>CM032446.1:27849314-27909314 GCA_019049505.1 Pachyrhynchus sulphureomaculatus
ATAAAACCATTATTGTGATACGGTCGCTTCTCTCCGGCAGCAGTAAGAGGTTTTATATGAAACCACGACTTATAGTGATGACGAGCTATCATTTAATGACGCGACAGAGTCGTCTGTGTTAAAGTACACTTATTAATTGCGTCTCTTTTTTGACAACTACTTTTAACTGTTATTAAAGAAAGAGAGAGAGAGTGTGTGTAATTAGTGTTTGTCTTCTTCTTCTTCCTACGTTAGGACCATGTCCTATGTTCACTTCAAAGGTTTCCCAGAAACAACTGCGATGATACCATCTTATTGGTGGTCTTCCAAGCGGTCGAGGTGTGTTTGGTCGCTTCTCTTTTGCAACCTTAGCAACCAGTCATTTGGCATTCTGTCCACATGCTCTCTCCATTCTCTTCTCCTATTCCTTGCCCATCCCACCACATCCTGTATTTCGCACATTTCCCTTATTTCTTCACATCTCTTCCGGTCAAATAAGGTATCCCTGTTATCGATCTAAGTGTTCGAATTTCTGTTGTTCTTAGGAGTCGTTTTGTTATTGTGTTCTCCGCTCTGGTTTCTATCGCGTACGTCATGATCGGTCTTCGCATGTTTTGTATATTCTTACTTTGCTCCTGGTGCTCATATATTTGTTTCTCCAAATTATATCTCTTAAGTATCCTGATATTAATGATGCCTTTGTTGATTGAGTTTTTACTTCCTCCTTAAGGTTCCTGGTACTTGTTATGTTTGCCCCTAGATATTTGAAGGACAACACTTGTTCTACACTCTGATCATAAATCGCGAGTTTGCATCTTTTCGGTTCTTTAGATATTGTAAGGGATTTTGTTTTCTTTACAGATATTTGTATATTAAACACTTTTGCTGTTTATTGGAACTTACGTAGGAGTCTCTGTAAGTTGAACACTAGATGTCCGGAAAACTACGCTTTCCCGACATAGGACACAAATGGCCCGATCGTTTTGCTGTACAAAACCGTAATCTGTTGTCCATGACGTTTGAAATGATCGAACGTCTACCTTCTGTTTCTTCGCGGCCATAAGGCAACGTAATTTTAATTTTTAAACTTTTCGACGACTATTGACTGGAACGGATGTTACTTCTATACTAAATGATCCAAACGTGTAGCCGCTTGCTATGTATAGAAAAATCTAACAAAAACTAAAGTTCGGCAATATAAAAAGAGTTGCGGCGCGCGTCGGAACGACTGAAGTCAAGTCAAACAAAAACCGCCTTATAGCGGCTCTTTTGATCTGAATTGAGGACGTTTATTTATGTTTTTACCTAGGCTTATATTTTGAGACTTGCCGAAATTAAAGCCAAACCAATGCATTCAGTAAAATTATAAATTACAAAATATATATTTTGTACTTTTTGGTAATACTACCTAGTGACCTATATAATATATCGTTTTTGTTTGTATCGTTAAAGTAATACTGTCTTCGATTATTTACTTAATTTCGAAACATGTCACAGATTACAGAATTAATGTGTAAACTTTGAATAGGTACGCGTGCCATTCAAAATTGCTTGGCGGGCCAGAGATGGCACGCGTGCCATAGGTTGCCGACCCCTATTCTAGACGAATGAAACCATAAAAAAGACTCCAGAAATGGCCAATATTCGAAAGTAGGAGCAAAATGGGCCAAAATAACTATTATATTCATAATTAGCAACTCAAAAAACATATAATCCCGTTGAAATTTTTCGTAAAATCATCAAAATAATAAGTCAAAATAAGTCCTTAAAAAACGCAAAAATAGCATTTTCTCACCGGTTTTTTTTACTAATTCCACGCTCGATAATTCCTAATCCATTTTTGGACTTTGTGTCCATGGAGACTTTTGATCAGAATGTCTTGCAGCATGACATACTACATTTTCAGTAGATTTGACCGGGATCCAATTTCCATAAGGTTAGTAAGGGGTTCTTTATGTTTTTATGGTATTTTGCAACAACTTACCTTAATTTCAGTCTTTTTATCTACAAGTTTAACAATGGGGACGGAAGCCTTGTCCAACACCTTTATACTATCTTCTTGAGCCACACCTTTTTCCAAAAACTCTTGTTCCAAGGTGCGCAGAGGAAGATTTGACCATTTACCTAAAAATAATAATTTGTAAGAATAACTCAATCTCAATATAAGATTCTTGTACGAAAAAATCATAATACTTCCAAAACAAACAACTTACCTATGACTACGAGATCGATATCGCTCGTTGGTAGATACAATCCTGTACGGTACGATCCGAATACTTCGACTTGTGCCTCAGGCCATTTCGACAAAATAATGTCTTCGATGCGGGACACAACTTCGGCCCTCACTTTGTGCTCGGCCTCAGTAGGACTCATATAATGATAAAAGTGTTCTATTTCTTCGTGGAGTCTGAAATTAAACAAAATAATTAGATACCAAGTATTATAAATATCAAGTAGATATTGAATGGTGCCTGCTTTTGAAAACAATTTTATTCAACAGCACAGTGTGCAGGAAAAGCTCAATTTGCCGTTCGTTACAATGATTCATTCATTACAATTTCTATTTGGTTTAAAACTTTGGAAGGCAAACTACCACGTAGAGTAAAAAGTTTTTGGTCTGATACATAGATGTTGCCCTTTTTAAAAAATCCATATGATCTTTAGGAAGTACCAACCTTCAAACGATACGTGTCAAAATTTCATGACATTTCGACGATTAGTTTACAAGTTACAGTTTTTTTAGCGACGCAACTTTTGATATTGAATTTTGAAAAGAATGGAAAAAATCTATTTTCGTGTGTTGATTAAACACTGTTTTTTGATGGGAAAAAATACCGTTCAAGCAAAGCAATGGCTGGATAAGTGTTACGGGGACTCTGCCCCTGGAAAATCACTCATCATTTACTGGTATGCTGAGTTTAAACGCGGTCGTACAGACACAAATGATGCTGAACGCTCTGGACGTTCAAATGAGGTGGTTACACCGGAAAACATCAAAAAAATCCACAAAATTGTTTTAGAAGACCGTAAAGTGAAATTGCGTGACATAGCTGACACCCTAAGGATATCAAAAGATGGTGTTGGTCATATTTTGCATGAGCATTTGGGCATAAGAAGTTCTGTTCGAAATGGGTACCGCGTTTACTCACAGTGGACCAAAAACAACGTGTTGATTCTGAGAGCTGTTTGGACCTGTTTAAGCGCAATAAAAAGGATTTTTTTATGCGATGTGTGACATTGGATGAAACATGGATTCACCACTACACATCGAAATCAAATAGGCAGCCAGCTGAGCGGACAGTAGCCGGTGAAAGCCGCCTGAAGCGGCAAAAAAAAGTGTTTTAAGTAGGTAGACTAAAAACTTTTTAGCCTACGTGTTAGCTTATATGAGGTATGGTATATCAGAAAAATCAAGCACTAACGAAAAGCATATTTTCATCAGTGCTTGATTTTTCTGATACATTCTGAACATATTCATATAGAAACATTGGATAACTTAAGGTTAATTAAAAACATATCTGATAGGACATTATTAGATGCATATAAGAGTATTAAAATTATAAAAGGTAAAAATAGTCTAAATAAGGGCAAAGGGTTCCGATTCCTTACACCGCCAGCACAAACAAAAAATTATTTTCAGTTAGTGTCAACTCTCAGAGGATTCGTGTAAAATTTTTATGACATTTTGACTATTAGTGTGTGGGTTACAGCTGTTTGAGTGACACTACTTTTGATTTTTAGTGTTCCGTACGGAACACTTATAAGATCACTTCGGTGTCTGTCTGTCTGTCTGTCACACCCGATTTTCTCCGAAACTATTTGTCATAGAAACTTGAAATTTGGTAATAATATAGGAATTGATGGCCTCATCAGAGCCATGTAGTTTTGAAAGTTAAATTTTGACTTAAGGGGTTAATTTTGGGGGCTGAAATCGGAAGCGAAAAAAAAATTTTTTTACTAGGTCATCGAGTGTGGTGTCAAATGGAAGGTTGTGAAAACACGAGTAAAATATATATATATATATATATATATATATATATATATATATATATATATATATATATATATATATATATATATATATAATGTAATACTTGCGCGCACTTTTCTTTGTATTATTTTCAAAATATCGCTAAAAATCGCTGTCCCGCGCCTTATCTCGAAAAGTACTTATCAAAAATTTTTTAAAAAATCCTGGAATATTCTCCACGGGGGGTAGATTGAACGAAAATTATCACGAGTGCATTACCTTTAATAATTTATTTGGTATATTAAAAAAAGCAAAATTTCAAGGTCACCAGTTTTCAGTAAAGATTGGAAACAAACTTTGTTGAAAACTCAATTGGGGTGTGTTTTGTGAAGTCACTGATCATTTTATACCATCGTAATATAAATTTTGACTCAAGGGGTTCGTTTTGTGGGGTGAAATCGGAAGTGAAAAAAAAAATTTTTTACCAGGTCATCGAGTGTAGTGTCAAATGAAAGCTTGTGAAAACACGAGTAAAAAATATATATATAATGTAATACTTGCGCACACTTTTCTTCGTATTACTTTTAAAAAATCGCGAAAAATCGCTGTCCCCTACCTTATCTCGAAAAGTATTGATCAAAAAATTTTGAAAAAACTCTGGAATATTCTCCACGGGGTGTAGATTGAACGAAAATTATCACGAGTGCATTACCTTTAATAATTTATTTGACATATAAAAAAAACAAAATTTCAAGGTCACCGGTTTTCAGTAAAGATTGGAAACAAACTTTGTTGAAAACTCAATTGGGGTGTGTTTTGTGAAGTCACTGATCATTTTATACCATCGTAACATAAATTTTGACTTAAGGGGTTCGTTTTGAGGGGTGAAATCGGAAGTGAAAAAAAATTTTTTTACTAGGTCATCGAGTGTAGTGTCAAATGAAAGCTTGTGAAAACACGAGTATATATATATATATATATATATATATATATATATATATATATATATATATATATATATATATACATATATATATATATATATATATATATATATATATATATATATATATATATATATATATATATATATATATATATATATAATGTAATACTTGCGCGCACGTATTACTTTTAAAAAATAGCGAAAAATCGCCGTCCCCTACCTTATCTCGAAAAGTAGTGATCAAAAAATTTTGAAAAAAATTCTGGAATATTCTCCACGGGGTATAGATTGAACGAAAATTATCACGAGTGCATTACTTTTAATAATTTATTTGGTGTATATAAAAAAAAAATTTCAAGGTCACCCATTTTCAGTAAAGATTGGAAACAAACTTTGTTGAAAACTCAATTGGGGTGTGTTTTGTGAAGTCACTGATCATTTTATACCACCCTAACAATTTTATTTTAAAAACAATCAACGTACGGAACACTAATTGTGCAAGTTCAACTTGCACTTGACCGGTTTTTTTTTGATTAAATAGTGAGCTTTTTGATGGGAAAAAATACAGCCAAAACGCAAGATTGACTTGAGAAATGTTATATTACATCTCTCTCCGTCGAAAGCAACTATATGTCGACGCATTAAATGCAGTCGTAAAAGCACCGCCTGGCTCTTTTGGACATCCGTAACGTGGTAGCTACGGACGTCCAAAAAAGACAGTCAGTCAAAAAAATCCACTATATTCATCTGAATGACCGCAAAGTGAAAGTGAGAGAGATAGCTGACATGGTGAAGATATCAACAGAACGCGTAAGACATGTTATGCATGAATATTTGCATATTAATAAGCTATGTGCGCCATGGGTGCCGTGCACTCTCACGCTGATCGAAAAGGTCACATTTAGCAGAAAAAAATGTTGATAATGCACCAGCTCACAACTCCATTAAATTGACGATGAAATTGGACCAATTAGACTATGAATTGTTTTTTCATCCATCAGACCTAGCCCCCAGTGATTATTACCTCTTTTTAAATTTGAAAAAGTGGCTCTAGGGAGAGAGATTTGGCTCAAATGAGGAAGTCGAATGAGAAACTGAGGCTTATTTTAGAGAGCTTGATAAATTGTACCACATGAAATGAATCCAAATGCTGGAAGATCACTGGAATAAGTGTATCGCTTTTAAAGGAAGCTATGTTGAACAATAAAATCGACTTTTGGCAAAAACAACATTATTTCTTCAAAAGTGTCGAGACTTTTCACCCCACATACCAGGTGTACAAGTATGAAATGCGGATTTCAGACAACCGATGGTGCACCAATGTAGTTTGTGTTATAAAGATTTGACACTGCGCCATTTTGTTGTGTCATCAACAAGTGTCAGACGCGCACGAGTGATAAAAAACTGCTGTTGAATCATACCGATTACTTCGAGAAGCTTATGGTGAACATGCTCCATCGCAAGATTCGTGTGAACGATGGTTTCGGCGTTTCAAAAGTGGTGACTTCGATGTTGCAAACAAGGAACGTGGAAACCGCCAAAAAAAAACGAAGATTGCAAGCATTGTTGGACGAAGATGATTCGCAAACACAACACGTGACATTTTGCTCGCTCGGTACAAAAGGAAGTCGTTTTTGCATCGTATAGTTACAGGAGATGAAAAGTGGATTTATTTTGAGAATCCCAAGCGCAAAAAAATCATGGGTAGACCCAGGCGCACCATCCACATCGACCGCAAGACCGAATCGCTTTGGCAGAAAGACGATGCTCTGTGTTTGGTGGGACCAGAGGGGCGTGGTCCATTATGAGCTGTTAAAACTTGGGGAAACGGTTAATACTAAACGTTACCAACAACAATTGACCGATTTGAACCGTTCGCTGCTTGAAAAAAGGCCAGAATACCGAAAGAGGCAACACAAAGTCATTTTTTTTCATGACAATGCTCCATCACATACGGCAAAACCAGTTCGCGACACGTTGGAAGCACTCAGCTGGGAAGTTGTACCCGATGCGGCTACTCACCACGCTTGGCTCCTTCCGACTACCACTTCTTTGCATCGATGGGTCACGCACTTGCTGAGCAGCGCTTTGGTTCGTACGAAGATGTGAAAAAATGGCTCGATGAATGGTTCGCAGCAAAAGGGGAAGATTTTTACTGGCGTGGTATTCACAAGTTGCCCGAAAGATGGGAAAAAAATGTATAACAAGCGATGGAGCATACTTTGAATAAAGCACTTTTTATCATTATTCCGAATTTAACATGTTTTTTTAGAAAAAAAATCCGCATTTCATACTTGTACACCTGGTAGTAGTATAGTCTAGTTGTTATTCTTCAGTCAACCATCGCTTCTAATAATGCTAATATGGTTAGCGAAACGCGTGTCGAGCGTAAAAATAAATTGTTTGATGTAGTTTGAAAGGCGATGCGTTTTTTAAAAATCACATCCTTCAACCTTCTGGAGGCGCCTTTCAAATCATCAAAGAAAGTAAAATATATAGTTTTTCACATTGATAGCATATAAGTGGTATACTGCAAATGATTGTTTAAAACATGTAAGGGATTAGACGGATAAGAGTCTATTTTTACTTATTACGTACTCAAAAAACTAAGTTTTTTTTAGATGAGGCCCTACAGTACCTTACACAATATTTTTAAAGTTCAAGGTAATTCATTCCCCTTCCATTTGCATAAGATTTATTGTTAATAAATATTATCTGTAACCTGACCAAACTGGATGGTTTCTACCTATTGTTCGCATTTATTTATTTACTTTACGTCATTAGTTTGACTCTGGGAAAAAGCACATTATAATACACGACAAAACTGTTCAGTTTTACGTTAATCAGTAGGTACGGAAATTATTGACAGTACAGTATGGGATTAAATGTTGTACGATATAGTAATTATTAAAGTATTTGTTTAGACATTCTGTAGTCGGCGGTTCGTTCTCCTTTTTTCCTATGTGGTATGTCATATAAGTAGGCATACTGCCTATTTTATCCCCATTAGGTCTCTTCCGATGTGGACGTCCAGCATTCCTTCCACCTTTTCGGAAGTCTACCTCATTTCTTCTACCGCAAAGTTTATTGGGTTTGGCCCTTTTTGCCAGTCTGTTATCGTCTATCCGATCTACATGTTTATTCCATTGTTTTCTACTGGTTCTGGTCTAATTGGATATTTCTTGGATCTTACTTAGTTCTTGTAGATCTTTACTGCGGATTTTGTCGTGGATAGTTTTTCCATGTATGTCCCTAATCATCTTCGTTTCTGTTGTCCTCATCATTTGTGTTGTTTCACATGTGTCAGCTCTTTTTTCGACATCATATGTACTTATTTTTCCAGACTATATTCTTCAGGCAACCTTCTATTAGTAACGCCTTCATAGATTGTTATTTTATTTCCTTGTTTAAGTCTGCATAGCTCGTTATCATTGTTTCCAAGTATTTAAAATTATTAACCTATTCAATAATACATCCTTGGATCTGCCCTTAGTTGCCTTCTCTAAATCGAAACATCTAAACTCATACTTATAAGTTGCTAGCTCTGCTTGTACTTTACTTTTTACTTTTGCGAGTCCGAATCATAATTATAATATATCGGCCCAATAGCGAGTTACGTCGCGTCGAGTGCATTACTATCAGTCGTCCACAGATCATATCGACGCTACATCTGCTTCGGCATTGCCTGCACGAAACTAGATATGCCATATCCTGTGTCTCTCTACAGCCGCATAGAAAATCCTGTGGTTCTAGGAGTCCCCATCTTATCTTGTTTGTCTTTACCGGTGCCACACCTGTACGGGTTCTATTGACCATTCTCCAAGTTTCCTAGCCTAATTGGGGGATGTGGACTTTCTAAAAAAAGGTATTCTCCTGGAGGTTCGATGTCAACATGCCCAAGAAAACTTCTTCTCGATTTATGTCTACTTACAGACTGCTCTGCACCATAAAATAGGTGTCGCTCGTCGAATGTTTGCTTGATTTTTTTCATGTATTTTATATCTAATCTACGATTTGAAGGAGCTCCGAAACGGACTGCTTTGTACATTTTATGAAGTGGTGTACCAGGTGTACAAGTATGAAATGCGAATTTTTTTTTCTAAAAAAAATATGTTAAATTCGGAAGAATGATAAAAACGTGCTTTATTCAAAGTATGCTCCATCGCTTGTTATACACTTTTCCCATCTTTCGGGAAATTTGTGAATACCACGCCAGTAAAAATCTTCCCCTTTTGCTGCGAAACATTCATCGAGACATTTTTTCACATCTTCGTACGAACCAAAGCGCTGCTCAGCAAGTGCGTGACCTATCGATGCAAACAAGTGGTATTCGGAAGGAGCCAAGTCTGGTGAGTAAGCCGCATGGGGTAGAACTTCCCAGTTGAGTGCTTCCAACGTGTCGCGAACTGGTTTTGCCGTATATGATGGAGCATTGTCATGAAGAAAAATGACTCTGTGTTGCCTCTTTCGGTATTATGGCCTTTTTTCAAGCAGCGAACGGTTCAAATCGGTCAATTGTTGTTGGTAACGTTTAGTATTAACCGTTTCCCCAGGTTTTAACAGCTCATAATAGACCACGCCCCTCTGGTCCCATCAAACACAGAGCATCGTCTTTCTGCCAAAGTGATTTGCTCTTGCGGTCGATGTAGATGGTGCGCCTGGCTCTACCCATGATTTTTTGCGCTTGGGATTCTCAAAATAAATCCACTTTTCATCCCTATAACTATACGATGCAAAAACGACTTCCTTTTGTACCGAGCGAGCAAAATGTCACACGTGTTTTTGCGCTTTTCCATTTGCCTGTCGTTCAACTCATGTGGTACCCATGTACCGGTCTTCTGAATCTTTCCCCATCTCTCGTAGCCGACTGAAAACAGCAATTTAAATTCATATTAATTTATTTTCTTAAATATTCTTAATATTGCGCTTGTGACTATGCCCATCATCGCGAATCATCTTCGTCCAACAATGTTTGTAATTCCACATCTTCGTTTTTTTTTTGGCGATTTTCCACGTTCCTTGTTTGCAACATCGAAGTCACCACTTTTGAAACGCCGAAACCATCGTTCACACGTATCTTGCGATGGAACATGTTCACCATAAGCTTCTCGAAGTAATCGGTATGATTCAACAGCAGTTTTCTTCAAATGAAAACAAAAAATTAATGTTGTCCGCGAATGCTCTTTCTTCGGTATACATTTCGACATATTGAACACAACAACACAACACTATGCACACACTTTTCCAATTTATCACTCGTGCGCGTCTGACACTTGTTGATGACACAACAAAATGGCGCAGTGTCAAATCTTTATAGCACAAACTGCATTGGTGTACCATCTGTTGTCTGAAATCCGGATTTCATACTTGTACATCTGGTAAGTATCATGCAGCCTGTAACTCTGTATAAGCTCTGCTTGTAAAATAAATTGTTATTGTTTATTCCAAAGTGTTTCACATTTTTAGTGTTCCGTACGGAACCCTTATAACATCACTTCGGTGTCTGTCCGTCTGTCTGAATTGATGGCCTCATCAGAGCCGTGTAGTTTTGAAACTTAAATTTTGACTTCAGGAGTTATGCCTCTTTAAAAATTTTGAAAAAAAAAAAACGATTTTTTGGTTAGATTTATTATTTATACTTTTAAGAATATTACAAGCTTTACAAAATGGAATCGCAGATTGAAGGTAACATAAAAAAAGATTATAGACTTTTAAGACGCCGTACTTTTTTCTTTTGCGTTTTTCTCGAAAATACTTTTTTCAAAGTCGTGAACAAAATATCTCGAGACTATTGAACCGATTTTGATGAAATTTATACGACACATTCTTTATAATATTATCTTGAAGTTGACAAATGGTTTTTTTCGACTGGATGCACCGTTCGTTTTTCATTAATTTTTAAAACTAATTTTTGTGAAAAATCCGAGTTTATTTTCGAACGGCTCTCACTTCAGCAAAAAAACACAATTAAATTTTTTTTTCATATGTAGCCACTTAGCTATGACCTTTCTTAACAAAAAAAAAATGATTTGTTTAGTTTTTGAACGATTCCTGACTGAGAAAAAAATTCCACCGGTGGCAAAGATTTTCAAAAAAGGGTCCTACAAGATGTATAGGTAAGTGGATGATGTTTTCGCGATTTTTGATACAAAAAAGCAAATATAGATGATTTTGTTTCCAAATTAAATAGTCGATATGATTCCATAAAATTCACGTACGAAATTAAGAACAAAGGACAACTGCCTTTTCTAGATATTTCAATTATTAAAAATAATAATAGGTTAGAATTTGATATCTATAGAACAGACACAGTAACAGATAGATATATTCCTAATGATTCATTCATGCAGACAACACAAATTAGCCGCATTACATTTTTTAGTTCATCGTTTGGTCACTTTTCCTGTGAATAGAGTAAACTTCAATAATGAAAGGAATCGTATTAGAAATATAACTAGAGTTAATGGTTATGACGATGACTTAGTAAACAAGTTAATACATAGATGTAAGTTCAGAATTCCACCTTTTTTACACGCGAAGAAAATAAGACCAAGTATGTCTCCATACCATATAATCCGCAATATAGCAGGGGATTCAATAAGGTATATAATAAGGTAGGCCTCACATTAGTCTATAAGTCATCAGACAACCTGAGGAATATATTAGGAAATCCCAAAGATTTCTAATTGTGAGAAAAATGGAATTTATGAAATTAGTTGTAATGATTGCGACAAAAAGTATGTTGGGCAAACTAAAAGGTCAATTCAAACACAATTTAAAGAACATTTAGCACATTTAAAATACAGTAGAACAGAAAAGTCTAGCATTGCCGAACATGCCCTTGAAGATGATCATACTGTAACATTAGATAATCTGTATCTAATAGGAGATTGTTGAACGCATACGAAAGTATGGAGATTAAAAAATGTAAAAGTAGTTTAAATAAAGACAGAGGGCCTATTCCTTATAGTCCCCTCTACTGGTTACTAGACCGGAACTGATGGCCTCGCCTATGCCAATAGTTCCGCCTGAATAATTCAGGTGTTAGGCTAAGTATAAATAGGGTAGACTTCTAGTTAAGCTTTAGTCAATCATCGCTCCTGAACAAGCTAACATGGTTAACGAAACGCGCGTCGAGCGCAAAAATAAAGTGTTTGGCGTAATGGTGATATATACTGAGTAGTGTCATTGTGCCAAAGATTCCACATTTCCAACATAGTCCTACAAGATGGTTCATATCGCCGCCATTTTTAAATTTTTTTTAATATATTTTTTTAAAATTTGTTAAAACTATAATATACTTGTGAAAAATAAAAGTTATATTCTATATACAACTAGCCGTACCCGTGGCTCTGCTCGCGTGGACTTGATTCACTATTATCGTCACTGCCTATTCCTTATCTTACGTAACGTAACATAGAATATATGGATTTTATAAAAAAACACGTAAATCGGATAAGTGGTTCTTGAGTGCTAAGCGCACTAACAGACAGAGAGACAGACATACGTTGCGTTCTCTATCTAATATAGATTTGTTTTGAGAAATATTAAATTGATTTTAAAAAAAAACACACGTAAATCGGATAAGTGATTCTCGAATGATAAGCGCACTAACGGACAGGCAGACAGACAGAGAGACGTTGCATTTTATATATATATTGTATTCTTTATTACATGATATTGTTGCATATTTAACGGTTTAGGCAATGTATTGCAAGAGAGTGCGCTAGCGGTAAACTTTTTTCCGACTTGATTCACTATTATCGTCACTGCTTACTTATATTACCTAACCTAATAAAATATATCCTATAACCTGATCATAGAACATATACATAGATCTAAAAAAAAACGTTAATCGGATAAGTGGTTCTCGAGTGAAAAGCGTACTAACGGACAGACAGACAGTCAGAGAGACTTGCATCTTATATACATATATTATGTTCCTCGAGAAGGCGTCCCAGCACCTCAACCCGGGCATCAGGGACTCCTTCCGACTCCCTCCTCAAGCTAGCCGCCAGTTCCCTAGACCGTCGGACCCGCTGCTGCTCTCGGACGAAGACGATGACCTCCCTCGTCCGCCGTGACAAGAAGAATGTCATTCTAGGTTAAGTTTAAACTAGTCCTAATTTAAGTCTTGTTACTTCCTAGTTTAAGTTAGCGTAAGTCTTAGACTAAGGTAGTTTTAGTTCTAAGTCCTAGCTTTAAGAAACTTCACGTATATACCAAACACATTTCCTAGGTTAAGTTAGTATAGGATTCCTATTGTAAGAACTTAGGTTAAGATAGAATAAGGTTTCATTTAGTATTAGAAATTTTATATTTACACTTTCACAATTATAAGAAAGAGGCTTTGCCTAGCTTAGAAATCAATAAAGACAGTGAACATATATTATATTCTTTGCTACATAATATTGTTCTATGGTTTAGGCAGCGGATTGCAAGAGAACGCGCTAGCGGCAAACTTTTTTCCGACTTGATTCACTATTATCGTCACTGATTATTCCTTATGTTACATAACGTAATAAAATATAGCCTATAGTCTGGCTAGAGAACATATGTTTTTTTAAAAAAAGCACGTAAATCGGATAAGTAGTTTTCAAGTGATAAGCGCACTAACGGACAGACAGGCAGAGACACGTTGCATTTTATATATATTATAGATTATAGATATTTGTGTCAAAAAAAAAAAAATCATTATATGCTTATTTTTCCGAGTGCCAAGGTGGGGTAACTCCTTAAGGAAGTAAAAAAACTTTTTGTTTACCAGATCATCGAAGAGGGTGTTAAATGAAAGCTTGTAAAAACAGGAGTTCAAAAATATATGTAAAATACTTGCACACACTTTTCTTTGCATTAATTTTAGAAAAATGCGAAAATCACTGTCCCCCCTTATCTCGAAAAATTCTGATCAAAAAAATTTTGAAAAAATTCTGGAATATTCTTCACAGGGTGTAGATTGAACGAAAATTATCACGAGTACTTTACTGTTAATAATTTATTTGGTATATAAAAAAACAAAAATTTCAAGGTCATCAGTTTTCAATAGAGATTGAAAAAAAAAAAACTTTGTTGAAAACTCATTTGGGGTGTGTTTTGTGAATTCAACTTGCACTTGTCCAGCTATTTATTGATTTATGTGGACTACAATCGCCAAAAATCCAATTTTCAACTCCAATTGCTGCTATATAATGTTAAACTACTTCTAAAGGATAATATAAAATGAAATTAGCATAAACAAATTAAATTATAAAAATTATAAACCGTTTAAAAATATCACTGCCGATTTATATCCTTGTTTTAAAATTATCTCGACTAATTTTATTAAAAACATAAACATTAGATCATAGATTGCAGTAATTAAATAATAATAATTTTCAATATAGAGATAAGAGATAAACCCAGTGTTTGTAACCAAGTATCTAAATAAAATCGAAAAAACAATATTTTGTTCAAATTAGGAATTCGCCATAAAGTATTAGGTAGATTAACACCTGGCGATTATCACTTAGAAAACTTTCACGCGACGCGTGCAAGGCACGAGTCGCCTGAATTCTTACATTATTCTGTAAAATCAGGAATCTCCGGAATACTAATAATGTTGTAAACAAAACCGACCAAATGCAAGTCGGGCTTGCCCAATTAGTGTTCCGTACGGTGATTGCCTTTCGAATAAAATAAAATTATATCTCGGAACAAGAGCGACTTGCCACTCGGTTATAGTTACCTCCACCATACGTCAAACATAGTTTTCATAGTTTTTTTTTATAACACATAAATTATCAAATATAATTCACTCATAATAATTTTCGCTCAATCTACATGGAGTACTAGCAGTGCTCGCGGCTCCGCTCGCGTGGACTTCACTATTATCGTCTCTGCTCATTCCTTATATTACCTAACATAATAAAATATATCCTATAACATAGCCAGAGAACATATGTATGAATTTTAAAAAAAACGCCTAAATCGGATAAGTGGTTTTCGAGTAATAAGCGCACTAACGAAAAGACAGGCAGACAGAGAGACGTATTTTACATATATTATATTCTCTGCTACGTGATACTGTTCCATATTTAATGGTTTAGGCAGCGTATTGCAAGAAAACGCGCTAGCGACAAACTTTTTTCCGACTTGATTCACTATTATCCTCACTGCATATGTATGTTTTATGTATGAATTAAAAAAAAAAAAAAAGTAAATCTGATACGTGGTTCTCGGGTGATAATCGCACTAATGGACAGACAGACAGACAGACAGAGGGACGTTGTATTATATATATATATATATATATATATATATATATATATATATATATATATATATATATATATATATATATTATATTCTTTGCTACATGATATTGTTCCATATTTAATGGTTTAGGCAGTGTATTGCAAGAGAACGCGCTAGCGGCAAACTTTTTTCCTACTTAATTCACTATTATCGTCACTGCTTATTCCTTATGTTCCCTAACGTAATAAAATATATCCTGTAACCTGGCCAGAGAACATACATAAGTATGTTTAAAAAAAAAAAGCACGTAAATCGGATAAGTGGTTCTCCAGTGATAAGCGCACTAACGGACAGACAGACAAAGAGACGTTGTATTTTATATATATATTATAGATATTCCAGGATTTTTTCAAAATTTTTTGATCAGTATTTTTCGAAATAAGAGGGGGCATCGATTTTTGATATTTTTTTTTTTAAAATAACACAAAAAAAAGTGCGCGAAAATATTACATCATATACATCTTTTAACACGTATTTTCACATAGACCAAGAGGGCGACCCGACTAAGCGGCCTTTAACGTTGATTTTGTGGCCCCCATGCCTTGGAATGCCTAAATAAGGCTCAAAAAATGGACTGTCGTTTAACCACTTAAATCAAGTACCATAATATTTGTTGACACTAAAACAGTCGAGCGCCCCAAAGGGTAGACGTCGCCGAGACCGGACCCATATAAAATCACTAAATTTAGTTTGTTTTTAATAAAATAAGAGGGGAAACTGCAAAAGGCAGACCTGGACCCGCTTTTTCCCGCTCCTAGTGATCCTCTACTAACATGCCACCTTCAGCTTTTATGGAGGTCCACCTTTAATCTTTTTAAGCCCGATTTCAGGTATGCCCTTTGAAGGCAAATTGGGAAAACCCCGGTTTTTATTTCCCGAGTGGCTTTTTAACATTCCTTTACAACAATGTCCGCTTTGATAGTTTTGCTAATGTCAGCTGCATGGCAGCATGATGTGATGTGTGCTCTAGCTAAACATACATAAAAGAGTTTACTATATTGCAGAGCTGGGGCTGCTACTATCTTATAGCTACTAATAACGATGTCTGCTAACGACCGTTAGAAAATAAAGGGTTGACAAGTTAATTGTGCATTGTGCCATAAACTACTGACATTGTTATTTCCATGGTTGTATTCTGTTCTATCGAAGAGTTGAACATCAACAACCACACATATGTAAGAGTGGCAAATAAATTAAGCAATAAAATACCTATGACAACCGGAATCAGACAACGAGATAGCCTAAGCGAAATCTTATTTAACATCATAATGGATGAAATTATAAACGAAGTAAAGAAAACTGGGAGAGGATACCGATTGGGAGACAAAGAAATAAAAATAATATGCTACGGCGATGATGCAGTAATCATATCAGAAGACGAAGATAACTTACAGAGATTCCTACATAAGTTCCAACAAACAGCAAAAGTTTTTAATATGTAAATATCTGTAAAGAAAACAAAATCCCTTACAATATCTAAAGAACCGAAAAGATGCAAACTCGCGATTTATGATCAGAGTGTAGAACAAGTGATGTCCTTCAAATATCTAGGGGCAAACATAACAAGTACCAGGAACCTTAAGGAGGAAGTAAAAACTCAAACAACAAAGGCATCATTAATATCAGGATACTTAAGAGATATAATTTGGAGAAACAAATGTATGAGCACCAGGAGCAAAGTAAGAATATACAAAACATGCGTAAGACCAATCATGACGTACGCGATAGAAACCAGAGCGGAGAACATAATAACAAATCGACTCCTAAGAACAATAGAAATGCGAACACTTAGATCGATAACAGGATATACCTTATTTGACCGGAAGAGATGTGAAGAAATAAGGGAAATGTGCGAAATACAGGATGTGGTGAGATGGGCAAGGAATAGGAGAAGAGAATGGAGAGACCATGTGGACAGAATGCCAAATGACCGGTTGGAAGACCACCAATAAGATGGTATGAGAGCTGGTCTTCATCATCGCAATTGTTTCTGGGAAACCTTTGAAGTGAACACAGGACATGGTCCTAACGTAGGAAGAAGAAGAAGAAGAAGAAGTATTCTGTGTACAAGAGAATGCCGAGTTCTAGGATCTGGTTAACAAAGTGACAAAAGAAATATGGCTCTGGTTAATCAAGTGACAATAATGACGAGAAAAAATGATAACAGCTAAGACTTATAAAGGGAAACCATGTGATGCCTGATGACAGATTTTTGACAAGGAATGCCTCTGTGCGCGTCAATAATTTCTATGTCAAATAGTTTCGGAGAAAATCGGCTGTGACAAACAGACAGACACCGAAGTAATTCAATAAATGTTCCGTTTTTCAATTTTGGTACGGAACACCAAAAAATCTAAAAAGTAATTTCCGAATAAACAAATAGCTATTTCTTACACTGGTTACACCGTGGTCTCCTAGCAATACCATTTGAAATGATAATTTTTATTATAAAAACAATCATAAAATTATATTTAGCGGAACAAGTTTCCAATACAGTCCTGTAATCAATTCGAGGAGAGCCTGGAGAAGTCGGGAAAGATCGGGAAACGCGACGTTGTCACTGACAACGAAAAAGACTAAAAATATAAGATATTCTCAGGTCGAAACTAGATATTGATTTTTTGAAATTTTGCCTGTTAATTTCTTAATAACTAAGTCAAATTGTAAGAAGAGCACTCGGTACCTATCCGTTGGTCACCAGTCATCATGATATTACTGATTGCACCGAATATGTATTGATATTTCGTAGCTCTCAGTCCCGAAGGAATTCTCAACTTTCCAAACTTTTACCATTCTGTCATATCCCATAGTTTTTTTCAGCCAGAAAAATTACCAAACGTAATGCACTCGCGATAATTTTCGCTCAATCTACACTTTACGGAGATTATTTTAGAATTTTTTCAAAACTTTTTGATCAGTACTTTTCGAGATAAAAGAACAATTTACACAAAGAAAAGCGTGCGCAAGTATTACATCATAGATGTAATACTTGCGCGATAAGATTGAACTCCTCTTTTCACAAGCTTTCATTTGACACCCCACTTGATGACCTCAGAAATAAAAAATTTCACCTCTCGATGACCTGGTAATTTTTTTTCAGTTAAAACTTCACCCCCCTCCCCCGTATACCAGATAAATTACACAGGTATAAAAAAAACTCTGTTCTTTCAGTGAGACACGTGTTTGCTTAAGTATTTTTTTATGCTGAATCCAAGAAAATCATAAAAAAAACATCCACCGTGAGGTTTGTTCAGAAAACACACTTGAAGTTGCCAGAAAACTATTATTATTATTTTAATAAATAATGTAAAACTGTACAATCATTAAAATTATGGAATAAAACTATTATTTCGGACGTTTTTAAATGTTCTGAATCTACATTTATCATAAAAACTTAAAAATATTAGGTTTTAGTTTTCATGTTTAACAAAAAATATGTACAACCGCTAAATTAAACAACCGGTCAAGTGCAAATTGGACTTGCGCAATAAGTGTACAAAATGATCAGTGACTTTACAAAACACATCCCAAATAAGTTTTCAACAAAGTTTTTTTCTGATCTTTACTGAAAACTGATGACCTTGAAATTTCTATTTTTTTTTTTTATATACCAGATAAATTATTAAAAGTAATGCACACGTGATAATTTTCGTTCATTCTACACCCTGTAGAGAATATTCTAGAATTTTTTCAAAATTTTTTGATCAGTACTTTTCGAGATAGGAGACAGGGATTTTTTGCACTTTTTTAAAAATAATACAAAGAGAAGTGTGCGCAAGTATTAGATTATATGTTATATATTTTTAAACTCGTCTTTTTACAAGCTTTCATTTGACACCCCACTCGATGACCTGTTAAAAAAAAAATTACTTCCGATTTCACCCCCAAAGCCCCAAGTAACTTTCTAAACCACACGGCTCTGATGAGGCCATCAATTCCTATATTAGTGCCAAATTTCAACTTTCTATGTCAAATAGTTTCGGAGAAAATCGGGTGTGACAGACACACAGACGGACACGGAAGTCATCTTATAAGTGTGCCGTACGGAACACTAAAGATTATTTTTAATTTTGGTTAATATTGAACAAACTGGATTTATTTGGCCGATACTTGGTGGAGATCCATTAAACTTAAGTTAAGTGAACGGTAAAACAACAAATTTTTTTCGTTTACTGGTTAACTCCACATTTACCAGGTGTACAAGTATGAAATGCGGATTTCAGTTTGTGCTATAAAGATTTGACACTGCGCCATTTTGTTGTGTCAACAACAAGTGTCAGACGCGCACGAGTGATAAACTGGAAAAGTATGTGCATAGTGTTGTGTTCAATATGTCGAAATTTATACCGAACAAAGAGCATTCGCGGACAGCATTAATTTTTTGGTTTTATTTGAAGAAAACTCCTGTTGAATCGTACCGATTACTTCGAGAAGCTTATGGTGATCATGGTCCATCGCAAGATACGTGTGAACGATGGTTTCGGCGTTTCAAAAGTGGTGACTTCGATGTTGCAGACAAGGAACGTGGAAAACGGCCAAAAAAATACGAAGATGTGGAATTGCAAGCATTGTTGGACGAAGATGATTCGCAAACACAAAAAAACAACTCGCCGAGCAATTGGGCGTTAGTCAACAAGCTGTTTCCAATCGGCTACGAGAGATGGGAAAGATTCAGAAGCCGGTAGATGGGTACCACATGAGTTGAACGACAGGCAAATGGAAAAAAGCGCAAAAACACGTGTGACATTTTACTCGCTCGGTACAAAAAGAAGTCGTTTTTGCATCGTATAGTTACAGGGGATGAAAAGTGGATTTATTTTGAGAATCCCAAGCGCAAAAAATCATGGGTAGACCCAGGCACACCATCTACATTGACCGCAAGACCGAATCACTTTGGCAGAAAGACGATGCTCTGTGTTTGGTGGGACCAGAGGGGCGTGGTCTATTATGAGTTGTTAAAACCTGGGGAAACGGTTAACACTAAACGTTACCGACAACAATTAACCGATTTGAACCGTTCGCTGCTTAAAAAAAGGTTAGAATACCGAAAGAGGCAACACAAAGTCATTTTGCTTCATGACAATGCTCCATCACATACAGCAAAACCAGTTCGCGACAAGTTGGAAGCACTCAGCTGGGAGGTTCTACCCCATGCGGCTTACTCACCAGACTTGGCTCCTTCCGATTACCACTTGTTTGCATCGATGGGTCACGCACTTGCTGAGCAGCGTTTTGGTTCGTACGAAGATGTGAAAAAATGGCTCGATGAATGGTTCGCAGCAAAAGGGAAAGATTTTTACTGGCGTGGTATTCACAAATTGCTCGAAAGATGGGAAAAATATATAGCAAGCGATGAAACATACTTTGAATAAAGCACTTTTTATCATTCTTCCGAATTTTTTAGAAAAAAAAATCCGCATTTCATACTTGTACATCTGGTATATAAATGTGGAATTAAGCAGTAAACGAAAAAAAAATGTTGTTTTACTGTTCACTTAACTTAATATTGAACGAAACTATTATTTCATTGCATTTATTTACTTAAAAAAGAATTTTACCAACCACATAGCACCCGTACAAGTGTTAAAAGCGAGTTTTTGTTGAAACTGAACATAAAACTTTATGTTTTGATGTCCAGTCAGGATTAAGAACTTTATTTATTATTTATTAATAAAAATTTTAAAAAAAATTAATTTGGCGGTTGTACATATTTATTTTTAATAGCATTTTGCTACGTAGCTTATTTAAAGGTAGTGTATGCATGTTTTTATGTTAAATGTAGGTTTAGAACATTTAAAGATGTCCGAAATAATAGTTTTATTCAATAATTTTGATGATTATAGAGTTTTACATTATTTATTAAAATGTATTTTTTCAACTGAATAGTTTTCTAGCAACTTTAAGTGTGTTTTCTAAAAAAATCTCACAGTGGATGTGTTTTTTTATGATGTTTTTGGATTCAGCATAAAAAAATATTTAAGAAAACACGAGTCTCACTTAAAAGACAGAGAATTTTTTTTTGTATACCTATGTTATCAAACGTAATGCACTCGTGATAATTTTCGCTCGAACTACACTTTATGATGAATATTTCAGAATTTTTTCAAAATTTTTTGATCAGTACTTTTCGAGATAGGGTGGGGGGACGGAGATTTTTGGCCATTTTTTTAAAAATAATACAAAGAAAAGTGTATTATTATTATTATTATTATTATGTACTACATCTATAAATATATATAAAATGCAACGACTCTCTGTCTGTCTGTCTGTCCGTTAGTGCGCTTATCACTGGAGAACCACTTATCCGATTTACGTACTTTTTTTTTAAAACATACATATGTTCTCTGGCCAGGTTATAGGCTAACACATGGGCTGAAAAGTCCCGGGCCTAACACATAGATGGCGCTAGTTTTATTGCAGTCACCTTTTTTTCAGTTAATACTAACCTTCAAAAGACAGCTGTTAAAATTTCATGATATTCTATTCATTAGTTTGTGAGTTATTGTGCTAAGAGTGACGCTACTTTTGTTATTTTCAAAACAATGGATCAAAAACAATTTCGTGTTTTAATTTTACACTGCTTCTTGATGGGAAAAAATACCGTTCAAGCGAAGCAATGGCTTGAAAAGTGTTATGGGGACTCCGCTCCATCAGAAACAACAATAAAACGTTGGTTTGCTGACTTCAAACGTGGTCGTAGAGACACCGATGATGCAGAACGCAGTGGACGTCCAAATGAGGCGGTAACACCAGAAAACATCAAAAAAATCCATAAAATCGTATTGAATGATCGAAAAGTGAAGTTGCGTGAGTTAGCTGACATCGTAAAGATATCAAAAGAACGTGTTGGCTTTATATTGCATGAGCATTTGACTATGAGAAAGCTCTGTTCAAAGTGGGTGCCGCGTTTGCTCACTGTTGATCAAAAAACAAGAACGTGTTGATGATTCTGAGCAGTGTTTGGCCATGTTTAAACATAACAAACCGGAATTTTTGCGTCGATATGTGACAATGGATGAAACATGGATCCATCACTTCACTCCGGAATCAAAACGATCGTCATCTGAGTGGACAGCAACTGGTGAACCTCGTCCAAAGCGCTCGAAAGCACAACAATCGGCTGGAAAGTTTATGGCCTCGGTATTTTGGGATGTGCGTGGTGTAATATTCATCGACTATCTTGAGAAAGGAAATACCATCAACAGTGAATATTATATAGCGTTATTGGAGCGTTTGAAGGCCGAAATTGCAAAGAAACGACCGCATATGGCAAAGAAAAAAATTTTGTTTCATCAAGACAACGCACCGTGTCACAAGTCAATCAAAACAATGGCAAAACTACATGAATTGAACTTCGAATTGCTCCCACATCCACCGTATTCGCCAGATTTGGCTCCCAGCGACTACTGGCTGTTCGCAGACCTGAAAAAAATGCTCGCCGGTAAGAAATTTCGCACGAATGAAGAGGTTATCGCTGAAACTGAGGCCTATTTTGAGGCAAAAGATAAATCGTTCTACAAAAGTGGTATTGAAATGTTAGAGCGGCGCTGGAATGATTGCGTTGCTCTTGATGAAGATTACGTTGATGAATAAAGCTAATTTTGAACCAAAAAAACCGTGTTTTCTTTGTTAGGCCCGGGACTTTTCAGCCCATGTGTTATATTTTATTACGTTAGGTGACATAAGGAATGAGCAGTGACGATAATAGTGAATGAAGTCGGAAAAAAGTTTGCGCGCGTTACCTTGCAATACACAGCCTAAACCATTAAACATGGAACAATATTATGTAGCAGAGAATATCTATAATCTATAATCTTTAATATATATAAAATGCATTGTCTCTCTGTCTGTCCATTAGTGCGTTTATCACGAGTTACGTGTCTTTTTTTAAATTCATACATATATTCTTTGGCCAGGTTATATAATAATAATAATAACCTATATCTATAATATATATAAAATGCAACGTCTCTCTGTCTGTCTGTCTGTCCGTTAGTGCGCTTATCCCTCGAGAACCACTTATCCGATTTACGTGATTTTTTAAATTCATACATATGTTCTCTGACCAGGTTATAGATATATATTTTATTACATCTATAATATATATAAAATGCAACGTATCTCTGTCTGTCTGTCTGACTGTCCGTTAGTGCGCTTATCACTGGAAAACCACTTATCCGATTTACGTACTTTTTTTAAAAACATACATATGTTCTCTGGCCAGGTTATCTATCTATAATATACATAAAATGCAACGTCTCTCTGTCTGTTTATCTGTCTGTCTGTGCGTTACTGCGTTACGTGCTTTTTTTTTAAAACATACATATGTTCTCTGGCCAAGTTATAGGATATATTTTATTGCGTTAGGTAACATAAAGAATAAGCAGTGACGATAATAGTGAATCAAGTCGGAAAAAAAAAAGGTTATCGTTAGCGCGTTCTCTTGCAATACACTGCCTCAACCATTAAATATGGAACAATAACATGTTGCAAAGATTATAATATATAAAATGTAACGTCTCTCTGTCTTACGTGTTTTTATAAATTTATACATAGGTTCTATATAATTCGATGTAATTCGATATAAGTCTAGATAAAGGCGGATAAGGTGAGATAATGGGAGACAAGTATAAATAATGGAAGATAAAGAGAGATAAGTCTAGATAATGGGAGTTATGGTAAGATAATGGGAGATAAGGAGAAATACTACGAGATAAATCGAGAAAAGTCTAGATAATGGGAGATAAGGTGAGGTAATGGGAGATAAGGAGAAATAATGGGAGATAAGGAGAAATAATGGGAGATGAGCAGAGATAAGCCTAGATAATGGAAATTATGTAAAGATAATGGGAGATAAGGAAAAATGATGGGAGATAAGGGGAAATAATGGCAGATATTTTATTAGGTTAGGTAACATAAGGAATAAGCAGTGACGACAGTAGTAAATCAAGTCCACGCGAGCGGAGCCGTGGGTACGGCTAGTCACATATATTTTTGAACTCGAGTTTTCACAAGCTTTCGTTTGACACCCTACTTGACAACCTTAGAAAAAAAAAATTTTTCACTTCGCCACAACCCCTTAAGTCAAAATTTCACTCTCAAAACTAGACGGCTCTGATTGGGCCAGCAATTCCTATATTTGTGCCAAATTTCAACTTTATATGTTAAATAGTTTCGGGGAAAATCGGGTGTGACAAGACGGACACCGATAAGTGTTCCGTACGGAACACTAATAAAGAACTCCGGGTATTTCTTCTGTGGCATACGGTATCATGCAAAAATGTGTATCTTACCTAAGACATTTCTTATACAACAAAAGTTCCTCACTAACACTAGCCTTTTCTATACATTCCTTAAAATCAAAACAACCCATTCTTTTCTTCAACTTAACTTACAAAATAAATAAAATAATAAAATAAAAATAACAGTAAAAAATGTTAAAATTAAATAGTTTATAAAACATAATCAATATCGACCCGTTAACAAGTTACAAAGCACTGATGTTTTTTTAGGTATTAAATTCCTTTATACTAAAAACTTCGAAGTAAAAAAATTAAATGTTAAAATAATTCTCGGAAGAAACCTGACAACACTGCCAACTCAAGGGACCTTAGAAATTTGCAAATACTTTTTCGCAAACTAAGGGTCTCGATGGTACAGTCCCTGGCCAAATTATTAGACGTACTGCAAGATTTCATGTAAAATATTAATTACCGAGTGATATTGTACCGTTTTATTATTTTAAATTGATTTGTTTTTTATTTTTATATTATCCAATCAATTACCTATTTATTTGACATAAATAAAACAGCATTAATTTAGAAAAGCATAAGTTTATTAAGTTTTAAAGAAAAGTGAAATTAATGTTAAAAAAGTCAATATTTAGTTGAGCCACCTTTAGCCGCTATCAAAGCTTTAATTCTGCGCGGCATGCTATCAATGCAAGATTGTACTGTCGCCTGCATTTGAGGATGATGATTCCACACATGAATAATCTTTTCTAGGAGCTGGGTTTTGTTGGTAATCACATCTTTAGCCACTTCTCTTTTCATCAGCTCCCACACATTTTCAATGGGGTTCATATCAGGGTCAATCCAACAGAGGGATATTTTTTCTGCCAAAAAAGCTTTAACAGACCGAGCAGTGTGGCAGGGAGCTCCATCTTGCATGAAAGTGAATGGTTCCCCATTTGGAAACCATTCTCTGAGCTGCGGAATCAACCGATTTTGTAATACTTCTTTGTACTGATCTTGCCTCATTATTCCTTTGACGACGTACAGACGTCCAATGCCCTTGCCGCTGATGACTGACCAAATCATCACTTTGGTGGGATGTTTAACCGTCGGGACGACACAATCAGGATGAAACTTTTCTCCATGACGACGACGCTCATACTGAGCTTTATTCTGCAAAAATTTCGAATGTGCTTTCGTCACTGAAGCAGACCTGTCAAAAATAGGAAAAATATATAAACTTCCATGTTTATTTGCTTTATTTAACTGAAAATGATAACAATGTATCAATTATTGATTAAATTGCTGTATCTTATCGATCTCCAGAAGTCCACATCTTTGTCTTGCCATTGTTTGGCCCACTTCAGGCGCTTTGCTTTCATTGCAGCTGTTAACTTGGGCTTCCTAGCGGGGCGACAGGCCTTAAAATCTAATTCTTTCAATTTTCTTCGAACAGTGCGCTCAGAAGCATTTACGCTAGCATCCTGGAGTTGTGATTTTATTACCTTTGTGGTAGCAAATCTGTTTTCTACACAAATTTTCTTCAAACATCTCTCTGACCGTGGAGTGAAAATTGGTTTTCTACCGCATCTTTTCTTTCTTTTCGGGCTTAATTCCTTCCCTGACTTAATTTTCTTTTTTATGCGTCGTACACTAGCTTCAGAAACCTCCAATCTTAGTGATATTTCTCGGTTTGTAAATGTTTTCACAATCACAAGGGCCTTCACTTCAGCTTTTTTACGTGGTGAAAGATCGCCTTTTCTACCCATAATGAAAATAGTCCAATTACTTTTTTAAAACACTGCATACAAAATAAACTAATAACTGAGTAGTATAAAACTGTTAAACAAACAATCACAGTCCATAAAGCCACAGAAACACGTCCGTACCTGACTCGATTCCGATCGCGACTGATACAGGTTTGTACTTATTTACGTTCATGTATCACTTTGTCAACACAGTGTTGCCATATGTTAAAAATACATACAAATATGTAGTCTACAACAATTCTTTTAAATAAAAATCAATAATATTGTAGTTTAAATATACCATTATTGCATAAAAATTCTTAAAAAAACATAAAATTACTAAAAAAAATACAGTGCGTCTAATAATTTGGCCAGGGACTGTAGTTAAAAAATTTCCAAGTAACTGGCCGACATAATTAAATTGAATGAAATGAATGATTTATACCTAAAGCCGCTTTTACGTAAACAAATTTGTTTCTAATTTATTCTTTAATAAATTATGAGTTCCGCATCTTTGGTACAACGCCATTAAATTTAAGAGAGTGCCTGCCCAGTGATCGCGCTTGAGTGAATTAATTTTGAGGGAGTTCTAAGAGAGAGCGCAACTTGTATT
Source organism: Pachyrhynchus sulphureomaculatus (assembly GCA_019049505.1). NCBI lineage: Eukaryota > Metazoa > Arthropoda > Insecta > Coleoptera > Curculionidae > Pachyrhynchus > Pachyrhynchus sulphureomaculatus. Next base: position 27,876,097 of record CM032446.1, read on the forward strand.
ACATCGCATCGGGACATACTGTTACTATATTCACGGTGAAGCATCATTATTAGACTTTAATTTTTGGTATATGTTATTTTGCCGAAGTGTACACAACATATTTTTTTGAGCATTGAATATGTCGAATTACATACCAACTGACTGGGTCATTGATTCCGATATTTGTGCCAAATTTCAACTTTCTATGTCAAATAGTCTCGGAGAAAATCGCCTGTGAGATAGACAGGCAGATCGACAGACAGACACGGGAGTGATGCCATAAGGGTTCCGTACGGAACACTAAAAGCCACACTCTACGTGACAATATAAAATTTGGTATAAACATCATCCATGAAACGGGTTGTAACAGCACTCCAGAACGCTGAAAGAGTATTATGACATAATTTTATTAGATTTAAATTTAAGTTTGCTCTCTTTAAAGAAACTATAAAATTAAATTCTTTTTATACTCTATAGTATATAGCTTCATTAACATATTAATTTTTGGACTTTTGTCACTTAGAGATAAACGGTATATAATAATTTTTAAGGTTTATGTATATTTTCAGTTTAATATTTGCGGGAAAAGAGGTCATTAGGAAATTTTGTCTTATTCTTAACCACAGAAAAAAGTTACTCATAGTTGCAATAGGTGGACAAATTAGATCGGTACCTATTTTCCCCCCACTCAAGATTTTATAGAATTTACAGCGTTAGTCCAGAAACTTTATATATGATTTCATCCAGTCTCCACAATAGTTTCTCGACGCTCCCACCGAGACGGCCAAAATTTTCTGGTAATTCACTTATAGGAGTTGCTAAAACTAAAATTTTTCTCATGTAAATTTTTTGAGGTTTTGTTAAAGAAACCGTACTGTATGTATGGGGTTATTGGAATACCCCTTACAGAAATTTGTAGAACACCATATCCACTTATTACTTATACAAAAATTGAATTATATATCGCATGGATTGAATCAACAATTTGGACAGAAGATGATTTAAATAACGTCAACGGGCTAAATAGGCATAGTTAATTAAATAACTGGATAAATCCTTTTTTTGTCAGTTACTTTTCTTGTTTAATTCGAAAAAAAACACTGTTGAAAGACATCGACTGCTGTCGGAAACCTATGGTTATTACGAGGCTGGTTTGAAAAGTCCGTGCAAAGTCCGAGAGATGGCACCACCGGCGCGTATCGAGGTCATGTTTAGTTAGTAGCATCTCTTGAATGAACGCACACCAAGTTTCAGCCATATTGGTCTATTTCTTTGTGTTTGGCATTCGTGTGAATCAAGGAAGTCGAGTGATTTTCAAGAAATGGACGAAAAAGAATTTCGTGTGGTGATTAAACATTACTTTATGAAAGGCAAAACGCCTCAGGAGACTAAAGAGAAGCTTGATAAACATTATGGTGACTCTGCACCTTCGATTAGAACAGTTTATAAGTGGTTTCAAAATTTTCGGACTGGCCATATGGGCACAAGTGACGCTGAACGTTCTGGACGGCCTGTGGAGGTTACGACTCCAGAAATCATTGATCAAATCCATGATATGGTGATGGATGACAGAAGAGTTAAGGTGCGTGAGATTGCTAGTGCTGTGGGCATCTCGACTGAACGGGTACATAATATTTTGCATAAACATTTGGACATGAGAAAGCTATCCGCAAGATGGGTGCCGCGATTGCTCACGCTTGACCAAAAACGGAATAGTGTGAAGTGTTGCAAGGATGGTTTGCAGCTGTTCCAGAAGAATCCGGAGGACTTTAAGCGTCGTTTCGTCACTGTGGATGAAACATGGATGCATTACTATACTCCTGAGACCAAACAACAATCTAAACAATGGGTTACCAAGGGGGAATCTGTACCAAAAAAGGCGAAGACCGTTCCTTCGGCCGGAAAGGTTATGGCAACTGTCTTTTGGGATTCGCAAGGGATAATCCTCATCGACTATCTGGAAAAGGGTAAAACGATTACAGGTGAATATTATTCATCGTTATTGGACCGTTTGAAAACCGAGCTGCAAGAAAAACGCCCGCGATTGGCCCACAAGAAAGTCCTTTTCCATCACGACAACGTACCAGCACACACCTCAGCAGTTGTGGTCGCAAAATTAATGGAAATAGGATTCCAACTCGTTTCACATCCCCCCTATTCTCCAGACTTGGCTCCCTCGGACTACTATTTGTTCCCCAATTTGAAGAAATGGCTGGCGGGACAAAGATTTTATTCAAACGAGGAGGTGATTGCAGACACTAATGGATATTTTGCAGACTTGGACAAATCCTATTATTCGGAAGGGATTAACAAACTAGAACATCGTTCGACGAAGTGTATAAGCCTAAAAGGAGACTATGTCGAAAAATAAAAAAAGGTTTACCCCAAACACATAAGTAGTTTTTATTTTTGCACGGACTTTTCAAACCAGCCTCGTATATTCCATCGATACAAACGTGTAAGTACTAGTTTCGACGTTTTAAAACTGGTGATTTCGACATGAAAGACAAAAAACGTCCAGGCCACTCGAAAAAGTTTAAAGATGAAGAATTATAGGCATTGCTCGATGAAGACTCGTGCTAACTTGCACAATGCCAAAACCCTTCCAGCTGATGTTTGTGTTTTTGGACGCTTCGGTCGGCTTTCATGCTTTCCAGCCCCTCTACAGACTGACAGTTGGACGCAGGCGTGTAGTAGTGGAACCACGTTTCGTCCATTGTTAAGAATAGACGCAAAAACTCCTTTACATTACGCCGAAACAGTGCCAAACAGCGTTCTGAATCTTTGACATGTTGCCGTTTTTGATCAATCGTGACCCGCCCCAATCGGAACTGTCCAACCAAAAAAAACTCTTCCCAACCCCCCTCTTATAAGTTTTCTTATAAATATATAACATTTAGTTATTACCTCAACAAAAAAACATAGAGGAAAATCTCAAAATACTTTTAAAACTGTACCGAAATTTATCAACCCTACCACCTTCTTGAAACAATATAACTCTAACCTATGAACCCAAAATCTCTGAGGAAGATATTTTCACAAATGTCATAATTCTCTAGCTAAAAAGTAAGGATATTAAATATACGAGGGTAAATTAAATATAAACGGAAATTATTTTCTCAACTTTCGTGAGGTAATCGCCTCGCCCTCCCATTATTAGTTGAGTAGGGGGTGTCAGCAGTGGGAGAGACCACTCGATCGACTCTCTCGATCGATTTTGTCGTCAGTATCGCCATGTCAGAACAGGAGGTGCTGCTGTCGATTGAGCAACGCATTATTATCAAGTTTTTAACGCTAGAAAACGTAAAATCTTTTAACAGTTCGATAAAAAGATGCTTTCGAAAACTCAAGTCTATGACTGGCACAAGAAATTTTCCTATGACCGGAAAACGGTAAAAAATCCGAGTCGTTCTCACCGACCTCAGACCAGCATCACGGATTGGAACATTAAGTCGTTTGATTTTTCTCCATGAGCGACATACCATTAACGCTGCCTTCTATTGCTAACTCCTCGATCAAGCTAGACTCACTTATTGATAAAAAAGGTAAGGAATGCCCAATCGGAGTGTGGAACTGCTACGCGCTAACGCTCGGCCCCACACAGCTGCATTGACTCAACAAAAATTGGAACAAATGCACCGGAAAACGAGCGCCCTACAGCCCGGATTTGTCGCCTTGCGACTTTTATTTGTTTAACCCTTTGAAAGAAGCAGTGGCATGCAAGCATTTCGAAAATGACAAAGGGGTAGAATCGTTCGTGCGCAATTGGCTCTTGACACGACCTGCGATGGCGGTATGAAAAAACTTCCGTTTTGATGGGAAAAACGTGTTTTGAACAGGGGAGACTAGGTAGAAAAATAAGGTTTTTAATTATTATAAAAATAAATTTTTACAAAAGAATTCCGGTTTATAGCTGATTTACCCTCGTACCTAATGTAACCCCAATATTACTCAAGAAATTAAACCAGCTCTAATTTAAAGAAAAATTGTGATTCTTGGAATTAGACACTGCCTTTTGAAGTTTTTTTGCGACCTATCAATGTTCTAATCTTGAAGAGCAACAGTTACTCCAAACTGACACTGTCTAATCTCAAGAACCCCGATTTCTCATCTAACCAAGACTATAAAAGCTTCCGGTTAAATTAAAAAAATAGAATAAAGAAAGATTTTTGATTAACAAGGCAAAAACTAGATGGAAAATACATTGCATATTAATTATTAAGTTCAGTAACACGCTGTCTGGGTAAAACCAACTTTTAATTATGAAAAACTTCAGTCTGTGTAATTGAAAAGTAAACAAAAGGAAGCTTAGAACAGCTGGTTAAATTAACTTCCTGTGAAAGTGGCCACTACAAGTGCCCCTTATAAAAACATTAAACCAAAATAATTGTAAAAATTCCAAAAGAATTCACTTCAAAACGCTTCCGCAAATTTAGCCAATTCAACCAGATGCAACAAAGTCTATGAGGAAACAAAAACAGAGTTAACCTTTTCCTGTAAAAATGTGTTCAAAGGGAATAAGAAAAATTACATACATATATTTAACAGAATAACAACCTCTCTGTCGTCCAGTCATAAGAAATTCTGTTGGGATTTGGCTGTTCTTGACTTGAAGTTGGAAAGAAGACGAAATAATTCATAAAAAAGTGAGTACATTTTAATAAAAAGTAACCGATAAGTTTAGCAAAAGAAAAAAATCACAAAGAAATGAAAAAAAAACTTATCTAAACAGAAAAATCATTTTTTTCTACTTGGGATTATTTTTTGGTTCTATTAAAACAATAATGAGTCAAGCAAAATTAGCGTATTTTCGAATAAATCTCTACTTTGTGAAATGTTACAATGTTATTTATTTAGTGCAGTTTTTTTCTCTGTAATCGTTCATATGAAAAACTATCCTTCTTGGTCTGAATAACAAAATCTATTCAGTTCAAATTCATCTGAAAGGAAAGTTTTATAGAAAAAAAGCAGGCAAAACCAAATGTAATTTGAACCATATATTGTACAAAATAAATTTAATGGGTATTTATTTAATTATATGAAACTATTATATTTTATGTCATGGGATTTTCACTATTTTATAGATTATATTATTTTAATTAAAACAAAATCTATACAATAAAAAGGCCATATGCAAATTTTGTTTGTTACAAATTAATTATTTAAATATTGTTATTACTAGTCTTATAAAAAGTCAAATTTCTTACTGTTAATTTAATAAAAAACATAATTAATCTGCTGAAAAATAATCTTTAAACAAGGTTTCAAATTTTATAATATTATTTACATTCATCTACTGTTGTATTTAGATTTAGACAATTTTAGTAAAATTTTGTAACATCTCAACGTGTGTCCGAAAATAAAATATGAAGAATTGTTTACAATAAATCAAGGATCATTTCACCCACTGCACAGTCTGGCAACGCCGAACGAAAGCCATCTTATGTCAGACGCCGATGTAAAACGAGCCTCAAAATTCACATATTGGTTAAGAAACCACGTTTTTTTTGCAAAAAACTGCTTTACTTACCCTACTATACCCCTTGCATAATGATATTTTTCCTGTCTCCAAGGGCAGCCCCCATAATCAGTCACGAATTTTCGTTGCAAAGGTCTCTGGGTAGTGCGATTGTCACTTTTGGTACGTCTGGCGCGCGTGAAATTTCCACTTTTATCCGTTTTACCATTCATAATTGCGTTTTGATGATTGTTAAAACCGTTCGTTATTCCTTCGGCATCATTGTCACTGTCCCTCAAGTTCATACTCTCAAGTTCTTGCTGAGTTTGCCACACTCTCAGCCACAGGACTTTGGCTGGACCTTCTTGCTCCGGCATTAACCAAGTTAAACAGGAATCCATTCAATTAAAATACCGCGGAATAACGCGGTGATTTTACAAACGTCCTGGCATAAGACGATTGAATTTAATACTCGGTTATCACGAAAAGCACGCCAAGTCACACCTCGAGTTATCACACGACTTTTTCGGATGTATGCGAAAATTGACACAAACTCCTCGACTCTCGAATGTGCCAGTCGAGTGACAACTGACATGAAAATGGAAAAGTGTAAAGGTCGTTTTACATTAATTTTGCGTTCTGGGATTTGATTGGTTAAAAGTGTTTACAAATACTTGAGTAAATTCTGATTGGTCAAGATCTCGTACATTTGAACTACTGCCGAATGTCTCTTTACAATATAGCTATTTGATGGCGCAACATGTTTGGTATGACAAAGTTTTTTGAAAAATTGTTATTAAATTCTTATCATGAATTATTACCACAATAGTATAATTCTAATTAAAACATTAGGAGGAATTGTTAGCTAAATTTTAATCATGATGAGTAATATTCGTAAAAAATTAATATAACTATCAGCAACGTTGCCATATTCAGTGCCATTGACTTAGATAATTTAGCTGTCATTTTTTTTTCAGTTTCTTATTTTATTGTATTTTTTAAAACATCTCCCAGAAAAAAAAAACATGTTTAACGAAAGAAATAATACCGATTATGAAGCTCGTAACAGGCAAGTAGTCCTGGAGGGAACACAAGTTTTAGAAAGAACAGGCGACAGTATAGCTAGGTCTCATCAAATTGCCATCGAAACTGAAAATATCGGAAACGAAGTCGTATCAGAATTAGGAACGCAAAGAGAGACTTTATTGAGAACAAGAAACAGACTCGAGGATGCCAACACCACCCTGGATAGTGCCAAATCTGTACTTCGAAAAATGGGACGGAATGTGTTGTATAATAAGCTAATATTAATACTAATAATTATTTTGGAAATACTTATATTAGCTTCTATATCATATCTAAGATTTAAAAAAAAAAATTAAATCTTTTGTAAAAACATGATAAAGAATCCAAATAAGCAAAATTATCATTTTTTACAAAAGAAAAAAAATTCCAGTTTCTCTGGAAACTTTTAAAATGAAATATCTATTGTTCAATTGTATGGAAGATTCTACAAATTTTCATTTACCATTCCCTATATTAAATATCAAATAGTTTCTCCAATAATTGCTTCTTAATTTTTTATAATCCTAAAAAATTTAACTTAACCTCAGTTTTCATAAATATGAATTGCTCTAAATCCAAACTTTGAATAATTATAACGTTAAATTGGTTGAATTTAAAAACTTGACAATATCCCTGTCCAAAAGCAATTTATCATGTACCAATTTTAAAGAAATAAATTTTCATATAAGTCTATATTATATATTAACCATTTTTTTTATTGGGAATTATCCTTAATATATGGTCTATTTATTCCTAATATAATTTTTATAAGTTCGCTATAGTTCTGTAAAAAAAAGAAATCAGTTAAACAGATAATACTATATTTCAGTTTGTTTTTAGGGGGACCATTATTTTATTACACTGTAACCAAAAGGGGAAGATGTTTATAGTAATCAGCATTTGGCAGGATTAACAAAACCAACAAAATAATTAATCCCACCAAATTCTGGTTGCTACAAACATCTTTTCTGTGCCTTTTCCTTACAGTACTGTAAAATAGTAGTCCCCCAAATGTTAATGGGTCATAATAAAAGCATTTACTTTATTACTTGGAGATGTTTTTGATGGTTGACTTTTTCAAAAATTGTTTGATGATAAAAAAACTTCCTGTGACTTTCTAAATTCAATCATTGTAATTCTACAGTTATTCAAAGTTTGGAATATGGAAAATTTTATCTAGAATCTTTAAAAAATATTTTAATATCAAAGCTATCTTGTACACACAGGGCATTACCTAACTTTAAGAGCTCGATAAACTGTGAAATGGTTGTTTCAATTAACACACAGTCTTTTGAATCACTTTCACATCATTGGAGGTATAAATCTGTGAAAGAAGGAAGGTAACAGAAAAAAAAAAAACAAAATAATAATGTGATGTGAAAATGGTCAATGATAAATCAACCAGAATAAATGCATTTTTTTTAAACAGTTTTAGCTGTAGCTATATTTGACAAACTGAGTTTAGTAATCAGGTAAAAGTATCTTAAGGTACACCATGTATATATTTTGTTTCAAATTTTTGAACATAAAAATTGCATGCTTTGTGTGGACAGTTTCTTAAAAATCAAGGAAAATTATGTTTAGATTTAAAGTAGATACCCCATTTTTTAACAATAGACTTAAAATAATAGGATATTTTTACTACAAGAAGCAGGACTTCTAAAACTTCAAGCTTTTATAATTTACCAAGATATTTTTGGAATAATAATAATATTTAAAACCTTTTCAAAAGGCCCAGTAAATAATTTTTTTCAAAATATAATTTAATACTTTAGGATAAGATAAAACTGGAAAACAAAACATCTAATGTAATTAAATGTGTGTATTTATTTAGAATATTACCATTGTGATATGATAATACAAATATTATTTTAAATCATTTTTTATTGAGGTAGAAAATTTTTATTATATTTCTAATTGAATAATTTTATGAATTATATCTGGTTTAAAGTTAGATAAACAATGTGTATTCTACTAACCTTTAAACATATCAAATACTTTTTTTAATAAACATATTTTAATATATTGTTAAAGGATCTTTTATTAAAACGTGAAAATAAACACACAAATATTAAACGAAAACATTTATTCCTTCCTTTTTTTCTTAATAAATAACTGTACATAATAAATCTTTAGTTTACATCCTTTCAGAGACTCTTGAAGCAACATTTCTTAGTTGTCCATATACTTTAGAAGGTGGAGATCCCAAAATTAAATTACAAATAGCCCTTCTAGCTAACTGAATATTTTGAAAACTTCCTAATATATGTATTTTACTGTCAGCTAGAACTATTCTCGTCTTGGTAACATTTTCAATGGTAAATTTGGTTCTACCACCTTTACCAGCCAATCTTCCAATGGCTCTAGATTGATGATCACCCTTAAGTGTTTTCACATCTTTAATTTCGAATGTTTCTACAAAAAGGTCATCTAAACGTAGAAGGGCTAGTGCATCTTCAACTTCAAAACCATAGACAAAGGCCTAAAAGATATTTCTACGTTATAGATTATTCAGATTAGCTATCCCATACCACTTTAAGAGCTAAAATTTACAATTATATGCATTTAATTTAGAGCCCCACACAAGTATGAATTTACTTCCAAATAAATTTAATTAACCTCATATATATATATAAAGTATCCACATCATATTGTTACCTACACACCTAAAATATTAATGATATTATTTTTAGTGTTCCGTACGGAACACTGATAAGATGACTTCGGTGTCTGTCTGTCTGTCTGTCCATCTGTCACACTCTATTTTCTCCGAAACTATTTGTCGTAGAAAGTTAAAATTTGGCAATAATATAGAAATTGATGGCGTCATCAGAGCCGTATAGTTTTGAAAGTTAAATTTTGACTTAAGGGGTTAGTTTTGGAGGGTGAAATCGGAAGTGAAAAAAAAATTTTTACTAGGTCATTGAGTGTGGTGTCAAATGAAAGCTTGTGAAAACACAAGTAAAAAATATATATATAAATGTAATACTTGGGCTCATTCAATTTTGAAAAAATTCTGGGATATTCTCCACGGGGTGTAGATTGAACAAAAATTATCACGAGTGCATTACCTTTAATAATTTAATTGGTATATAAAAAAAAAAAAATTTCAAGGTCATCAGTATTCAGTAAAAATTGGAAACAAACTTTGTTGAAAACTCCTTTGGGGTGTGTTTTGTGAAGACACTAATAATTTTCTATCACCGTAACAATTTTTTTTATTTTAAAAGCAATCAACGTGCGGAACACTAATTGTGCAAGTTCAACTTGCACTTGACTGGTTTTTTAATCTTATTTTTAATGACGCACTTTATTTTTAAGAAAAATTTAGGTCTCAACAGTTTCTATGGAACCAAGACTTAATTCAGAATGACCTCAGATTAAGATCGGTTGAGGCCAGAACTAAAGAATGGGAGGTTCGTTGAAGATTTTCTGCTGTCTGATCAAAAAAAGGAGGATCTTAGTGCTTGTTAAAGAAGCTAGAGTATCCAAAACTACAGTCTTCAAGATTGTGTATAAAGATTTAGGGATGAAAAAAGTGTCTGCCTCCTAAATCCCTATGTTAGAAAACAATGCTAGTTATTTTTCACAAATTGCTACAGGAGAGGAGACCTGGGGGTTCTATTTGGTTCCTTTCATGATGCAACAGTGATGTAATGGGTTTATAAGGGCTCTTTATCTTCAAAGAAAGTGGAAACTTGGTCGTCTTGTTAAACTAATGGTTTTTTGGGACTGTGAAGAAATTTTGCTTATTAAATATGGAAAATCATTAACAGAGAGGTTTATGGAAGAATGATCCAAAAGCTGAAGCTAAGCATTTGAAAAAAACATGAGAATTCATGGAGAACCAAGATTTTTCTGTTGCAAGACAACCCTAGGATTTATAAGTCTATCACAGTTTAGACCATTAATAGAAGACGTGGATACCCTGTGTTACATTATCCACTCTACAACCCTGATTTAGTGCCCTGCGACTGCTTTTTCAGGGTAAATAGATTTTTTGGATAGACTGAAATAACTCGAGAAACACTGGACTAAGTATACTACTATAGATGGCAGTTATATAAGAAAATAATTTTCTTATAAACTCTGTGAGTTTTCCTTCACAGCTAGGTGGACAGCTTAAAAATCCCATGATAGTATTCAAACAATAATGTATACTTTATTGCAATAATAAGCTTGGTGGCAAAAAGGTCTTCACAAAAATAAATAAATTTGTTAGGATTATAGTATTTAAATAATTTTTAAATAATGAAAGTTATAGAGAAATTGGTAAAATTTCGGTACGCAGGCTTTTCAGAAAAAGGGAGGGTCTTTTTTGGAATAGGCCTAAAATGACTTAATTTTGAAAGACTTAGGAGAAAAAAATTGGGGGGGGGGGGGGGGGGGGGGCAGTTTTTGCTAACCTGAACTAATTTTGGTCTCCAGTCACCAATATAGCATGTACATCATTTTTTCACATTAAGGCAGGACACTTTTAGTGTTCCGTACGGAACACTTATAAGATGACTTCCTTGTCTGTCTGTTTGTCACACCCGATTTTCTCAGAAACTATTTGTCATAGAAAGTTGAAATTTGGTAACAATATAGGAATTGATTGCCTCATCAAAGCTGTGTAATTTTGAATATCAAATTTTGATTTAAGGGGTTAGTTTTGGGGGGTGAAATCAGAAGTGAAAAAAAAATTTTTTTAGTAGGTCATCGGGGTGTAAAATGAAAGCTTGTGAAAACACGAGTAAAAATATATATATAATGTAATACTTGCGCACACCTTTCTTTGTATTATTTTTAAAAAATCACGAAAAATCGCTATCCCCCACCTTATCTCGAAAAGGACTGATCAAAAAATTTTGAAAAAATTCTGGAATATTCTCCATGGGGTGTAAATTGAAAGAAAATTATCACGAGTGCATTACCTTTAATAATTTATCTGGTATATAAAAAACAAAAATTTCAATCAGTTTTTAATAAAGATTGGAAATAAACTTTGTTAAAAACTCATTTGGGGTGTGTTTTGTGAAGTCACTGATCATTTTATACCACCGTAACAAGATTTTATTTTAAAAGCAATCAACGTACGGAACACTAATTGTGCAAGTTCAACTTGCACTTGACCGGTTATTTTATTATTTAATGTATTTTGTAATTACTGGATATTTAGTTCAGGTTAGTAAAAACGGCCTCCCTCCAATTTTTTCTCGTAAGTTTTTCAAAATTAGAAGTGTTAAGATCTAGCTCCACAGCTAACTTAAAAGAGTATTATTATATATAAGACCAGAAAATTTCAACCTGTTTGACTTCATTTTATTCTGTATGTATGTATCTAAACTTTTTAAACCTTTTTTTATCATAATGGAATCATAATTTGTATTCCACCAATAAGAATATTAAAGTGTTTATATAGTATACAGTATTTTACTAACCTTAACAAAATCTGCTGCTTTCTGTAAGTTAGCAATATCTTTCGTCTCTTCACAAGCTTTAATTTCTACATTTCTTGATTTTAAATTAAACCTTATCTGCAATTGCAAATGTTCTACGATTGGTGTAAAAATTTTCAACCAGTTTTCTTTCAACGGAGTATATCTATGAGCTGGAACAGGTATTTTCCGCATATCATCTTTAGTTTCTGAAAATGATTTCGTCTTTGCTCTTTTCGATTTTGATGGTCTATGTTTACTCCTTCCTTCTATACCATTATGGGTATCCACTTCCATAGCATCTCCTGTGGAATCATTTCTTCGTTTTGAAGCTTGCTTGGGTTCGAAAACGTTGGTGTCTATGTTTATATCTGCCATGTTAGTGTAGTATGTACTTTTTTAGTTTATAAACAATCAATAAGGCTTTAAAACTATTGTTTTTGAGAACTCATTTTTAAGTACACACGTGATGACAAATGTCAAAACACGAAAAAGGAAGAGGTTATGTTGTTGATTTACTTCTTAAAAAAAAGGAAAGTAGTTTTGACTGAGATTAAAAAACAGACGGCTGGATCTTAACAGAAATTTTTATTATGGTTGGCTGTAGGAGGCCATAGCAATACAACAGAACGTGCAGATATGCTTAAAATTCAGAAAAAGAAGAAATTTATCTAAATCAGTGGCGTCTCATCCACTAAAAAATCAAGTTTAGAAACCATTTATTTACTACTCATCAATACAAACAACATTTTCATGGAAACCAATTTGTGTTTGTATACATTTATTAACCATTTTGCATAAAAAGCTGCTTTTTGATAGTGCTTTGATGAACGACTCAAAGGTAATTTTAATAATTTTTAAATATACACGACATTAGATAAAAAAATATTTTAGTTACTCTCCAAATTTAAAGTCCAAGAAACGTTTAAATGCCTAAAATGATGTGAACGTCTTGAACTTCTGATTTTCGAAATTATTTCTTATAAAAAGTAGTTTTTTTCCCTTTCTATTTCTCAGATTTTTATTTAATATTTTAACAGTTTTAAAGATTAAATAATTTTAACAGCTTTTGTGGGTACTTTTCGAAATTATCTGATTTAATCAGTTGCAAAGAGTATGTCTTTCTAATAATAATAATAATCCCAACAAAGATAGCACGACCACCGAGTATACATCTGTTTCTTTTCGGTGAATTTTGATTAAGAAAGGTATTTCTTACGAGTAACTGTTAAAAATAGTTTTGTCTGAAATTTTGAGAAAAAATAGATTTTTGCATCATTCATTCACTGCTTCAATATAAAGATGATTTACCACGCCGTATTGCCATATTTAATTGTACAAGTTTCAGAAATTTAACACATAAAAGATAGGAATCCATACTTTTTCTTCGATCAAAAGCATGCGTTTTTTACAATTTTTGTTGTATGTGCATTAAAAAGTAAAAAGTCGCAATATATATATATATATATATATATATATATATATATATATATATATATATATATATATATATATATATATATATATATATATATATATATGTATATATATATATAACTTTGCTTTCGTTTGTTATAATATGAAGGCAATTTACCTCCTAGTTGTTGCAAGAATATTAGATAAATATTACTTTTTAATGTATTTTATGAAGTGAATTTTTCGCTGTGGCAACGTAGCTTGAAGAAAAATGCGCGCGCGGACGTTCTTTCAAATTTTGAATCACATACAGTCCCTGGCCAAATTATTAGACGCACTGTATTTTTTTTAGTAATTTTATGTTTCTTAAGAGTTTTTATGCAATAATGGTATATTTAAACTACAATATTATTGATTTTTATTTAAAAGAATTGTTGTAGACTACATATTTGTATTTATTTTTAACATATGGCAACACTGTGTTGACAAAGTGATACATGAACGTAAATAAGTACAAACCTGTATCAGTCGCGATCGGAATCGAGTCAGGTACGGACGTGTTTCTGTGGCTTTATGGACTGTGATTGTTCGTTTAACAGTTTTATACTACTCAGTTATTAGTTTATTTTGTATGCAGTGTTTTAAAAAAGTAATTGGAGTATTTTCATTATGGGTAGAAAAGGCGATCTTTCACCACGTAAAAAAGCTGAAGTGAAGGCCCTTGTGATTGCGAAAACATTTACAAACCGAGAAATATCACGAAAATTGGAGGTTTCTGAAGCTAGTGTACGACGCATATAAAAGAAAATTGAGTCAGGGAAGGAATTAAGCCCGAAAAGAAAGAAAAGATGCGGTAGAAAACCAATTTTCACTCCACGGTCAGAGAGATGTTTGAAGAAAATTTGTGTAGAAAACAGATTTGCTACCACAAAGGTAATAAAATCACAACTCCAGGATACTAGCGTAAATGCTTCTGAGCGCACTGTTCGAAGGAAAATTGAAAGAATTAGATTTTAAGGCCTGTCGCCCCGCCAGGAAGCCCAAGTTAACAGCTGCAATGAAAGCAAAGCGCCTGAAGTGGGCCAAACAATGGCAAGACAAAGATGTGGACTTCTGGAGATCGGTAAGATACAGCAATTTAATCAATAATTGATACATTATTATCATTTTCAGTTAAATAAAGCAAATAAACATGGAAGTTTATATATTTTTCCTATTTTTGACAGGTCTGCTTCAGTGACGAAAGCACATTCGAAATTTTGCAGAATAAAGCTCAGTATGTGCGTCGTCGTCATGGAGAAAAGTTTCATCCTGATTGTGTCGTCCCGACGGTTAAACATCCCACCAAAGTGATGATTTGGTCAGTCATCAGCGGCAAGGGCACTGGACGTCTGTACGTCGTCAAAGGAATAATGAGGCAAGATCAGTACAAAGAAGTATTACAAAATCGGTTGATTCCGCAGCTCAGAGAATGGTTTCCAAATGAGGAACCATTCACTTTCATGCAAGATGGAGCTCCCTGCCACACTGCTCGGTCTTTTAAAGCTTTTTTGGCAGAAAAAAATATCCCTCTGTTGGATTGGCGGGGTAATAGCCCTGATATGAACCCCATTGAAAATGTGTGGGAGCTGATGAAAAGAGAAGTGGCTAAAGATGTGATTACCAACAAACCCCAGCTCCTAGAAAAGATTATTCATGTGTGGAATCATCATCCTCAAATGCAGGAGACAGTACAATCTTGCATTGATAGCATGCCGCGCAGAATTAAAGCTTTGATAGCGGCTAAAGGTGGCTCAACTAAATATTGACTTTTACTAACATTAATTTCACTTTTCTTTAAAACTTAATAAACTTATGCTTTTCTAAATTAATGCTGTTTTATTTATGTCAAATAAATAGGTAATTGATTGGATAATATAAAAATAAAAAACAAATCAATTTAAAATAATAAAACGGTACAATATCACTCGGTAATTAATATTTTACATGAAATCTTGCAGTGCGTCTAATAATTTGGCCAGGGACTGTATGTGCATTGCACTGATCGGGCTTTCTTTTAAAAGTTACTAGAAAAAACGCGTACCTCGCGCGAGTATTTATTCAGTTATCAATACTTAATAATTGATATATGTTTAATAAATATACCAAAGTATCGTTTTAATTAATTAATATATCACGTTATTGCGTGCGGCGGGAAGCAAGCGAGAACCTACGTTGCCACATTCATTATACACTCTGAAAACCAAATTACTTTGCTTCTTTCAATTTAAACCAAGGTCAAATCTGTACACAGAATATATTCAAAAATTTTAGTATTGTCGGTTGTTTTGTTTTTAATATTGAAACGATTTTTGGAATTTTTGTCAGTATCGAACCAATTTTTAAAAACTTGGTATAAAGATACAATAGGTCCTGAGATAACATCTTTATCTTTAATGCGATTTAAAAAAGGATAGTGAACTAATACCTTTCATATTATATACGTTTTTAAAATTCTAATCATAATTCCTGTGATTTTCGATAAAAGTACGAGTTTACATTTAATAGTTCCGAAGAAGACGTTCAGAAGACGTCTGAAAGCTTTTCTTTATAGGACGGCAAACGAGTCTAAATACGCGCGATAGTGACTTTTCATATCATAATATTCATGATATGATATATAAGGATAGTACTAAGCACGTCTTGATTTCCACACAGGCAATGCCGCGGACACGTGTTGAGGATTAAATTACAGACACGCGCTGAAGACGCTAGAAAGTAAAGAGTAACAGAAAAAGTTATGACGCTCTCTAAAAAGCGAAGTATAGATTAACATTAATTCTTTAAATCGAACACTTTGTATATCATTCTTTCAAATGACAAAATTTTTTCACATGAATTCAATGTGCTGTTTTTTTTGTTGATGGATTGGCACTAGCCCCACTTTTCCGTATGTAGGATACCTGGCTCGATCCCCACACAGGTTCCTTGAGCAGTCTTTTTTTCCATGCGTTTCGGATCTCACATTGAACTGTCAAATAACCAGCTTAGGGGAGAAGCCAGATAGGGTGACTGCGAAGGGTAATTTCTTCCAATTAATCATCGAGCATTGCAATTAATAAAGCGACAAAATAAGCATCATCCAGCTCGTTAGCCTCAAAGCAAACCCTCGGCACCCCGGACCTGACAATAAGGAATTCTCTAGTCGATTTGCCTGGTTGCAGATCTTCGAATATTACTGAAGTCGGAATTAAGCATCTTTCCCAAGTATACAAAAAACCTCAACAGCTTGAGATTTTCACATAGACCATTCTACTAGTAGTCATCTAACATAACGTTTAAAATCACGTAATACTATATTGGTCTCCTATTTATCATTCACCTATACAGAAGTTCGCACTTCTTTTAAAATAATCGGCCAAGTGCAAGTCGAACTTGCGCAATTAGTATTTCTTAATTTTCGAGGGGAGACAGCGATTTTCTAAAAATGATACGAAGAAAAGTGTACACAAATATTACATTATATATATTTTTCAACTCGTCTTTTTACAAGCCTATATTTGACACCCTACTCGATGACCCAGTAAAAAAAAAATTTTCACTTCTGATTTCACCCCCCTACACTAAGCCTTTAAGTCAAAATTTAACTTTCAAAACTACACGGCTCTGAGAGGGCTATCAATTCCTATATTAGTACTAAATTACAACTTTCTATGCAAAATAGTTTTGGAGAAAATTGGGTGTGACAGATGGACAGACACCGAAATGATCTTATAAGTGTTTCGTACGGAACACTAAAAAGAGTAAAATATAGCCTACATACGCGTTCTTAAAAGAAAATTAATTCCCTTACTGATTCTCCATCTGGGTCATAAGCTAATGTAACCAAGAGCTTTTAATAGAAAGTTTGCTTGCTTCTGAACTTTTCGCTAAAACAATTTGTCGTCCAAGCTATGCTACTCATTCCCTCATTTACAGTAAATATCTTGGTTTTACTAGTTGATGCTTAAATTCAACACTTGTTGAAACAACAGTGATTATAAAATTGTCTTATATATTTTTCACAGGAAGAATTGATAGATATGGTGGAACTTACCTCCCCTACTAAAAAAACATCCTACCCAAGACCTAAAAACAGAAATAAGATTCATTCACCGCCTTTTATTTCACCAGCTCGTAGCACCGATAAGGATGTGACTTCACTGTTTTCTGTAAAGAAATCTTCTAAAATGTCAAGTATCAATTATGATACCGAGACAATGTCTGAGTTATCTGATGATATATTTTCTGAGCAGTCTGTAAGAAATGGTAGTAAATCTGAAGAAATTGGTTTATCAAGTAGAAATAAATTACGGCAAAGGTAATGTGAACTGAATTTTCCATTTTGAATTTAATTTATAATATCACTATATAACTAGGTTTGTAATGTCGAATCTTTGGCACAATGACACTACTCAGTATATATCACTACTACAGCAAACACTTTAGTTTTGCATTCGACGCGCGTTTCTCTTACCACATACTAGCCACTCACCGTATCCACAATATGTCGTGAAAAATTGTATGCTTACATACCTTCCTTACAATTTTTACCGATACCTCTTACCGAGTCTCCCACAACAAATATTCAGAATTCCACGTGAAGCAAATAAAACCAAGTATATCTCCTTACCATATAATCCGAAATATAGTAGGGGACTCAATAAGGAATTGAATAAGGCAGGCCTCACTTTAGTCCATAAGTCTCAAGACAATTTGAGGAATATCTTAGGAAATCCCAAAGACAAGATTCCTAATTGTGAGAAAAGTGGCATTTATGAAATTAGTTGTAATGATTGCGACAAAAAGTATGTTAGGAAAACTAGAAGATCAATTAAAAGACGATTTAAAGAACATTTAGTCCATTTAAAATACGGTAGAATAGAAAAGTCTAGCATTGCCGAACATGCCCTTGAAGCTGATCATACTGTAACATTAGATAACACAGGGGAACAGCTGTTTTGGTGTCGAGGTTTTTTGAGCTGATTTATATATCAATTTGATGTCCTGAATTCAAATAACGTATTCATTTGTACCTAGGAGCTCAAATTTTTAAGATATACAATTTTAGAGAAATATAAGTTACATTATTGTAACTCAAATCCGTAAGTGTAGTAAACAAAAGTAGATACGAAATTTTTATTTTAGTTATACAAAATACAATATTATGTCGTACTTACAAACAAAAAAAAAAAAAAAATTGAAGAAATGAAATAGTCACTCAACACTTGGAAAGCTTCTTTTCCGCGACATTCTTGAATGTTTTTTTAAACAGTCCCTTTTTAAACTCCAGCAGTAATCTGCCATCATGTGCATGTCCCATCTTCCTTGGTAGCGGTCCTCCATAACTTTAATATCTTGGTGAAATCTTTCACCTTGTTCCTCACTCATGTCTCCTAAATTTTCTGGAAAACGGTCTAAGTGGCTGTGTAAATAGTATATTTTAATACTCATATTGCACCCTAAGGATTTGAAACTATTAAGCATCTTGTTAACCATTTCAACATAGTTTTGAGCTTTATGTTTGCCTAGAAAATTTTCTACAACTGCAACAAATGATGTCCAAGCTTCTCGTTCAACTTGATTCATTGAATTTATGAAGGCAGGATCCTTAATTAATTGTCTTATTTGTGGGCCGTCAAATATCCCTGCTTTGAGTTTTTCTGTGCTCAACTGATGCATTTTTACCCCTATATATGCAAAACAAGACCCATTCTTATCAAGAGCCTTTACAAATTGCTTCATTAAGCCCAACTTTATATGTAACGGAGGAAGTATGATTTTTTTCTCTTTCAACCAAAGCGTCGTTAATGACATTCTTTTCCCCAACGTCCATGTTTTCTCTCTGAGGCCAATCTTTTCTAACCCCGTGGTGTGTTTGGTCCCTACTATCCCAGAGGCACAAGAAACACGGATATTTCGTGTAACCACTTTGCTGCCCAAGAAGAAAGTTTACCATTTTTAAGTCTACACAAATCATCCATTGATGTTCGTAATGCTTTATCTTCTGCAAGACCAAAGCTATGGTATTATATTCTTCTTTCAGTTTCGTTGAGTGAGCTAGTGGTATTGAACCATATTTATTCCCATTATGTAGAAGGACACATTTTAAACTTCGCTTTGAACTGTCAATAAATAGGCGCCAATCATCTGGAATATATTCAGAAAGTCCCATTTCTTTCATGAGTCCCCTAATTTCGTGACAAAATACAAGATTGTCTTCTTGAGAAAAGAATGGTAGCAGATCTTTTTCTCTTGTACGGTAAAAGGTAATTTTGGTTCCTTGTTCCAGTAAATTTTTGTCGTTCAACCTAGAAGCCAGTACTTCAGAAGCTTTTTTCGATAAATTGAGATCCCTGGTGAGATCATTTAATTCATTTTGATTGAAGCGTTGAGGAACTGATGACGTCCCCTCATAGTCACTGTTAGTTTCATTAGCATCAGAACTTTTATTAGCATCAGAAGAGCGATCAGAGGGAAAATATTCGTCATCAGAGATATGTGGTAGGTGATGAAACGTTTGGAATCGGTATTTCATCTGAGTGCGGGATAGGGCGTATTGCCGAGTCTAAATTGGGATAAGTCCACTTACTGCGGTTATTTCGATTGATTCCATTAGTATTTACTAAACAGAAATAACAATCATTGAAGTGGTTTTTTGATTCTCTCCAAACCATTGGTACGCCGAATTTTAGACATTTTCTTTTCCCGGTAGTCCACTGCCGTAAATGCTCTGTACAAGTTTTACATACGAGATGCGGGTCCCACGTTTTGTCCTGATCACCAAGCTTAACTCCAAAGTATCCAAGATACGCTCGCTTTACAAAGTCAGTAATAGTTTGTCTGTTTTGTTGAAACATGTATTCTCCGCATATATAGCAAAACACATCAGGTTGATTTACACAACTTCTTCTTGAACTGGAACCTGAACTCATTTTAATTCTGTTCAATAACACAAAAACACTCTTTTCTTAACATAAAATAACACGCCGAATTCGATCTACTCTCATTAGTAAGAACGCACAAACTGACGAGACTTACCCGAGTTAGGTGATTAAAAGGGTCAGTTCAGGTACCCAATGGTTCCACTATTTATAGATTTACCTGGAATTTACGCAATTACAGACTGACAATAAAACCATTGTACCTACATTAATGAATATATAATAATTGAATATACTGAATAAAAACCACATTGGTAGATAAGTTGATGTATCTAAAAAAGTAGAGCTGATAGAGAAAAACGGATTGCATGTATAGATTTAGCGTCCCAGATATAGTTAAAATCAGCTCTAAAATCCCAGGCACCAAAACAAAAAAATTTTTTTGTTGCCCTGTGTAATCTAAGATTAATTAAAGACGTACCTGATAGGAGATTGTTGAACGCACACGAAAGTATGAAAATCATAAAATGTAAAAGTAGTTTAAATAAAGACGGAGAGCCTATTCCTTATAGTCCCCTCTACTAATTACTTGACCAGAACATACAATTATAAATAAGGTGGATTTATAGTTTAGCTTTAGTCAATCATCGCTATGGGCGAAGCCAACATGATTAGCTAAAAGCGTGTCTAGTGCAAAAATAACGTTTTTGGTGTAGTGGTGATATATACTGAGTAGTATCACTACATAAAATTAACGAAAATAGTAATATTTCATTTACCATAAGAGGTAGATCCGGAAGAATATAGTTAAAGGATAGTAAGGGTTTTTTGAGAGAGTTGGTAAGAGGTAGGGGTAAAAGTTGTAACAGTGAAAGGCAGGTAAGCTTATAATTTTTCACGATATATTGGGGCTGGGGGGAGTGGCTAGTATATTATAAAATGCCGTTATGATTTATTTTAGCCACAAGATGAGTAAGTTAAAAAGGTCTCTTGAAAGAATTCGACAAGAAAACAGCGAAATAGAAGCAAGTATAAAATCTGTAAGAAGTAGATTGTCGCTTGAAAAAAGAAAAATCGAAAAACCAGAATTTTCCTTTTTTACGTCTCTCAAGGAAAATTTGGATGAAAAAGATGAGGCGGTAAGACGTGAACAAATTGTAGTTTAGAACAGGTCTAATAAATAGCTATCACAAACAAATTTCATAATTTTATACAGTCTTTAAACTTACAAATATAAGATGGGTCCTCTACATCATTAAGATGAATACAATAATAATAATTTTTCTTAAATGGGTAAATCTTAAGTCGGCGATTAATGGTTTTTGTTTGGATGTCGTCAATACCTTTGTGAACCGAACTTGTTTTTAGCCCTGCCGCTAGGGGTTTTGAGCTCTCATTAAATGTTAACAGGCTGCATTTTGGCACGTCGAAATGTCATGAAATTTTGACATGTATCGTTTGAAAAGGGCGACATCTATGTGTCAGACCAAAAACTTTTCAGCCTACATGTTACATAAAATTCGTATCGGATAACTGAAATTTTTTTTTTGTTTTTCGAACCGTAGAATCCGAATTTGCCATTTTCGAGGCCCCATAGTGTTCGGGCTTTTTACCATGGTCCTGAAAAAACCTTTTTTATGCAATTTCTGGGACAGCCTATCTATTGAGAGGGTAAATTGATCATCTATAATATATATAAAATGCAACGTCTCTCTGTCTGTCTGTCTGTCTGTCCGTTAGTGACCTTATCACTGGAGGACCACTTATCCGATTTACGTACTTTTTTTTTTAAAACATACTTACGTTCTCTGGCCAGGTTATAGGCTATATTTTATTACGATAGGTAGCATAAGGAATGAGCAGTGACAATAATAGTAAGTGAAGTCGGAAAAAAGTTTGCGTTCCCTTGCAATATACAGCCTAAACCATTAAATATGGAACAATATTATGTAGCAGAGAATATCTTTAATCTATAATCTATAATATATATAAAATGCAATGTCTCTCTGTCTGTCTGTCTGTCCATTAGTGCGTTTATCACGCTAGAACCACTTATCCAATTTATGTGTCTTTTTTAAATTCATACAAATATTCTTTGGCCAGGTTATATAATAATAATAATAATCTATATCTATAATATATATAAAATGCAGCGTCTCTCTGTCTGTCCGTCTGTCCGTTAGTGCGCTTATCATTAGAGAACCACTTATCTGATTTACGTGCTTTTTTTTAAAACATTCATATGTTCTCTGGCCAGGTTATCTATATATAATATATATAAAATGCAACGTCTTTCTGTCTGTCTGTCTGTCTGTCCGTTAGTGCGTTACGTACTTTTTTTTTAAAACATACATATGTTCTCTGGCCAGGTTATAGGATATATTTTATTGCGTTAGGTAACATAAAGAATAAGCAGTGACGATAATAGTGAATCAAGTCGGAAGAAAGGCTACCGTTAGCGTGTTCTCTTACAATATACTGCCTAAACCATTAAATATGGAACAATATCATGTTGCAAAGAATACAATATATATATATATATATTATATATATATATATATATATATATATATATATATATATATATATATATATATAAAATGCAACGTCTCTCTGTCTGTCTATCCGTTAGTGCGCTTATCACTTGAGAATCACTTATTCGATTTACGTGTTTTTATAAATTTATACATATATGTTTTATATAATTCGATATAAGTCTAGATAATGGGAGATAAGGTGAGATAATGGGAGATAAGTATAAATAATGGGAGATAAGCAGAGATAAGTCTAGGTAATGTAAGTTATGGTGAGATAATGGGAGATAAGGAGAAATAATGGGAGATGAGCAGAGATAAGCCTAGATAATGGAAATTATGTAGAGATAATGGGAGATAAGGAGAAATAATGAGAGATAAGTAGAGATAAGTCTAAGTAATGGGAGTTATGGTGAGATAATGGGAGATAAGGAAAAATAATGGGAGATAAGGAAAAATATTGCGAGATAAGTCGAGATAAGCCTAGATAATGGGAGATAAGGTGAGATAATTGGGGATAAGTATAAATAATGGGAGATAAGGAGAAATAATGGGAAATAAGCAGAGATAAGTCTAGGTAATGGGAGTTATGGTGAGATAATGGGAGATAAGGAGAATTAATGGGAGATAAGGAAAAAAAAATGGGAGATAAGGAGAAATATTGCGAGATAAGTCGAGATAAACCTAGATAATGGGAGATAAGGTGAGATAATGGGAGATAAGGAGAAATAATGGGAGATAAGCAGAGATAAGCTTAGATAATGGAAATTATGTAGAGATAATGGGAGATAAGGAGAAATAATAGGAGATAAGGGGAAATAAGGGCAGATATTTTATTACGTTAGGTAACATAAGGAATGAGCAGTGGCGATAGTAGTGAATCAAGTCCACGCGAGCGGAGCCGCGGGCACGGCTAGTTTCCATATATAATAGAATTCGTGGAATTCGGAACAATAATCGTTTGGGTCTATTGCTATGTATGTATAATTATGTTCGAAAAGGGTTAATTTCCTATTTTCTATGACATATTATGCCGATAGTAGCAAAAAATTTAGACGGTAAGTACTTTTAAAAAAATTTTTTGGAAATTTTTGGAAAATATTTCTTTTTTTAATACATTGTAAAAAAACTTTAAATTAATTTTAAAGTATTTACTTAAAATTAAGTATTTTTGAAGCGTTTACTAGAAATTTCAACGAATATGCTTTTAAATTCTAGTATAAATTTAAAAAAAATCAAGTAAATTAATGCTTGAAACATCAAATAAATGTTTGAAGTTTCGATTAAACGCTTGAAAAATTTAGAAAATACTTAATTTTAAGTAAACACTTTAAAATTCATTCTTCATCTATACTATCAGAATTTCGATTTTTTTTGAACTTTAGAAATGCTTTGGCTTGTTCGGGTACAAGCAAGGCGTCTGATATTTCATTAATTAATGCCTAAATTTTCCAAAAATAACTTGACTAAGTTGGGAATGTGGAATCTTTGGCACAATGATACTACTCAATATATATCACTCCTGATGAAGCTAACATGGATAGCGAAACGCGCGTCGAGTGCAAAAATAAAGTGTTTGGTGATTGACTAGTCAATTATCGCTCCTGATGAAGCTAACATGGTTAGCGAAACACGCGTCGAGTGCAAAAATAAAGTGTTTGGTGTAGTGGTGATATATATTGAGTAGTAAAAATAATTTGAGCAGACGCGTAGGACTCAAAACTGGGGACTTACGGTCTTATTTATTCAAAAATTCGAAAAACGACCGTTTTTTGGCTGGAAAAGCGGATCCAGTTTTGTCCTCCGGTATAGGCGGCGTCTGCCTTCTGCAGGTTTCCTCTTATTTTATCAAGAACAAACTAAATTTATTGATTTTATAGGGTTATACTGGGCCTAAAGTTGGGTCCGGTCTTAGCGGCGTCTGCCCTTTGTGATGCTCGACTTTTTAGTGGCAACAAATGTTATGGTACTTGATTCAAGTTGTTAAACGACAGTTAATTTTTGGATGTAGCATTTTCAGCATTCCAGGGCACGTGGGCCGCAATACAACGCTTTTCTTCGACTCACCCGATAGAATGAAACACTAGGCAAACGGTTAGTCGACAGGTCAAAATGTCGGGTCGCCCTCTCGGTCTGTTATAAGAGAAACGTTCGAATTCATGATCTTCTGAAGGATCTTAGGAAGCTTCTAGCCTGTGGTATTTTAATTGAAACATTAGTTCGGCAAATAGAGAGGGCAGGCGGTTAACTTGGGCCTAGGTTACTCAGGCAAACAGTTGTGGTCTGTAATCGGAGAAATGTGACAATAATAATTTTAAATATTTAAAACAACGCATTATTCAACTGAAAGTAAATAGGTAGAAAAATAAAATAATACGACTGTTTTAACAGACGAGGCGCTGAGCAATGAGCCCTAAGAATAAGTTTTATTCTCTGTCTATAAGATCGTCCCAAAACTTCTAGGCCTAACGAAGAAAACGCAAATTTAAAGAGATTTTTTTATATTTTTATTTTTAGTCCAACTCTTTAATAAGATTTATCTAGCCTATCCAATCTCAAAAACCGTAGCCATAACTTTTCTTGCAGATGAAATCGTTTTTGCATTCTTCGGCGTTCCTGCACCTGCTCCCATTCAGTGTTTCGACTGCTCCTATGGAAACTTTCTCAGATTCCAAAACGTGGTGTAAAATGTGGTGGACGCGGCCTATCGAGATGTTTGCAATGTGAACGAGTTCACGTACATTCAGTAGGCAGTTATTTAGTACGCTTTTGTGAATTTTTGCCACGATCTCGTTCATCGTAGAGGTTTTCAGACGTCCTGAGCGTTTACCATCTTGGGGAGGCACTCTTTTGGAATGGCCGTAGGAGTTAAACCTGTTAAAACGAAGTACTTTATAACAGCTCACCCATCAATTTTATCAACTTTTTAGAAAATATTAAAACTTGTTCGTTTACACGATCGCTACAAAAAGACAACTAAACACACGTGTCTCAAACACCATCTAGTAGATAACACTTAATGAATATCAAATTAATTTGACCATCTTTGTATTTAAAAAATAGGAGAAATCACTTGCATAAATTTACTATATTACGCTTACAAATAAATATTGCTAATTTACGATTTTAGGAATCGTCAGAAAATACCGATAAGTTTGAGTATCACCTGCCGGAAAATCTATCGTTTTAATATCGATCTTGCCGAAAAAGATTACTTTTTTATCCCTACAAGGTAAGATGTCAAAAGTTATTTCGTAAGAGAAAAGTTAAAAAATTTAGAATACTCTGTATATATATATATATATATATATATATATATATATATATATATATATATATACATACATATATATATATATATATATATATATATATATATATATATATATATATACATATATACATATATATATATATATATATATATATATATATATATATATATATATATATATATATA
The DNA here is from genome assembly GCA_019049505.1 of Pachyrhynchus sulphureomaculatus. NCBI lineage: Eukaryota > Metazoa > Arthropoda > Insecta > Coleoptera > Curculionidae > Pachyrhynchus > Pachyrhynchus sulphureomaculatus. The sequence goes on from CM032446.1 coordinate 27,902,331, forward strand.
TATATATGTATGTATATATATATATATATATATATATATATATATATATATATATATATATGTATATATGTATATATGTATATATATATATATATATATATATATATATATATATATATATATATATATATATATACATATATATGTATATATATATATATATATATATATATATATATATATATATATATACATATATATATATATATACATATATACATATATATGTATATATATATATATATATATATATATATATATATATATATATATATATATATACATACATACATACATATATATATATATATATATATATATATATATATATATATATACATACATACATACATACATATATATATATATATATATATATATATATATATATATATATATATATATATATATATATATATATACATATATATATATATATACATATATATATATATTATATATATATATATATATGTATATATATATATATATATATATATATATATATATATATATATATATATATATATATATATATATATATATATATATATATATATATATATATATATGTATGTATATATATATATATATATATATATATATATATATATATATATATATATATATATATATATATATATATGTATATATATATGTATATATATATATATATATATATATATATATATATATATATATATATGTATATATATATATATATATATATATATATATATATATATATATATATATATATATGTATATATATATATATATATATATATATATATATATATATATATATATGAATATATATATATATATATATATATATATATATATATATATATATATATATATATATATATATATATATATATATATATATGTATAATATATATATATATATATATATATATATATATATATATATATATATATATATATATATATAGATATATGTATATATATATATGTATATATATGTATATATATATATATATATATATATATATATATATATATATATATATATATATATATATATATATATATAACTATATATTATTTATTTCAGTCAATCTGTACCGATAGAACATAAATTAACCGATGAACACCCTCGAGTATTGGAAAACGAAGGGCTGTTTGTTGATTCAAACTTAAAAGTCCCAAAAAGTCGCCTTGATCTATTAGAAAAGCGACTACTTTCTGTTGAAGACAAGTAAGTATTTTCTATACCTTTTAGTGACCCGCCTGGTGTCAAACGGAGCAAATAAACTTATTCCTAGTCGACTCCTATCGCTATTTCATTCTACCATTATTTAGAGTATAGCAGTAAAACTGTTACCTTCTTCCATCTTTATTTTTCCTGTCTTTATCGCATCCAACTTCAGCAACCTCCCCTATCTCTACTTTTTACCCTTACCTTGACCTTTCGTCTTACTCTCACAGCTCTCTTAACTTCACTCTTTGGTACCCGTACATTCTCACACCCTTTATCGCATGTTCCCCATTATATACGAGGATGGATCAAATATAATCGAAACTTTCTATACTGAGCACTTAGTATCGTTGGGAGCGGGCCGCTGCTTCTAGCAATGTTGGTTAGGTTTGTTAGGAGTTGGGAGAACGATCGGGTGGTCTCGCTAGGTGCATTCAGTAATACAGCTCACGACGTCGGAGCGTGCACGGGCACATTTCGATTGCGCAACGCGTCATTATTAAATTTTTCACTCGTGAAGGCGTGAAACCGATCGAAATTCTGAGGAAATTGACGGCATCGTTCAGGGATCAAAAACTATCGTGTGTTCACCTGGCCTAAGAAGTTCATGGGAGGCCGTGAAGAGGTCAAAGATGTGATCAACCAAAAAGAGACGTGATTCTTCTCCATGAGAACGCTCGACCCCACACTGCAACTCTCACTCGCGAACAATTTGAGAAAATGAGTTGGACAACACTTGATCACCCTCCCTACAGCCCTGACCTATCGCCCTGCGATTTTTATCACTTTGAGCCACTCAAAGAAGAGCTGGGAGGCCAACGATTTGATGACGACAACGCGGTGGAGGGCTTCGTGCGCAATTGGTTACTGATACAGCCCCTTTCTTTTTACCACGGCGATATCAAAAAGCTTCCGATACGCTGGGAAAAGTATACTTCCCAAGCAGAAAATTATGTTGAAAAATGATATGTACTTGGTTTATTGGTTGTAGTAAATAAAAAAATTTAAAAAAAATATAAATCTCGTTTATATTTGATCCACCCTCGTACTTTTAGTTGCTTTGAACGGATTTTAACTCTGATTTTCATTATTCTGTATGGTTAAAGAGAGAGCCTGAATACCTTGTAATTTATATAATAATAGAAATTGCCCGCAGCTTCACGCAAGAGCACTATCCGATGTTAATTTTGTACGTAATAAGGTCGTTCTTCGAAGTCATCCTCTGACTGTTGTTACACAATAGGGGAATGCTTTCAAGGAATGATTCGTACTTATAGCGCCAGAAATCGGAAATTTATTACTGTGTACCCGGCGTGTTCATTATGAACACTTCTGCACGCCTAGTATTTTGCAAACTATCACTAGAAGTAAAAAAAAAAACGGCAAGTGCAAGTCGGACATGCGCAATTAATGTTCCGTATGTTGATTGCTTTTAAAATAATTTTTTTGTTACGGAGGTATAAAATGATCGTTGACTTCACAAAACACACCCCCAAATGAGTTTTCAACAAAGTTTGTTTCCGATCTTGGCTAAAAACTGATAACCTTGAAATATTTGTTTTTTTCTTACCAGATAAATTATTAAAGGTGATGCACTCGTGATAATTTTCGTTCAATCTACACGCTGTGGAGAATATTTCAGAATTTTTTCAAAATTTTTTGATCAGTACTTTTCGAGATAAGGGAGAGAGCGATTCTTGGCAATTTTTTAAAAATAATACAAAGAAAAGTGTGAGCAAGTATTACATTATACAGTAGAACCCCGGTAACGTGGGGGGGCACCCTCCTCGGATAATTGAAAACTCGGATAATCCGGATTTGTTTTTTATTCATTCAAAAAATAAACACCAATACTTTAAACATATAAATAGGTACATACATTATAAAACAGTGAAATAGGTATCTATGCGCTTCTGTTTCATACTGCATCTTCTTTTTCTCGCTGCATTGTTTCTCCATCTATTAAGAAGAAGCAAATCCGCTGGGGTTGCCTCTGGTTGTTGTTCGATATACCTCAAAGCTTTTTCCAAGGAAGCAAAACCTTCTTGATGAGAGATCTTAGTGGGAGACTGTTCATCCACCGCCGCTTCGTCATCGTCATCTGATTTTTCGGTTTCCTGAAAGGCATTCGTTATTTCTTCAATACTCATTTCTTCTTCTAAATCATCTGCTGTAATCCATTCAACAACATCTTCTCTTGTCACATTTTCGCAACCTTTTATTTTTTGCATTAATTCAAATAAACTTTTTTCTTTTTCTTCTATCTCGCTGTCAAAATTTGAACAGGATTTCTTCATGGCTTCTCAATTTCAAAGCTAATTCATTTAATGGAGTATCATCTTCACTGTCATTATAGTCCTCAAAATCAATAACTTTTGACCAAGATTTTTGAATAATGGTAGTACGCACAGAATCCCAAGCTTGAGTTGCCCAGTAAATAACACTTTTCAGTGTAACCTTTCTCATCCCATTGATAATATACGCCTTTTCTGTGTATTCTAACAGATGTTCAAGATATAAACGCCTATAATTTTTTTTAATGTTTTCGAGGATGCCTTGATCCATTGGTTGCATTATGCTGGTTACATTTGGAGGAAAAAGTTTTACAACAATTTCGCCCACATGAAGTCCTTCTCCAGGGTGAGAGGGGGCATTATCCATTAACAAAATTGCTTTAATAGAAAGACGGTTTCTGTTCCAAAATTTAGTCACAGATAGCACAAACTCTTCTTCAAGCCAGTTAGTAAATAAGGTCGCATCCATCCATGCGCTCTTCTGACTTTTGTAATAGACTGGTAGGGCTTTGGGTGAGATGTCTTTTAAAGCTCTTGGACGTGCAAACTTGCCAGTCACCATCAGTGGGATTTTGTACTTGCCAGATGCATTGGAACATACCATTATAGTTAATCTACTTCGTTTGTGCCCAGGAGCTGATTTTTCCTGTCGAGATACCAATGTTTTTGATGGAAGCATTTTATAATTCAGACCAGTTTCGTCACAGTTGTAAATTTGATCACAATCTTCGATTTGCTTTTTAAAGTTCTGCTTAAACTTCTCAATTGATGACACATCAGCAGAAAGTTTTTCACCACATATAGTCAGTTGTCGTACACCGTACCGTTTTTTTTCAGCGGTCAAGCCATCCAGAACTGGCGGTAAACTGATCTATCTCTGGGAATTGCCTACTAATCATTATTGCTTTCTGTTGTAAAATTGGACCTGACAGAGGCACACCCTTTTGATCTCTGTTGGTTAAACCATATGAATAAAGCTTCGTTAACCTTTTTCATAGTCGCCGGTTTTCATTGATTTTCTTCCTGAGGACGAGGAGGCTTGATTTATACACCACTCTTCTATTTTCGTGCGGTTTATTTTCCAATCTCCAAATGTAACCTCACCTACTCCATAATCTCGTGCAACAACTTTAATTGTCTTTCCTGCTTCAATTCTTCTCATGGCTTTTAATTTTTCTTCAATAGGAACGACGATTCTTTTACGCTTGTTTTGCTCCATTATAATACGATAAACAAAAATTCAAACAAAGCAGTTCATATTAATTACACTTAACTACCAGAACTCCAACCAAATATATTATGTGAGTATACTTGTACTTCCCCGTAGTAAACGCTATAACGCACTGCATTCACGCTAATTTACATGCTGAAAGAGTCCAAAAACATAAATAGAAAAACCCCTCACACGGGCCAGGGGGGTTTCCTGAAGGCCCCGACGATTTTAAATGGAAATATGTACATACATATTTTAGAAGCTCGGTTAATACGCAGCATAGACGCGCGTACCTCGGATAATCAGGTTTTTAGATTGGCTCGGTTAATCCGGAGCTCGGATAATCGCGACTCGGTTAATCGGGGTTCTACTGTATATATTTTTTGAACTCGCAAGCTTTTATTTGACACCCCAATCGATGAGCTGGTAATTTTTTTTTTTTTCACTTCCGATTTCACCCCCTAAAACTAACCCTTTAAGTCAAAATTTAACTTTTAAAATTACACGGCTCTAATGGGGCCATCAAGTCCTATATTAGTGCCAAATTTCAACTTACTGTATCAAGTAGTTTCGGAGAAAATTGGGTGTGACAAGCAGACGAGCAGACAGACAGACGGACAGACACCGAAGTGATCTTATAAAAGTGGTCTATTAGTCGTACATGCTATAAGAGGAAAGTGAGCGCGAAAATGTAGGTAAATAGATGTTTATAAGGAGCTTCTAAAAAAAATTGTGAGAAAATATAAAAAAAAAATAGGTAAATTGAAGGCAAAATAGTCACGCCGTTTATTTTTTTTAGAAAGTGGTTTAATTGCGAAGGGAACATATCCATTCTGCCCACTCCAATAATAGATCGTTGCATAAAACCAGATATAGATATAAGACCTGGAGAAGGATCAGTGTACAACCCTCCACAATACCACACAGATATTGAAGAAGTTCTCATAATCAAGGAAAAAGTTTTGGAATTGTCGCTTGCACAACTAAAATTTTCGCATCACACCCCCTTTTTAGTTTAGAACACGTTTTACAAGAGAAACTACTCGGAGCGTTTCAAAAATATTCGAGTTCCGTTGAAAATCATACTTTACAGAAATTGAAAAATCAGTTGGAAGCCTTGAGGCATGCCAGGAGATTGAAAAGTGACAGAAAGGATGGGACACTTAAAGAAATTAAGAATTTGAGGGAGAGTCTGTTTAGAGAGGGTAAACTTCAAAGGGATTGTTTGAAATCTGTTTTGGCACATTGGAAGGGTAAGTATACGAGGTAACATAAGAATATTCAATTTAGATAAAAATCTCTCTGTTTCCAAACATATAACTCCTAGGCTGAAAAGTTTTTGGTCTAGCTACTTAAAATACATTTTTTTTGCAAAATTCAACTTTAACTTAACAACATAGTCTCCGTCAAGAGGGATACGATTAGTTCAACGCTATTCTAACGTTTCTATACCTTTCTTGTAGAAGGATTTGTCTTTGCCCTCAAAATAGGCCTCAGTTTCGGCGATAACTTCTTCATTGGAGCCAAATCTCTTTCCCACGAGCATTTTTTTGAGGTCTGCGGATAGATAATAGTAGCTGGGAGCCAAATATGGAGAAGAAGGTGATGAGGAAGGAATTCGAACTTCAATTCATGCAATTTTGCCATTGTAACCATTTACTTGTGATACGGTGCATTGTCTTAATGAAAGAGCACTTTTTTCTTGTTCATTTGTGGCCTTTTCTTTGCGATTGCGACACCAATAAGATTATATAATATTCGCCATTAATGGTTTTTCCGTTCTCAGCATAATCGATGGAAATTATTACATGCGCATTCCAAAATACATGGGCCAAAACCTTCCCAGCCGACTGTTGTGTCTTTGGTCGCTTCGGGCGGCTTTTACCAGCTGCTGCACGCAGCTGACTACCGATTTGATTCCGGTGTGTAGTGATGGATCCATGTTTTTATCCATTGTCACATATGACATGAAAAAAAACAGGTCCAAACAGCGCTCAGAATCATCAACATGTTGTTGTTTTTGGTCCACTGTGAGCAAACGCGTTACCAATTTCGAACAGAGCTTTCTTATGCCTAAATGTTCATACAAAATATGACCAACACGTTGCCCCGAGCAGTAATTTATTTAAAATTATTATTTAAATCGCATTAAAATATAATTAAAAGGATAACATATAGTAAGTTAAATGGTCACTGCATTTCTGCATCTATTACTAAGTAAATAATGTTCTAATTTTCTATTATTCCCATGC
>CM032446.1:27914909-27979544 GCA_019049505.1 Pachyrhynchus sulphureomaculatus
ATTAAAGGTGATGCACTCGTGATAATTTTCGTTCAATCTACACGTTGTGGAGAATATTTCAGAATTTTTTCAAAATTTTTTGATCAGTACTTTTCGAGATAAGGGAGAAAGAGCGATTTTTTGGCAATTTTTTAAAAATAATACAAAGAAAAGTGTGAGCAAGTATTACATTATACAGTAGAACCCCGGTAACGTGGGGGGCACCCTCCTCGGATAACTGAAAACTCGGATAATCCGGATTTGTTTTTTATTCATTCAAAAAATAAACACCAATACTTTAAACCGATGTATTAAGGGTTTTTTAACATATAAATAGGTACATACATTATAAAACAGTGAAATAGGTATCTATGCGCTTCTGTTTCATACTGCATCTTCTTTTTCTCGCTGCATTGTTTCTCCATCTATTAAGAAGAAGCAAATCCGCTGGGGTTGCCTCTGGTTGTTGTTCGATATACCTCAAAGCTAGCTTTTTCCAAAGAAGCAAAACCTTCTTGATGAGAGATCTTAGTGGGAGACTGTTCATCCACCGCCGCTTCGTCATCGTCATCTGATTTTTCGGTTTCCTGAAAGGCATTCGTTATTTCTTCAATACTCATTTCTTCTTCTAAATCATCTGCTGTAATCCACTCAACAACATCTTCTCTTGTCACATTTTCGCAACCTTTTATTTTTTGCATTAATTCAAATAAACTTTTTTCTTTTTTTTCTATCTCGCTGTCAAAATTTGAACAGAATTTCTCCATGGTTTCTCAATTTCAAAGCTAATTCATTTAATGGAGTATCATCTTCACTGTCATTATAGTCCTCAAAATCAATAACTTTTGACCAAGATTTTTGAATAATGGTAGTACGCACAGAATCCCAAGCTTGACTTGCCCAGTAAATAACATTTTTTCAGTGTAACCTTTCTCATCCCATTGATAATATACGCCCTTTTCTGTGTATTCTAACAGATGTTCAAGATATAAACGCCTATATTTTTTTTTTATGTTTTCGAGGATGCCTTGATCCATTGGTTGCATTATGCTGGTTACATTTGGAGGAAAAAGTTTTACAACAATTTCGCCCACATGAAGTCCTTCTCCAGGGTGAGAGGGGGCATTATCCATTAACAAAATTGCTTTAATAGGAAGACGGTTTCTGTTCCAAAATTTAGTCACAGATAGCACAAACTCTTCTTCAAGCCAGTTAGTAAATAAGGTCGCATCCATCCATGCGCTCTTCTGACTTTTGTAATAGACTGGTAGGGCTTTGGGTGAGATGTCTTTTAAAGCTCTTGGACGTGCAAACTTGCCAATCACCATCAGTGGGATTTTGTGCTTGCCAGATGCATTGGAACATACCATTATAGTTAATCTACTTCGTTTGTGCCCAGGAGCTGATTTTTCCTGTCGAGATACCAATGTTTTTGATGGAAGCATTTTATAATTCAGACCAGTTTCGTCACAGTTGTAAATTTGATCACAATCTTCGATTTGCTTTTTAAAGTTCTGCTTAAACTTCTTAATTGATGACACATCAACAGAAAGTTTTTCACCACATACAGTCAGTTGTCGTACACCGTACCGTTTTTTTCAGTGGTCAAGCCATCCAGAACTGGCGGTAAAACTGATCTATCTCTGGGAATTGCCTACTAATCATTATTGCTTTCTGTTGTAAAAATTGGACCTGACAGAGGCACACTTTTTGATCTCTGTTGGTTAAACCACATGAATAAAGCTTCGATAACCTTTTCATAGTCGCCGGTTTTCATTGATTTTCTTCCCGAGGACGAGGAGGCTTGATTTATACACCACTCTTCTATTTTCGTGCGGTTTATTTTCCAATCTCCAACTGTAACCTCACCTACTCCATAATCTCGTGCAACAACTTTAATTGTCTTTCCTGCTTCAATTCTTCTGATGGCTTTTAATTTTTCTTCAATAGGAACGACGATTCTTTTAACGCTTGTTTTGCTCCATTATAATACGACAAACAAAAATTCAAACAAAGCAGTTCATATTAATTACACTTAACTACCAGAACTCCAACCAAATATATTATGTGAGTATACTTGTATTTCCCCGTAGTAAACGCTATAACGCACTGCATTCACGCAAATTTACATGCTGAAAGAGTCCAAAAATATAAATAGAAAAACCCCTCACACGGGCCAGGGGGTTTCCTGAAGGCCCCGACGATTTTAAATGGAAATATGTACATACATATTTCAGAAGCTCGGTTAATACGCAGCATAGACGCGCGTACCTCGGATAATCAGGTTCTTAGATTGGCTCGGTTAATCCGGAGCTCGGATAATCGCGACTCGGTTAATCGGGGTTCTACTGTATATATTTTTGAACTCGCAAGCTTTTATTTGACACCCCCAATCGATGAGCTGGTAATTTTTTTTTTCACTTCCGATTTCACCCCCTAAAACTAACCCTTTAAGTCAAAATTTAACTTTTAAAATTACACGGCTCTAATGGGGCCATCAAGTCCTATATTAGTGCCAAATTTCAACTTACTGTATCAAGTAGTTTCGGAGAAAATTGGGTGTGACAAGCAGACGAGCAGACAGACAGACGGACAGACACCGAAGTGATCTTATAAAAGTGGTCTATTAGTCGTACATGCTATAAGAGGAAAGTGAGCGCGAAAATGTAGGTAAATAGATGTTTATAAGGAGCTTCTAACAAAAATTGTGAGAAAATATAAAAAAAAAATAGGTAAATTGAAGGCAAAATAGTCACGCCGTTTATTTTTTTTAGAAAGTGGTTTAATTGCGAAGGGAACATATCCATTCTGCCCACTCCAATAATAGATCGTTGCATAAAACCAGATATAGATATAAGACCTGGAGAAGGATCAGTGTACAACCCTCCACAATACCACATAGATATTGAAGAAGTTCTCATAATCAAGGAAAAAATTTTGGAATTGTCGCTTGCACAACTAAAATTTTCGCATCACCCCCTTTTAGTTTAGTTTAGTTAAAAAAACACGTTTTACAAGAGAAACTACTCGGAGCGTTTCAAAAATATTCGAGTTCCGTTGAAAATCATACTTTACAAAAATTGAAAAATCAGTTGGAAGCCTTGAGGCATGCTAGGAGATTGAAAAGTGACAGAAAGGATGGGACACTTAAAGAAATTAAGAATTTGAGGGAGAGTCTGTTTTAGAGAGGGTAAACTTCAAAGGGATTGTTTGAAATCTGTTTTGGCACATTGGAAGGGTAAGTATACGAGGTAACATAAGAATATTCAATTTAGATAAAAATCTCTCTGTTTCCAAACATATAACTCCTAGGCTGAAAAGTTTTTGGTCTAGCTACTTAAAATACATTTTTTTTTGCAAAATTCAACTTTATTCATCAACATAGTCTCCGTCAAGAGGATACGATTAGTTCAACGCTATTCTAACGTTTCTATACCTTTCTTGTAGAAGGATTTGTCTTTGCCCTCAAAATAGGCCTCAGTTTCGGCGATAACTTCTTCATTGGAGCCAAATCTCTTTCCCACGAGCATTTTTTTGAGGTCTGCGGATAGATAATAGTAGCTGGGAGCCAAATATGGAGAAGAAGGTGGATGAGGAAGGAATTCGAACTTCAATTCATGCAATTTTGCCATTGTAACCATTTACTTGTGACACGGTGCATTGTCTTAATGAAAGAGCACTTTTTTCTTGTTCATTTGTGGCCTTTTCTTTGCGATTTTCCATCTTCAAACACACCAATAAGATTATATAATATTCGCCATTAATGGTTTTTCCGTTCTCAGCATAATCGATGGAAATTATTACATGCGCATTCCAAAAATACAGAGGCCAAAACCTTCCCAGCCGACTGTTGTGTCTTTGGTCGCTTCGGGCGGCTTTTACCAGCTGCTGCACGCAGCTGACTACCGATTTGATTCCGGTGTGTAGTGATGGATCCATGTTTCATCCATTGTCACATATGACATGAAAAAAACAGGTCCAAACAGCGCTCAGAATCATCAACATGTTGTTGTTTTTGGTCCACTGTGAGCAAATGCGTTACCAATTTCGAACAGAGCTTTCTTATGCCTAAATGTTCATACAAAATATGACCAACACGTTGCCCCGAGCAGTAATTTATTTAAAATTATTATTTAAATCGCATTAAAATATAATTAAAAGGATAACATATAGTAAGTTAAATGGTCACTGCATTTCTGCATCTATTACTAAGTAAATAATGTTCTAATTTTCTATTATTCCCACGCTATAATATTTATTACAGTGGCTGCTCCAGTAGCGTAACCAATGGGCGGCTAGGGGACCTGTAGCTGCCCTACTCCTGTGGACGTATAGAAACAGGGCTTTTTTTTATTAAAGAAAAACTCCGTTTTTAAAGTTTCTTAATAAAGAACGGACCCTTTTTTGAAAAACCTATCACTACCCATTTCGAACAGTGCTTTCTCATGCCCAAATGTTCATACAAAATATGACTAACATGTTCTTTTGATATCTTTAGACTGTCAGCTATCTCAGGCGTTTTCACTTTACACTCATCCAAAACAATTTTGTGGATTTTTTGATATTTTCTGGTGTAACTACCTCATTTGGGCGTCCAGAGCGTTCAGCATCATTTGTGTCTGTACCACCGTGTTTAAATTCAGCATACCAGTAAATGATGAATGATTTTCCACGGGCAGAGTCCGCGTAACACTTATCAAGTAATTGCTTTGTTTGAACGGTATTTTCTCCCGTCAAGAAAACAGTGTTTAAACAACACACGACATCCGATTTTGTCCATTGTTTTGAAAATATCAAAAGTAGTGTCACTAAAACCGCTGTACCTTGTAAACTAATCGTCGAAATGTCATGAAATTTTTGATACGATCATTTGAAGGTTGGTACTTCCTAAAGATCATATGGATTTTTGAAAAGGGCGACATCTAAGTATCAAACCAAAAACTTTTCAGCCTACGTGTTACTGCATTTGTTGGATTCTATCCAGAGCGGTGTATGCTATACTTGGTACTCCTCGTACAACACTTTTCAAGCAGTCTTTTATATGGAGAACATTATCGCTTTGGAATAATTTCCGCAGGACTGTGTTTCCCACCGAGTACAACTTACAGTGATTCAAGACTAACGTGAATCGCTTTTTCCGCACACATGCCACTTCTGTAGCGCTTTAGGAAAAATCCCTCGTTTCGTCCATTTTGCTTGCTTTGTTTCTCTAATGATCTCCTTTAATTTTTTCAGGAGTCTTGCATAGTAGTGATAATGTCATTTTTTCTTTGTGTCTTCTGTATCCCAAGAAATCGTAGCCAACATCTTTCCGGCCGATTGAGACACCTCGAATTTCTTGGGCGGTATTGTGACCTTTTTATGCCGTAGCTAACTCTTCTTTGACTTCAGATTCATAGTGATGAACCAGCATCGTCATTCATATTGCTAGATGCTTACTTTGAATCAAATATGTTTTGACCTGATAACACGATGGCTCATTTGATTGCCCCGCGAGCGAAGTATGCTAATTTACAACGATTTAAGACCAATGAATCGCTTTTCTCCATATACGCTGCTCCTGGAACGTATGTGAATAAAAAATGTTAAGATCTGACGTACATTATTACGAGGACTACCTTTTAAGATTTTACAAAAACAGTGAAAGAAAAAATAACTTTGGGGAAAAAATCGTTTTATCGTTTCTCAAAATATTCGCCTTTAAGATTTTTGCATACGTTCGAACCAATTCTCGAAACACACACACACACTCTGAAGTTGGTACATAACTTTCAGCTCTACTTACAGCAAGAACAACGTGAATCGCTTTTTCCGCACTCATGCCGCTCCTGGAGCGCTTTAGGGACTTCCCTGTAGCACGTGTGCTAGACCCATAAAAAAAAACATGGTTTTGGAAGTATTTAACGGCTTCTTGAGGTGATGAAAATCGCTTTCAACTCCTTGTTGTTTTGACATTTGGCAACAAAAAGCAGTCGTTAGGCGATAAATCCGGTAAATACGGGCAATGACACGTTAATTGCAGAATGATGCGACATTTTCGGTTGTTTTTTCTAATTTCATCGATAACTTGTGGCAAACAAATTGCTGTATACCATTCAGCATTAACTGTTCTTTAATCCTCTATAGTAATGATCCAATTGACACAAGCCTGTTTTTCAGTTTCAGCCAAATTATGCGGAATCCATCGGGAACAGATCTTTTTCATAGCTTTATGTAAATGTACTGCAGTTTTCAATATGCCTAAGGAGCCTCTATCTCGCGGTAAGTCATATGTCGATCCTCTTCAATCATGTTGCGTACAGCAGCGATGTTTTTTGGAACAGCCCCCGATTTTGGTCGACCTTCAAGAAATTCATAGCTGATGGAAGCGATTTGAGGCATCGTTGTTGAGTTAGGCCTTTAGTAAAATCGTAAATAAGCATCCAACGAAAACCTTCACACGAAATTTCCATTTGTTCACAAAACTGTTTTTTTATCGCTCACTGTAAACAAATCATCCGGTTAATTTCTGAGCTGCCATTATTTTAACAATAACAAATGTCAAATTTTACAACAATGGTAATGTCACATCTCAATAGCACCATCTAGGGGGCGTTTGTAAAAACTTAAAAGGCGGGCCTCGTATTACTCTTTTTGGGAGCATTTTTACAGATAATTTTTTTAAGATTTTATACATTTTATCTTCGTTTAAGGCATTAAAAAATTAAGAAACGAACAAAAGTATTCTAATACTGCGATTAGACTTGTTATCAAAAAAGGAAAGTCCAATTTTGCAGAAGAGAAAGAATCGTTTGAAAAATGTTTCGGAGAGACACTTCATGATATTTTAGAAGAACATAGGAACGTCTACAAAAGAAAGTTAAAAGCGTTTAGTAAAAAGGTAAAAGCCAAGGTAAATGAAGCTCCTTTAATTTATTGGTTTTTCTGATTTTTTGGACAAGTAAAATATAAGTCGTTAAGGACTCTTAAAACCGAAAAGTATATGGTTTATATATATATATATATATATATATATATATATATATATATAATATATATATATAAAATATATATATATATATATATATATATATATATATATATATATATATATATATATATATATATATGTATATATGTATATATGTATATATGTATATATATATACAGAGTGTTATGAAAATAGTTTAATATATTGAAATGGGTGATTCCTTGGATCACGTAAACCAACGTTCAATACTCTTTTTCGTAATTTGAACGTACTTAGAATTTGGTAAGATTCCCATTTATTACCCCATTCTGACGCCTATGATTAACATTGCCACACATAAATTTCTTTTATATATATATATATATATATATATATATATATATATATATTATATATATATATATATATATATATATATATATACAGTCCCTGGCCAAATATTAGACGCACTGTATTTTTTTTAGTAATTTTATGTTTCTTAAGAGTTTTTATGCAATAATGGTATATTTAAACTACAATATTATTGATTTTTATTTAAAAGAATTGTTGTAGACTACATATTTGTATTTATTTTTAACATATGGGAACACTGTGTTGACAAAGTGATACATGAACGTAAACAAGTACAAATCTGTATCAGTCGCGATCGGAATCGAGTCAGGTACGGACGTGTTTCTGTGGCTTTATGGACTGTGATTGTTTGTTTAACAGTTTCATACTACTCAGTTATTAGTTTATTTTGTATGCAGTGTTTTAAAAAAGTAATTGGACTATTTTCATTATGGGTAGAAAAGGCGATCTTTCACCACGTAAAAAAGCTGAAGTGAAGGCCCTTGTGATTGCGAAAACATTTACAAACCGAGAAATATCACGAAGATTGGAGGTTTCTGAAGCTAGTGTACGACGCATAAAAAAGAAAATTGAGTCAGGGAAGGAATTAAGCCCGAAAAGAAAGAAAAGATGCGGTAGAAAACTAATTTTCACTCCACGGTCAGAGAGATGTTTGAAGAAAATTTGTGTAGAAAACAGATTTGCTACCACAAAGGTAATAAAATCACAACTCCAGGATGCTAGCGTAAATGCTTCTGAGCGCACTGTTTGAAGAAAATTGAAAGAATTAGATTTTAAGGCCTGTCGCCCAGCCAGGAAGCCCAAGTTAACAGCTGTAATGAAAGCAAAGCGCCTGAAGTGGACCAAACAATGGCAAGACAAAGATATGGACTTCTGGATATCGGTAAGACACAGCAATTTAATCAATAATTGATACATTATTATCATTTTCAGTTAAATAAAGCAAATAAACATAGAAGTTTATATATTTTTCCTATTTTTGACAGGTCTGCTTCAGTGACGAAAGCACATTCGAAATTTTGCAGAATAAAGCTCAGTATGTGCGTCGTCGTCATGGAGAAAAGTTTCATTCTGATTGTGTCATCCCGACGGTTAAACATCCCACCAAAGTGATGATTTGGTCAGTCATCAGCGGCAAGGGCACTGGACGTCTGTACGTCGTCAAAAGAATAATGAGGCAAGATCAGTACAAAGAAGTATTACAAAATCGGTTGATTCCGCAGCTCAGAGAATGGTTTCCAAATGGGGAACCATTCACTTTCATGCAAGATGGAGCTCCCTGCCACACTGCTCGGTCTGTTAAAGCTTTTTTGGCAGAAAAAAATATCCCTCTGTTGGATTGGCTAGGGTTAGCCCTGATATGAACCCCATTGAAAATGTGTGGGAGCTGATGAAAAGAGAAGTGGCTAAAGATGTGATTACCAACAAAACCCAGCTCCTAGAAAAGATTATTCATGTGTGGAATCATCATCCTCAAATGCAGGAGACAGTACAATCTTGCATTGATAGCATGCCGCGCAGAATTAAAGCTTTGATAGCGGCTAAAGGTGGCTCAACTAAATATTGACTTTTACTAACATTAATTTCACTTTTCTTTAAAACTTAATAAACTTATGCTTTTCTAAATTAATGCTGTTTTATTTATGTCAAATAAATAGGTAATTGATTGGATAATATAAAAATAAAAAACAAATCAATTTAAAATAATAAAACGGTACAATATCACTCGGTAATTAATATTTTACATGAAATCTTGCAGTGCGTCTAATAATTTGGCCAGGGACTGTATATATATATATATATATATATATATATATATATATATATATATATATATATATATATATATATATATATATATATATATATATATATATACAGTCGACACTCTATATAATGCAAGACCAAAATGTTGACCGAAATTTCACTATAGAGAGTTTTTCACTATATAAAGAAAAAATCCGTATATATTGCTATGTATGTAAGATATTCTAGGTCTTGAAAAAATTGCACTATAAAGAGTTTTTCACTCTATAGAGTTTCACTATAAACAGTGTCGACTGTATATATATGCATATATATATATATATATATATATATATATATATATATATATATATATATATATATATATATATACATATATATATATATATATATATATATATATATATATATATATATATATATATATGTATATATATACATTACAAAAAAAAAAAAATCAGAAATGCTATTCCCCCAAAAATTTATGGCCTCCCAAAACTACATAAAGAAAATAAACCCCTAAGACCAATAATTTCGTGTGTCCAATACCCATTTAATAGTTTATCCAAATATCTTAAAAACATTCTTAATAATGTAATTTACAAAAATAATTACTATATTAAAGACTCATTCCAATTCAAAGAAAAACTAATAAATGTGGAACTCCCAGATGATTACATATTAATATCACTGGATGTAATATCATTGTATACCAGTATACCATTGAACCTAGCAAGCAATATCATCAAAAAAAAAAATGGAACGCGATCAACCTATTTATAGATATACCAATAAATGCTTTTGTTGAGGCAGTCGAACTGGTTCTGAACTCAACGTACTTTCAATACGAAGATAAATTATTCCGTCAAATAAACGGTTGCGCAATGGGTTCCTCTATATCTAGCGTTATTGCGCAAATAGTGATGGAAGACCTAGAAGCTGAAATTATCTCAAATATAAAATTTGAAATTCCATTTTTCTTCAGGTATGTTGACGATTGCATAACAGCCATTCCAAAAGACCAAGTAAATTATTTCCTAAATAAATTTAATAATTATCACCAAAGAATACAATTTACAGTAGAAGTAGAACAGAACAATAAAATAAATTATCTCGATTTAACGTTATTTCACATAAATAAAAACATAAAAACATCTTGGTATACAAAAAAAACGTGGTCATCAAGATACTTAAATTATAATTCTAACCATCCGTTAAAACATAGGAAATCGGTCGTAATAGGATTGGCAGACCGTGCAATCTCCTTAACAAATCCAGAATATCGAGAAGATGCAATAAACAAAGCCAAAAACGCTTTAATTTTAAACAAATACCCGTTATCTCTAATCAAAAAGATTTTTAAAAAGCGCATTCACAAATTTTACAGTTCTACCGAAACAGTAGACCACAAACAAAAAGACACTAAAAAATATATTGTTTTACCATATCTAAATGAATTCTCACATCAAATTGAAAAACTTTTCAAAAGATATAATGTCAACATCGCTCATAAAGCCTATAACCTCCTTAGTAACAACTTTTCAAAATTAAAAGCACTAACACCAAAAAACAAAAAAAGTAACATTGTTTACGAAATCCCATGTAATGATTGTAGTGGAATATACATTGGACAAACCAGTCAATATTTGGAAAACCGTATAAAAGGCCACAAGTACGACAAAAATAACGTAACTTCATTAAATAAACATGAAAAGGAAAAAAAAAACACACATTTAATTACGAAAGCACAAAAATCTTAAGTTCCGAAAATCACACTAAAAAAAGAGAAATATTAGAATCCATCGTTATCTACAAAAACCAAAATGCCATAAACGACAAAAAAGAAATTAACAATCTGAATCGAATATATTTTTCAGTTCTTTAAAGTATAATGATAAAGTAACACCGTTTTAATAATTTTTAAATGTGTGCAGAGTTTTAAAATGTAAAAAGTGTGTTGTGTATATAACTCTTGGAATGTTTTAATTTTTGTCAAGAAAATAAAAATCTTTCAAATTCTACATCCTAAGGTAAGCCAAATTATAACATTGTTATTGCATAGGCAATCATGGTTTGGTTTTTTAGGGTACTCGATACATATTGACAGTGTTACTCGATGTATTAATGAAATTAAATGTTTTGAAAAAGATCACTAGGTTGATCGAAACGTTAACATACATGTAAAATGAAGTTTTAATTCACATAACCTTAAAGCCAAGAAAAAAAATCATTACCATATAAATATAAAAAGAGGGTTAAAGAAAAAATCGTTTAAAAATATATATATATATATATATATATATATATATATATATATATATATATATATATATATATATATGTATGTATATATATATATATATATATATATATATATATATATATATAATAATATGCTTTATTTTTGAAAGAAATCAAATTACAATGAACCTAGGTGCACAATTAATTCCGAGAATTTGTGCGTGCACCTATTGAAGAAATTTAAAATTTATAATTTACATACACAGCAACATTTGAAACAAATTACAAACAAGTTAGATTACAAATCAATTCAACTATACTAAAGTCAAGAACAAATCTTCCTTTAACTGAAGTAACCATGTAGTGACATGTCTCTTTATTCTTGAAAATGGTTTATTTTTAAAGGCTAAAGGCGTGGCGTTATATATTCTAGGGGCTGTAAAAAGCAAGTTTTTTTGTACTGAAGTAAATGTTATCCTAGCTGTACTTATGGAAAGTTTTTCCTTATATCTTGTGTTTATTGAGTATCCAACGATATTCTTCGCGATTTTGTTATTACAAAACAATCGTATCACGGATTTTATATACAGCCTAGAAACACTTAGAACTTTTGCCTAGAGTTTATTCTTGAATAAGGCTATTTTAAGAATTTTCTTTTGTGTTAGCTCAAGAGTATTTAAGATGGTATCATAGGCAGCCCCCCAAATACACACCCCATAATTAATAGTGGATTCCACGAGAGCCTTATAGATATTTATGATAGATTTCTGCGATAAGCTTTGCCTTAATATGCTGAACTTATACACTAACTTTCTAATTTTATTACAAACATAATCTATGTGAAAGTCCCACTTCAAATGTCTGTCAAAATAAACACCAAGATACTTCACTTTTTCCACAGAAGTTATTTTTAGTTGGCAATCACAGTTACTATAATTCTTACAATCATTATCATGCACTTTGATGGCCTCCACATCAGCCACCCCCGCCCTCGTCATAGAATAGCAAATAAAATGAGACTTCTCGATATTCAATGACAATAAGCTCTTGTCAAACCAAATCTTGGCAGTACTCATAATTTTCTCGGCCTCAACAGTGACTTCCTTCCAGGTATCTCGTGATATGGTAATAGCTGTGTCATCAGCGTAACAGATCACACTGTCTCTAGGTAAGACTGAAAATATTCCATCTATATAAATAGTAAAAAGTATTGGCCCAAGCACTGTACCCTGTGGCACACCACACCTCACTGGCCGGGCTCCACTGAGTGTTTCGCCAATCTTAACTTGCTGTGAACGGTTTTCCAAGTAAGACTGAAAAAGTTGTTTCGGTAAACCTCTGATTCCTTTTTCCTCTAGACGATCCAGCAAGATATGGTGCGACACAGTGTCAAAAGCCTTTACCAAGTCTAAAAATATTGTTAGACATTTTTTTCGCGTATTAAAGCTATTGACAATGCGATCCGTCACCCTAATGAGAGCATCCTCAGTACTGAAACCCCGCCTAAAGCCATACTGATTGGCCGCCAAAAGGTTATTCACTGTCAAGAAGCTAACCAGCCTCATTCTAATGCACCCCTCCACAACCTTTGAAACATTATTAATGAGAGCAATGGGCCTGTAGTTCCGAGGCTGGTCCGTAGATCCCGCTTTGTGAAGCGGGATTACAATAGAGTTCTTTAGTGTGTCAGGGAATATTCCCGTTGCAAAAATCTTGTTAATTAAATGCTGCAATGGTTGAGTTAAATAATTACTAAAACTTTTTAAGACATTATTCGAAATTCCGTCACCAATGTTTGACTCACTATTTTTTAAAGATTGAATGACTGTTTCCACCTCTTGCTCTGTTATTGGGTGTAGAAAAATACTTTTATTACTTTTATTATAATTAGTGTTAATGTTATCCCCATTATTATTTATGGGTTTTATTATTTCCGCAGCAAGGGTTTCCCCAACCACACTAAAATACTCATTAAATTCTTCTGATATTTCCCGCTCACCGGAAACCACCGTACCATCCCCGCGAACAACATTCGCTATAGTAGGGGCACTAGCAACCTCATTGGTAGCCTGCTTTATAGTTTTCCATGTTTCTTTGGCATCTTTAAAATTTTTATCAAAAAGGTTCTTAAAATACATAGCTTTAGCCTTACCGAGTAATTTAGTTAACATTTTTCTATATTCTACGTATTTATTTTTGGCTTCTAAATTATTTGGCTGCATTACGCTGAATTTTTTGAGTTTATCTCTCCTTCTTACAGATGTTATCAAACCCAGAGTAATCCAAGGTTTTTTACGTCTGTGTTTACATTTTATATATTTTACTTCTGTAGAAAGAGAAATATGTTTATTTAAGATATTAATAAATTGATTTCCAGATGTATTAGAATCCACTGCATTCAAGACACCCTCCCATGTCTCGTTTTCCAATAATGCACCAAGACGTATTTTATTAAGTTTTTTATAATATCTTTTGTCGTTCTGTGAGCTACTTTTCAATACAATATTAAGAAGGATAGGAAAGTGGTCCGAATGACTGCCTTGTAGTATGACTGCGTTAGATGTTTTATTTGACTTAATGAAAAAATGGTCTATGCATGTTTCAGATGCATCTCCGATTCTTGTTATATTATTAATCTTGCTTTCAAAACCCCCAGCAGAAAATATATTAAGATAATTACATACATTTAAAGAAATATTCAGGTTTTCTCTTCTGAGATTCAAAATATCAACGTTAACGTCTCCACAGAAAATTTCTGTCTCACATTTATTTTTAAGATTTTGATAGTACTGTTCGAGGCTACCAATGAAATTAGCCTGCTCTATGTCGTGGCATCTATAATATCCAGTAAGTCCCATGCTACAATCATTTCTGTAAAGTTTAACTCTAAGAAATTTACAATTATTTACTTCCATTACATTGCCAGATTTTAAAATACTGCACTTAACATAAAAGACAAAGCCATCACATTTATTAACAATACTAAAATTATAACATAACTGATAACCAGGGATATTTAAATTTAGATACTTCAGAGTAATATCATTTGTCTCAGAAAGAGCTATCACATCAAAGCTTTTATTTAGTGACTCTAAATATGATAGTACATTTTCAAAATTTTTGCTTAAACTTCGAACATTCATGTGAATAATATTAAGGTCCCTATCTTCAAAATTATATATATATATATATATATATATATATATATATATATATATATATATATATATATATATATATATATATATATATATATATATATATACAGTAATACCCCGTTTTACGCGAGGGATACGTTCCGAAAAAAAATCGCGTTAACTGAAATTCGCGTATATCGAGGTTTATGATTAAACATAGTCAAAATTTAATACAAAAAAATACAAATCATTTTAATCAATCACTTTAATTCTAAGAACACTTTATGCAATACATGCTCTTATTTTTTACGGAAAAATACATCTATTGTCTTTTGGGTAACGTTTTGTTTACGTTCTTGTAAAATACGTTCATAACACCCAACACTGTTTTTAATTGTTTGACACACGGTCAAGACACGGTCATCATTATTGTCTATACTCTGCAATATGTCCAAACCTGAATAAATTTTTGAAAGTGCATTTTGTATTTCCCCTGAAGATAAAACTTTCTCTTCTACTTGTTCTTCCTCATCGTAGATAGGATTATTCTGTAACTCGATCAGATCTTCATTGCTAATAGGATCGTCGTGCGTTGCTACAAGTTCTACGAGATCTTCTACCGTGACATCTTCAAGTTCAGACCCCTCAATCATTGCAGCAATGTCTTCAAGCACTTGTCTCTGCATCTGGACAATTCTTCTAGGTGCTTCCACTACATCTGGCCAAAGATTACGCCACACCCCATTCATACAACTCATTTTAACTTCCTTCCAAGCCTCTTCTATGTTGTGAATAGACTTCATAATGTTGTATGACTTCCACCACTCTCGCATAGACTGTCTTCCTTCCCCGTCAGTTTCATGAATTAGTTGGCTAAAAGTGCGGCGATGGTAATAAGCTTTGAAGTTTGCTATTGCTCCCTGGTCCATAGGTTGTAATATTGACGTAGTGTTTGGTGGAAGGAACTTTACGTACACTTTTAAGTCTCTGGGCGTATCAAGTGAGGTTGGATGTCCTGGGGCATTGTCTAAGAGTAATATAACTTTAGGTTCAAGCCCATTTCTGTCACAGTATGATTTGACTGATGGGCAAAAACTATTAGAATACCATTCTTGAAAAATTTCCCGTGTAACCCACGCCTTTCTGTTTGATCGCCACACAACTGGTAGACTTGTCTTGTCTGTGCCTCGCATTGCACGGGGTGTTTCTGAATGGTACACTAGTAAAGGTTTCAGTTTGAAATCACCAGTGGCATTACCACCCAGCAGAAGTGTTAGTCGATCTTTCGCAGCTTTGAAACCACTGGCTTGACGTTCTTCCTTAGAAATGAATGTTCGAGATGGCATTTTTTTCCAGTAAAGTGCGGTCTCATCAACATTGAAGATGAGACAAGCAGGAATTTTCTCTCGTCTAACGAAGTCTTGAAACTTGTCTGGAAACTCAGCTGCAGCTTGAATGTCCGCGCTGGCCGCCTCGCCTGTTATGTGGATATTGTGAAGATTAGAACGCTGCTTGAACCGATGGAACCAGCCTCTGCTGGCAGCAAAAGTCGGAGTGGCACTCCCTTCTCCTTCTTTTGTTTTCAGCATCTCATACAAAGATTTTGCTTTTGTGCATATGAGATCTTGACTTAGTGGTGTGTTCTTCTTATTCAAATCTTCGATCCAGACTGACAGTAATTTCTCCATTCTTTCTAAGATAGATGATCTCGAACGAGAAAGTTTTGTTGCACTTATAGGTGTTGAACCTTCGCTGGAGATTTTAATTTTTTCCCGATTTTTTATAAATCGTTCTCACAGTCGATTCTGAGAGTCCAAAATCTCTCCCAACAATTGTTGCTTTGCCTCCATTTTCCATTCTTCTTAACACTTTCATCTTCAATTCCAAAGTGACGCTTTTACGCTCTTTTTTCTTTACAGGCGGCATTTTTTAACGTAGGGTTAAATTATGTATGTATGTATCTCCAATAAATATTAAAACAAAACTGCCAGCCGACCGAACTAACATTACGGAACAAATGAACACACGAAACGAACGAGGAAATCCCCATAGAACAAAGTCGAAGGACAGGGAATTCCCAATTCTTCAAAGAGAATATTCAGAGAAAGCGGGGATCCCCCCGCGACCATAGAGAAGTTAATGACTACATGAGCGCGAAATTTGAAATTCGCGTTATAGTGAAACCGCGCGTAACGGGGTCGCGCTAAGCGGGGTATTACTGTATATATATATATATATATATATATATATATATATATATATAT
The DNA here is from genome assembly GCA_019049505.1 of Pachyrhynchus sulphureomaculatus. NCBI lineage: Eukaryota > Metazoa > Arthropoda > Insecta > Coleoptera > Curculionidae > Pachyrhynchus > Pachyrhynchus sulphureomaculatus. The sequence continues at coordinate 27,931,619 of CM032446.1, forward strand.
ATATATATATATATATATATATATATATATATATGTATATATGTATATATATATATATATATATATATATATATATATATATATATATATATATATATATGTATATATATATATATATGTATATATATGTATATATATATATATATATATATATATATATATATATATATATATATATATATATATATATATATATAAATTGTAAGAGTTTTGGTATTTATATCGATTGAAATCTGAACACTACACCAAACACCATTTTCGCCCTCATTGAATGTTTAGTGAACCATATTAGCATCATCAAGAGCGAACATGTGAACATTTTTGGTGTAGTGCTTGCACACTAAATTCCGCGTAGGAAAATCTGTATACTTCCCCATCTGCTCCTGTTGCCTGCAAAATCGCGGAGGTCTATTGGTGAGGAGAGGGGGCGGGAGTAGATATAATACATTATTATAAATAAAAAATATATAAAAATTACATTTTTCTTAAAGCAGGAAGAAATTAGTAATGTAAAGTCGGACAGTGACGAGGGCGAAGAGAGCGAATTAGAAAAAACCAGTTTATGACGTTGATGAAAAGAAATTGGAATCTCAACTGCGCGAAAGGTTTGAAGAAAGTTTTAAACCGCCAGGTAATGTTAGTCGTTATTCAAAATGAAAGTTCCTTGTGTGGCTAGGATGTATAACCTCACACTAAATTGTACATTCAGGGTTTTAACTTTCAAACGACGATGTAATCCTAAAACTTATATATAATATAAAATATTCAGGAATTTCTAAAATTTTATATTTCCTTTTAAATTTTTGTTTCTACGATTATTTTCCGCTTTATTTCAAAGTAAAAAATAAATAATTTATATTATATACAAGATATTATAAAAGATTATATCACACTAAACATAAAACACAGTAGCGCCGCTCGAGAAAATTTTTTGGTCTTTTTTTGTCACGCATGCGTCCCCTGTCATACCAACAACGTGGCAAATAAAGAATTATGAATAAATTACCTTTTAGGATTTTTGGGAAATCTAAAAAAACTAACTCCTTTAGAGATACCATATATATTTTGCAAGCACTAATCGCGCAACAAAAACTTCCTTTTGGCATCTTTTTGGTGTTCCGTACGGAACACTTATAAGATCACTTCGGTGTCTGTCTGTCTGTCTGTCACACCCGATTTTCTCCGAAATTAATTGACATAGAAAGTTGAAATTTGGTACTAATATCGGAATTCATGGCCTCATCAGAGCAGTGTAGTTTTGAAAGTTAAATTTTGACTTAAGGGTTTGGTTTTGAGGGGTGAAATCGGAAAGAAAAAAAAAAATTTTACTAGGTTATCGAGTGTGGTGTCAAATGAAAGCTTGTGAAAACACGAGTAAAATATATATATATATATATATATATATATATATATATATATATATATATATATATATATATAATGTAATACTTGCGCACACTTTTCTTTGTATTATTTTTAAAAAATCGCGAAAAATTGCGACCCTACCTTATCTCGAAAAGTATTGATCAAAATATTTTGAAAAAAATTCTAGAATATTCTCCACGGGGTATAGATTGAACGAAAATTATCACGAGTGCATTACCTTTAATAATTTATCTGGTATATAAAAAAAAACAAAAATTTCAAAGTCATCAGTTTTCAGTAAAGCTTGGAAACAAACTTTGTTGAAAACTTATTTGGGGTGTTTTGTGAAGTCACTGATCATTTTATACCACCGTAACAAATTTTTTTTATTTTAAAAGCAATTAACGTACGGAACACTAATTGTGCAAGTTCAACTTGCACTTGACCGGTTATTTATAATTATTTTCAGTTTTAACGAGTCATATGAATTTCGGAGCACGTTATAAAAAGATTCTCCTTGAAATCCAGATGTAAACATAACCCGCAACCGCGTTGGCAGCCATGTTGTTGATATGATAGGGGACGCATGCGTGATAAAAAAAGACCTACAAATTTTCTTGAGCGTCACTTCTGTGTTTTATGTTTACTGTAGTTATGTTCATTTCTTCACTTCGTTAATATAAAAACACACAATAAGAAACTGCTTGTTTCAAGAGTTTTTACATGCAATTCCTTCGCGTTTATAATGCGCATACTTTTAATAACAATAACGATAAAGACATGTTGAAAATAGGCGTTGCAAAATCTCTCTAATATTAAACAAAAATATTTTATTTTTTAGGACGTCTTCAGTTGAAAAGTTAATTTTTATATTTCAACTGTAATTGGTGTTGGGATTTTTGGCACGATTATGCTCTACAACAGTTACTACCATTGCACCAAACACGTTATTTTTGGACTCGGCGCCCGTTTCGCCTACTGTGATAGCATAGGGACGATGACTGCCTAAACCTAAGATTAAAAACCAGACTATGTATTGATAAGATTGTGACTTGCTCCAGCGGAATAGACGAATAACAGATGTCGATTTAGTGTCAGCAAGTAAGCAGAGTAGATGGGTAACCAGAATTTGACGATCAAACAGTTGAAAATGGCCTATTTACGATTCTGCCACTTTTTCGACCAGTAAACCAGAAAAGTAGTATGAAATTGATGAAAACTCTCTCTGGAATAGTGGCTTGTACAATCCGCATAAGTGTGTTTGGCTTATTAACAGGAAGTACTGAAAAATCGCTGAAAAGACAAAGAAGTGATTTTAAGAGGCGAGTGTTTGACTGAAGAAGTCGACAAGAATGTGACAACCTGGTGATTGTTAAATAAATAGACCTAGCTAAAAAATTTTAAATTGAATTGAATTGAAATTGTAAGATGTAAGAATTGTCTAAACAAGGATAGAGGACCTCTTCCTTAAAGTCCACAGGCGTCTGTAATTGGTCGTTTCCGCTCGAGTAAAATACAGTCATTGAATAGTGTAGTTTTTAATTTTAGGTTTAGTCAATCAAGTAATCATCGCTCCGGATGCTTGCTTAGCAAAACGTGAGTCGAGCGCAAAAATAAAGTGTTGGCTGTAAAAACTATTGTATAGTATCAAGTCGAGGTCAATTATTTTGTAAATATCTACGGTTTCAATTATGGTTTATTTATACTTTTCAGTCTTAATATATTTTAAATTTTATAATTTACTGCATCATATGAAAAGTTCCGAGATTTTCCGATAGAGGGTAGCACAAACAAAAACCATATGATTTTCAGCTGGCGTCAACTCTCAAGAGATTCGTGTAAATTTTTCATTACATTTTTATTAGTTTGCGAGTTACAGCTGTTTGAGTGCCACTACTTTTGATTTTTGCAAAACCATGGAACAACAAGAATTTCGTGAGTTGATTAAACATTGCTTTTTGAAGGGAAAAATACAGCCAGAAGCTAAGAATGACGTGAGAAGTATTCTGGCACATCTGCTCCGTCGAAAGCAAGTATACATCGATGGATGGTTTAGTGAACTTAAATGCGGTCGTACAAGCAGCGATGATGCATGAACGCGTGAGGCAGATTTTGCATGAATATTTGCATATGAAAAAGCTAAGTACCCGGTGGGTGCCGAACACTCACGATTGATTAAAAACAGCAACGTTGGTCGAAGATTCAGAACGCTGTTTGGCACTGTTCCAGCGTAACCCAAAGGAGTTTTTGCGTTGATTCGTAACAGTGGACCAAAAAATAGATCCACTACTATACGCCTGAATCAAACAGGTAGTTCGCAGAGTGACTAGAACCGCATGAAAGTCCACGAAAGCGTTCAAAAATACAAAAAACAGCTGGAAAGGTTTTGATAAGTGTCTTTTGGCATACGCATGGAGTAGTACTGATCGATTACACAGGGCAACAAAAAAATATTTTTGTTTTGGTGCCTGGGATTTTAGAGCTGATTTTAACTATATTTGGGACGCTAAATCTATACATGCAATCCGTTTTTCTCTATCAGCTCTACTTTTTTAGATACATTAACTTATCTACCAATGTGGTTTTTATTCAGTATATTCATTTATGAGAGTTCTAAAATTATTATATATTCATTAATGTAGGTACAATGGTTTTATTGTCAGTCTGTAACTGAGTAAATTCCAGGTAAATCTATAAATAGTGGAACCATTGCCTATCAGGTACCTGAACTGACCCTTTTAATCACCTAACTCGGGTAAGTCTCGTCAGTTTGTGCGTTCTTACTAATGAGAGTAGATCGAATTCGGCGTGTTATTTTATGTTAAGAAAGGAGTGTTTTTGTGTTATTGAACAGAATTAAAATGAGTTCAGCTTCCAGTTCAAGAAGAAGTTGTGTAAATCAACCTGATGTGTTTTGCTATATATGCGGAGAATACATGTTTCAACAAAACAGATAAACTATTACTGACTTTGTAAAGCGAGCGTATCTTGGATACTTTGGAGTTAAGCTTGGTGATCAGGACAAAACGTGGGCCCCGCATCTCGTATGTAAAACTTGTACAGAGCATTTACGGCAGTGGACTACCGGGAAAAGAAAATGTCTAAAATTCAGCGTACCAATGGTTTGGAGAGAACCAAAAAACCACTTCAATGATTGTTATTTCTGTTTAGTAAATACTAATAGAATCAATCGAAATACCCGCAGTAAGTGGACTTATCCCAATTTAGACTCGGCAATACGCCCTATCCCGCACTCAGATGAAATACCGATTCCAACATTTCATCAGCTACCACATATCTCTGATGACGAATATTTTCCCTCTGATCGCTCTTCTGATGCTAATAAAAGTTCCGATGCTAATGAAACTAACAGTGACTATGAGGGGACGTCATCAGTTCCTCAACGCTTCAATCAAAATGAATTAAATGATCTCACCAGGGATCTCAATTTATCGAAAAAAGCTTCTGAAGTACTGGCTTCTAGGTTAAACGACAAAAATTTACTGGCACAAGGAACCAAAATTACCTTTTACCGTACAAGAGAAAAAGATCTGCTACCATTCTTTTCTCAAGAAGACAATCTTGTATTTTGTCACGAAATTAGGGGACTCATGAAAGAAATGGGACTTTCTGAATATATTCTAGATGATTGGCGCCTATTTATTGACAGTTCAAAGCGAAGTGTAAAATGTGTCCTTCTACATAATGGGAATAAATATGGTTCAATACCACTAGCTCACTCAACGAAACTGAAAGAAGAATATAATACCATAGCTTTGGTCTTGCAGAAGATAAAGTATTACGAACATCAATGGATGATTTGTGTAGACTTAAAAATGGTAAACTTTCTTCTTGGGCAGCAAAGTGGTTACACGAAATATCCGTGTTTCTTGTGCCTCTGGGATAGTAGGGACAAAACACACCACTGGGTTAGAAAAGATTGGCCTCAGAGAGAAAACATGGACGTTGGGGAAAAGAATGTCATTAACGACGCCTTGGTTGAAAGAGAAAAAATCATACTTCCTCCGTTACATATAAAGTTGGGCTTAATGAAACAATTTGTAAAGGCTCTTGATAAGAATGGGTCTTGTTTTGCATATATAGGGGTAAAAATGCATCAGTTGAGCACAGAAAAACTCAAAGCAGGGATATTTGACGGCCCACAAATAAGATAATTAATTAAGGATCCTGCCTTCATAAATTCAATGAATCAAGTTGAACGAGAAGCTTGGACATCATTTGTTGCAGTTGTAGAAAATTTTCTAGGCAAACATAAAGCTCAAAACTATGTTGAAATGGTTAACAAGATGCTTAATAGTTTCAAATCCTTAGGGTGCAATATGAGTATTAAAATACACTATTTACACAGCCACTTAGACCGTTTTCCAGAAAATTTAGGAGACATGAGTGAGGAACAAGGTGAAAGATTTCACCAAGATATTAAAGTTATGGAGGACCGCTACCGAGGAAGATGGGACATGCACATGATGGCAGATTACTGCTGGAGTTTAAAAAGGGACTGTTTAAAAAAACATTCAAGAATGTCGCGGAAAAGAAGCTTTCCAAGTGTTGAGTGACTATTTCATTTCTTCAATGTTTTTTTTTTGTTTGTAAGTACGACATAATATTGTATTTTGTATAACTAAAATAAAAATTTCGTATCTACTTTTGTTTACTACACTTACGGATTTGAGTTACAATAATGTAACTTATATTTCTCTAAAATTATATATCTTAAAAATTTGAGCTCCTAGGTACAAATGAATACGTTATTTGAATTCAGGACATCAAATTTATATAGAATCAGCTCAAAAAACCTCGACACCAAAACAGCTGTTCCCCTGTGTTATCTTAAGGAGTGAAAAATCACCGAAGATTATTACGTTGGGTTATTGGATCGTTTGAATGGTGAAATCAAGAAAAAAAAGGCCGTATCTAGCGAAGGGAAACAGATTTGGCTCAAATGAAGAAGTCGAATATGAAACTAAGGCTTATTTTAGAGCGCTCGAAAAATCGTTCTATATGAAAGGTATCCAAATGTTGGAAGATTGCTGGAATAAGTATATCACTCTTGTGTTTAAAAATAAAATCACCATGGCAAAAAAAATTGTGTTTTCTTCGGAAGCCTCAGGACTTCACTCCATATAGTATATTAGCTTGTTTGTCTGAAGTGCGAATGTTGGTGTCGGTTGGCTGCTTTATTTATTTATTTATTTTTTTATGGGTCTAGCACACGTGCTGCAGGGAAGTCCCTAAAGCGCTACAGGACCGACACGTGTGCGGAAAAAAGCGATTCACGTTGTTCTTGAATCGCTGTAAATTGTACTCGGTGGGAAACACAGTCCTGGGTAAGCCATTCCAAAGGGATGATGTTCTCCATATAAAAGACTGCTTGAAAAGCGTTGTACGAGGAGTAACAAGCTGACCCTCATACGGATGTGAAGTATCAGCGGGACGTGTACTTCTAACATGCACCGCTTTCTTTTATATTACAGCGGAATTTTAACCTCTTTTTAGAAAAGAAATCATGTTGATGAAAAACATGACCAATGTGTTTAATAGTAGCTGTACCTAAAAAATCCTTATGGACTATTATTTCTCATCTGACCAAAGTCATTGAAGTTTTTGGCCAATATACTTGCCCCTGTACTTGCTACCTCCTCCCCACTGCAAGTTAATGTTATTCGTTATTTTCTGATGTTTTAGGGGAACCCAACCTAATTTTGTTACTAAAGAACGATAACGAAATAACCATAGACGTTGATAGTGATCAAGAAAACGCCAGAAGAAAAGTAGTATCATCCACAAAGCTTATCTTGAAAATTTTCTGCAATGGAATCCCAGTCTGTAAATCGAAACCTGTCAGTTTGAATGACACTTTTGTCTTGGGCGTAAATGAAATTTTTTCCATCCAATTGACAGATATCCCGAAATTTTTATCCGTCAGCGTTATTGAACATCCCAAAGGGTAAGTCAGTGTTTTTTTCGGGGGTTGCTATTTTCCTGCTGTTTATATTACGGAATTTGTTATTTGGGAAGTCAAGGTTCTTAGGATTAGACAATGTCGAACTAGAGTGACACATTTGTTTTCTATCGGTCTGAAAAAGGTTTGTATTGAAATCGGCGAGGATGTCGTAATACCCGTCAACGTTGTCCAGATGCCGAAACACACTTCTATATTTTACGGTATTTTTTAAACAACGCGGTAGTTTTTACATTTCTGCAATAATTACTACCAATGTATGGAGCCAAATAAATTAATAAATAAGTCCACTGACTGCCGAGATTGAAAGCCAGTTCCCTTGGTACCATATACGAGGGTGGATCAAAATATAAACAAGATTTATTTTTTTACAATTTATGGGAGAATTGGCCCGTATTTGTTTTTTTTTAGCGTATTTTTGCAATTTTACCATAACTTTATGGAAGGTAAACTAAAAATTCTGACAGATTTTGAGCCTAGATAAAAGACGAAAAATTTAAGGGGCTCTGGATGTCATTTGAACCTTCTGGTCGGAAGAAATTGGCGGTTTTTGTCGTTTTTTTGTCATTTTTTATAATTAAATAGGTGTACTTGCAAACTGTAAGCTAATTTTTTTTTAGTTAACCCCAGAAATATGTTCCATGGATATTACTTTAATTGATTCAAACATAATTTTAGTCATTTTTTACATATTAGATATATTTTTCACTCCTTATAATATTCATAAATTTTACCGATTCACGTTTTTTCTCTGACGAATTTTTTCAACAACTTTTTTTCAGTGGTAGTTCACTCGTGACAATCGGAGCCAAAAGTATAGTCCGATAGTAAATACAAAAAGTTTAAAATACTCAATGGCAGAGAATTTGATTTTTGTTGGAGACTGTACTCGATACATGGAAACTTTCATATGGATTCACACACTTTTAATGAGAATAAATGTGTCAACGTTGCTAATGCGTATACCAAATGCTCTATAGAAGTGACGTTTATATTGTTTATTTAGGTTATTTATTATGGACTTCCGGTCGACAGTTCGTAACATGCGGACGCGTTCTCCCGGTTGGGGCTTCTGAAGGCGAAGTGCGAGCGTTTTGGGTCTTCGGAGTGTGGTGCTTGGTAGGGGTTCTAAGCGCTGTGAGGGTTGATTCCTATAACGTCGGTTGAGGTTAGGTGATTTGAGCAGTAGGCGAACACGTGAGGCCGTGTTTTTTGTTTCAATCACGTAATTAGACGGACGGTCTGACAAAAAAGGTTATACCCAAAACCAGTAGCAGTTTCCGAGGAGATCCTTTATTAGTGCCAAAAAAGAAATTAAGTTATAAAGACAAATAAATATTTTTTTTTGGGGGAGCAATATCGCCTAGAGCGAGACTACGTTGCTCTCCACCTGTAGAACGGATCCAAACTCGAGAATGTGTAACGCATCACCGAAGGGTCGCCGGTGCTCTGCCTAAGCACTAGACTGATTCAAAGCTGAGTAAATTATCCAAAGAAAGATAGAGGTCAATAAAAGAGAAAGAAAGAAAGAAAAAAAAGGTTATTTATTATACTTTGTGTATATTTAAAATAAAAAAATATATAATTAAATAAAAAATGCCTTTTGATTATAATCAGTTGCGACATAAAGGCAAATTTGCAAAGAAAAAGCTCAACAATAAACGCAAAAAAGTATTTCGTCAATGAGTGGCGTGAAAAAAATAAAAAATGAAGAGCCTAACCTGCGTATTGGTCGACGGATAGTTGAGTTATATGAGTTAGGAAAAATAAAGTGTTGCCTGTGTAAAAAAGTCCTTTCACTAGAAAAGATGAGAACCGTTTAGGTCTAAATTCAATATTAGATATTTCTTGTGATGAATGTTGTGTTATAATCAAAGTACCCGACTGGTAAAATGCATATTACAAATAATAAGGTTGAACATTCGGATGTCAACACCAAAGCTGTTCTAGGTAAATATTTATTTATTTTTATATAAATATATTTAGTGAATTATTTAATTTTTTTTAGAAATAACAACAATTATTTATATATATATATATATATATATATATATATATATATATATATATATATATATATATATATAAATTCATATTTTTATAAACTTAATTATTTGTTACTTCTGACGGTGCTGTTCATTCAGGTTTCGGGTGCATTACATTGAACAAACTACTGGCTTCAATGAATATACCGCCAATATCATGGAATTTATGTAAAATATATGAACGTGAAATTGGCAGTAATAGAAGAAGCTGCCAAAGACAGTTGTAGGCGTAGTGGGCAAAAAGAGTATCAATTTATTATTAATAAAATTGATGAATTGAAGGAAAAACTGCAAGAATAAAAATTTTGACATCTAGATTGAAACTGGTATCACTGAGAAATAAATGAAAATTAAATTAAATGCTCCTCAAAAATTACAGAATGCTTATAAAATATATTGTATTTTTTTTTTATTTGCACAATTCATTGACTAAGGCTTTGCAAAAATTGATAAATCTATTTTCTAATCAATTGTAAATATTTTATACTTAATTAAAATAATTAATTGTATATCCAATTTAATTAAATAATTAATCTCTATAAAATTGTACAAAAATTAAGTTTACAAATGTTTTTATTTTTTTCTCTCTGTGATCTATTTTTGATTTAACTTTTATAATGTCATATCGATTGAAGAAAATTTGTAAACAATAAAAATCAGTTAATGAGGTATTATATGAAAATAAAACTGATTTAAATATCATTACCATAATATTGTCAAATCTTAAAATTTGCGATTCATTTAGTTTTTTATCTTTACTTCTCATTTAGGTCACAAGATTTATTCGAAGATCTTTACCCTCATTACACGACTCAAAAGACTTCCATTAATTGTAAGAACCCAGATGATAATAAGAAGTTAATGAAGAGCTTGATTTAGCAATAGGACAAATTTTCGATATTATAATGTCGTACGATATGGATTAGAGTAAAAATTAATTTCATCTCAACAGTTTTTCAATTTTTCTCCAAAACCTTGCATACTTGTTGCCCATAGTGCACGTTTTGATTCATCTCATTTAATTCAAGGTATAATTAATTTTGCAATGATAGAGGATTTTAAAAATATTGCTGCTTTTTCAGACACAGTAAGTCTTTTTAAAAAAACGCTTTCTCGACCGAAAAGGTCCAGAAATCTTTAAGCTCGGAAAGTTAGCGCATGATTTATTGCAAATAGCACCAAACGAAAAATTCCATGAGATGATATATGACGTTGAAATCCTTGAGAATTTGGCAAATGAGTTTTTGAAGAGAGAAGATTTAATTACAAATTACATATCGTATAAAGAGTGCGTCCTGAAAAAATTAATACTGTCATCTTTAATGCCTTTAAAAAGTGTTATTTCCGATCTTATGATGGCATCTGAATGCATAACTTTGGAAGATCTAAAAAGTTCTTATGATGAAAATTTGGGTTCTACAGGAATAGTACAATTATTATCTAGTCGAAAAGACAATGGTAAACCACGTGTAACCAAAGATACGCGAGTAGTAAATGAAGTAATTAATTACTTTACAAATATTTTCTAATACTTTATTTATTTATCGTTAGTATCATTATTTATTTATTTGTTCTTCTTCTTCTTCCTACGTTAGGACCATGTCCTGTGTTCACTTCAAAGGTTTCCCAGAAACAATTGCGATGGTGAAGACCAGCTCTCATACCATCTTATTGGTGGTCTTCCAAGCGGTCGAGGTGTGTTTGGTCGCTTCTCTTTTGCAACCTTAGCCAACCGGTCATTTGGCATTCTGTCCACATGGTCTCTCCATTCTCTTCTCCTATTCCTTCTCACCACATCCTGTATTTCGCACATTTTCCTTATTTCTTCACATCTCTTCCTGTCAAATAAGGTATGTCCTGTTATCGATCTAAGTGTTCGCATTTCTGTTGTTCTTAGGAGTCGTTTTGTTATTGTGTTCTCCGCTCTGGTTTCTATCGCGTACGTCATGATCGGTCTTACGCACGTTTTGTATATTCTTACTTTGCTCCTGGTGCTCATATATTTGTTTCTTCCAAATTATATCTCTTAAATATCCTGATATAAATGATGCCTTTGTTGTTTGAGTTTTTACTTCCTCCTTAAGGTTCCTGGTACTTGTTATGTTTGCCCCTAGATATTTGAAGGACATCACTTGTTCTACACTCTGATCATAAATCGCGAGTTTGCATCTTTTCGGTTCTTTAGATATTGTAAGGGATTTTGTGTTCTTTACAGATATTTGCATATTAAACACTTTTGCTGTTTGTTGGAACTTATGTAGGAGTCTCTGTAAGTTATCTTCGTCTTCTGATATAATTACTGCATCATCGGCGTAGCATATTATTTTTATTTCTTTGTCTCCCAATCGATATCCTCTCCCAGTTTTCTTTACTTCGTTTATAATTTCATCCATTATGATGTTAAATTAGGCTTTCTTCTTGTCTGATTCCGGTTGTCATAGGTATTTTATTGCTTAATTTATTTGCCACTCTTACATATGTGTGGTTGTTGATGTTCAACTCTTCGATAGTTTTTATTATATTCGGGTGAATTCCCCTTTTTGTAGTAGGGTTATGAGATCAGTTAACTGTACCCTATCGAATGCCTGGGTAAGATCATTGAAATACATAAAGGCTATCTTATTAAACTCTATGGCCTTTTCGATAATTTGACGAATTATAAATATGGCGTCTATGGTAGACCTGTTCGTTCTGAACCCTTGCTGTTCTTCACAGATTCCAGTTAACATTATTTGTTCTGCTAAAATTTTAGTGAACAATTTTAGTACCGCACTCATTAAGCTCGATAGTTTTTTTGGATTTGTCCTTTCTCCTTTTTTGAAAATTGGTATCAGGATGCTTTCTTTCCATACTGTGAGTATTTTGTTAAAGAAAATCTGTAATTCTTCTAGTAATTTATCACCTCCCTATTTAAATATATAATAAAAGACTGTTTTTAGTCAATTTCCACTGGTTTATTTAAATTGCGATGACGCGTTTCGCTGTCGATGCAGCTTCTTCAGATCTACATTTTACACTGTCAAGTTAGGTTTAATATTCACAGTTTTATATAATTTCTTAATTATAATATTACACCTAATTAAATTACATTGATAGTATTGGAAAATCCACACAGATTTGGAGTTAAGAGAATAAATTCAATAATGGTGAATTGCTTAAATCTACCTGGTCGTTGAGTAAAGTACCTGTAGTCCTTAATCGATTTATTTGCATAGTCTCTAAAAGGTTTAGTTTTAAACCTTTTTGTTGGGTGTGTAAAATTTTGAAATTCTTGTTAAATGTGTGATTTTCTGTTAATAGATGATTAGCATATGTTGAATTAGATTTTCTATGGATGAAACTTTTTTCGTGTTCTGTAATTCTTTGTCTAAATGTACGTCCAGTTTGTCCGATGTATGTTTTAGGACATGACCCACATGTTAAATGATAAACCCCTGATTTGTTGTCTTTATTGATTTGTGGTTTGTAATTTTTAAGGTATTTCCCTATAGTATTGTTAGTCTTGTACGCTATGTTGATATTTTTTTGATTTAAAAATTTCCCCAGTTTTTCCGTTGGTTTGCCGAAATAGGTTAAGCAATTAAAAGTGGTATTTCTGTCCTTAAAATGTGGGTATATTTCTGAGATAGCCTTGTTTCTAAGTTTTTTCTTAACGATACTATTGATTAAAGTAACCGAATAACCGTTGTTAACGGCTACTTGTTTTATGTAGTTTAATTCTTTAGCAAAATTTTCTTCTGATAAGGGATATTAGTTAGTCTATGTATAAAACTATGATAAGCGGCAAGTTTATGATGGTTAGGGTGATGAGAACTATTGTGAATTGTGGTATCTGTATGACAAGGTTTGTGATATATTTTTCATGTTTTTTCCTGGCTTTACTGATTGTTAAGTCTAGGAAATTGATTTTCCCTTCGACTTCTTCTTCCATTGTAAAACTGATATTTCTATGTAAAGAATTAATATACTGTAAAAAGTGAGTTAGTTGTCTGTCCGTACCTGTAAAGCATACAATTATATCGTCTACGTATCGATACCAGTATAGGCAATTACTACTATTGTTGTTATGGTTGTTAAATATCATTGTTTCAATACTGTCCATGAAAATTTCGGCAAGTAATGGACTTAATGGACTCCCCATAATTAACCCTTCCTTACTATTGTAGAATGTATTGTTAAATGAAAAATAATTTTGTCTTAGGCAAGTTCTTAATAAATTAATTATGTCCATTTTTATAACCTCATTTACTTTGTTTTTTGTTAATAGGTTCTCTATTAAAATTATTGTTTCGTCTGGAGGAACACTTGGAAATAAGTTTTTGACATCGAAAGAGACTAATTTAGAATTATCTGGAATTGTTATATTCTTAACTTTATTCACGAATTCGTATGAGTTTTTGATACTATATTTAGGTTCAAATTTGGTATGATATTTGATTAAATCAATTAAAAAGGATGACGTCTTATATGCTGGAGCAGACATGTAGGAAACAACTGGTCTGATTGGGTGGTCAAGTTTGTGTAGTTTTATGAGTGAATAAAGTTGTGGGATTTGGGGATTCATATTTATCAATTTAATTTTATCTTTATCGTGAATGATACTTTTAGCCTGTTCAATTTGTTGTTTTATTTCTCTTTGAAAAATATTTGTTGGATCTTTATTTAAAATTTCGTACTTTCCTGTTTTGAAAAAATTTAACGTTTTTATTAATATAGTCGATTTTGTCTATTGCTATTACTGTGTTACCTTTGTCTGCTTTGGTAAAGATTACATCATTTTGTTTTGCTTTACTCTGAATTGTTTTTATTGTCCTTAAGTCTTGGTTGATTTTGTTAGCGTTAGATATAAATTCTTTTTTAATAATTTCGGCTGTTTGAAATTTTGATAATATGTTGTTAGGACTATCTTTCAAGGCAATCTCAGTATCAATACCTAATGTCTCCGATTCTTTGATATTAAAGTTAGTTTGAATATTGTGTTTGAAACCTTTTGTTAGAAGATTTTTTTCCCTGTCCGAAAAAGGTGTGTTAGAAATGTTAATAAATCGATTAAAGAATTGATGATCAGTAAAAAATTCTTTTTCTTTCTTATTTTGTGTTGTTATACGTTTTTTGTTGAATGAGATACTGTAATTTATTGTATTGTTTCAAATATTTTTTATGTATTATTGTTTTTACTTCTTCACGTGTATTCGAATCTAAGACCATAAATTCTATAAAATTTAGTTTAAATAATAATTCTGTGTGGATTACCTTCAGATACATGTTATATGAGTCTCTAATGCTATACTGGATTTTTCTCTCTGTGTATATCCATTTTCTTTTGGCGAGTATAACTGCTTCTTTGGCTGCTTTGCTGTCATACAGATACCACAATTCACAATAGTTCTCATCATCACCCTAACCATCATAAACTTGCCGCTTATCATAGTTTTATACATAGACTAACTAATATCCCCTTATCAGAAGAAAATTTTACTAAAGAATTAAACTACATAAAACAAGTAGTCGTTAACAACGGTTATTCGGTTACTTTAATCAATAGTATCGTTAAGAAAAAACTTAGAAACAAGGCTATCTCAGAAATATACCCACATTTTTAAGGACAGAAATACCACTTTTAAATGCTTAACCTATTTCGGCAAACCAACGGAAAAACTGAGGAAATTTTTAAATCAAAAAAATATCAATATAGCGTACAAGACTAACAATACTATAGGGAAATACCTTAAAAACTACAAACCACGAATCAATAAAGACAACAAATCAGGGGTTTATCAATTAACATGTGGGTCATGTCCTAAAACATACATCGGACAAACTGGACGTACATTTAGACAAAGAATTACAGAACACGAAAAAAGTTTCATCCATAGAAAATCTGATTCAACATATGCTAATCA
This sequence comes from Pachyrhynchus sulphureomaculatus, assembly GCA_019049505.1. Lineage (NCBI taxonomy): Eukaryota > Metazoa > Arthropoda > Insecta > Coleoptera > Curculionidae > Pachyrhynchus > Pachyrhynchus sulphureomaculatus. The sequence continues at coordinate 27,946,915 of CM032446.1, forward strand.
TCTATTAACAGAAAATCACACATTTAACAAGAATTTCAAAATTTTACACACCCAACAAAAAGGTTTAAAACTAAACCTTTTAGAGACTATGCAAATAAATCGATTAAGGACTACAGGTACTTTACTCAACGACCAGGTAGATTTAAGCAATTCACCATTATTGAATTTATTCTCTTAACTCCAAATCTGTGTGGATTTTCCAATACTATCAATGTAATTTAATTAGGTGTAATATTATAATTAAGAAATTATATAAAACTGTGAATATTAAACCTAACTTGACAGTGTAAAATGTAGATCTGAAGAAGCTGCATCGACAGCGAAACGCGTCATCGCAATTTAAATAAACCAGTGGAAATTGACTAAAAACAGTCTTTTATTATATATTTATAATGAATTTCCATCAAGTAGAAGCTACAACAATCCAAAACCTCCCTATTTGATTATTTCGTTCTTAATTTCGTCCATGTCCGGGGTTTTTTCTGTTTTTTAGTTTCGCTGCCATGTGCTGTATTTGATTCAAGGAAATGGTCCTATTTGGTTGGGCAACATTTTCATCTTTATGCTGTATTTTCTGTGTTAATGAATTGGTTTCTAATGGACTATAGAATTATAATATATTTATTATTATTATTATTATTATATTATAATTTATTTAAAACTGTTTTTTTAATATATATTTAATATTGTTATCAATTGATATGTAATAATGTTGATAAATAAACATAATATTAACTTAAAATATTGAAAAGTTATTGAATCTACAAACATATTTTTTTAAAATATAAATCTTTTAATAAAGAAAAAATAATAAATATCAAGATACAAATTCAAATTTTTAATTAATACATTTAATATTTTTATTAATAAATGCTGTTTGAATGTTGGCGCGTAAAATATGATGACATACAGCGTTGCCACATTGTGATATCTGTGCCTCACTACACGGTTATTCTTTTTAAAAAATAACCGGTCGAGTGCAAGCTGAACTTGCGCAATTAGTGTTCCGTACGTTGATTGCTTTTAAAATAAAAAATTTTGTTACAGAGGTATATGATCAGTGACTTCACAAAACACACCCCAAATGAGTTTTCAACAAAGTTTGTTTCCAATCTTTACTGAAATCTGAAATTTTTGATTTTTTTATACACCAGATAAATTATTAAAGGTAATGCACTCGTGATAATTTTAGTTCAATCTACACCCCGTGGAGAATATTCCAGAATTTTTTCGAGATAAGGCTGGGGGGGGACAGCGATTTTTTCGCGATTTTTTAAGAAAAGTGCGCGCAAGTATTACATTATATATATATATATATATATATATATATATATATATATATATATATATATATATATATTTTACTTGTGTTTGCACAAGCTTTCATTTGACACCACACTCGATGATCTAGTAAAAAATATTTTTTTTTCACTTCCGATTTTTTTCACCCCCCCCCCCCCCCAAAAAAACTAACCCCCTAAGTCAAAATTTAACTCTCAAAACTACATGGCTCTGATGAGGCCATCAATTCCTATATTATTACCAAATTTCAACTTTCTATGTCAAATAGTTTCGGAGAAAATCGGGTGTGACAGACAGACAGACACCGAAGTGATCTTATAAGTGTTCCGTAGGGAACACTAAAAATATCAACTTTAAATATTTATATCTTTTTAACAAACCGATAAAAAAAAATTATTTTTATTTCAAAATTTTCCTAATTTTTTTTTTACTTTATTAAATATTAGTTTTTGTAAAAAATTCGTAAAAAAGTTCTTAAGATATACACGAAACTATACCTTTTTATATACTTCATTGGCCTATTGCATGTTAATTGTGTGCACTTATGCATTATGAATATCTCGCTTTACAATCCCTCAATTTTTTTTTTAATTAAATGAAAAACATTTAGAATAACATCATATTTGAATTTCATCAAATTCTTAAAAAAAGTGGATTTACGAGTGAACCACCTTAACAAAAAGAAAAAATAAGAAAATGAATTTTTTGTTTACAAAATCGAACTGTTACAAGAGAACTATACTATAGTGTATTATTAGTATGTATTATGTAGTCAGTATGGTCTTAAAAGCACTAGAACTATATCTGGTTATATATCCAAGGCCACCGTTTCTGATTGAATGAATGTCACTGAGTAACTATTACTCCTAATAGCATTAAACCATCTAGTTATAAAGCAACATTATACTAGTTACTTTACTTTAAAGATATCAAAACAAAATTGATCAAAATAAAACGGGGGAATAATTATGTTTTTAAATGCAGTAATTATTAAATAATAGAAATTTAATAAATGCATTAATAAAAGTATTTACAAATTGTACAAGAAACTATTTAATAATAATTAAAAATGAGTTTATGCTCATAGATCGTAATAAATTATGGTTTACTCCTTCGTAAAGGTTCAGGTTAGTTCAGGACACTTATGCTAACAGAGAGAGGAATGATGATTTGGATCACCAATTTAATAATTTAATTTAGCCACTCATCGTGTACGGTAACCTGTGTATAATAATTAAAAATAACTTTGGGTACTGAAAATATTATAAAACTTAAGAAAAAATATTTTTTAAAAAAGAAATTGTAAGTTTGCATTAACAAAATTAAATCTGAGACTAAAATAGTCAATTTCTCGGGTCTAAATTGTTTAAATTAGTTCTTAAGTACCTCAAATGAATGCTAAGGGACTAAGGAACATTTTCTGATATTTTAGGTAAGGGAGTAGTATACTGGAAAAAAGTTATTTAAAAAATTTATAAGAAGAAAAAAACGTGAATCGGTAAAATTTATCAATATTATGAGGAGTGAAAAAATATATCTAATAGGTAAAAAAATGGCTAAAATTATGTTTGGATCAATTAAAATACTGTCCATGGAACATATTGCCACAGATAACTAAAAAAAATTAGCTTACAGTTGCAAGTAATCATAAAAAATAACAAAAAAAAACTACAAAAATGGCCAATTTTTCCTGACCAGAAGATTCAGATGACAGCAATAGCCCCTTAAATTTTCCTTTTTTTTTTATCTAGAATTAAAATCTGTCAGAATTTTTAGTTTATCTTCCTAAAATTTATGATAAAATAAAAAAAATACGCTAAAAATCGCAAAAACGGGCCAATTCTCCCATTTTTGAGTGTGTTGCCCCAATTTTTCAACGGTCGCAATATTTTTCCTTAATGTACTCGTCGAGACGAATATTTTGTTGTAGTATCCGACGATTTCTGTTTTTGGCCTGTTTTGGTCGTATTCTGACTGGACTGTTCATATCGTTAGCCCGGACATGAGTGCGAATCGTTTTATACGATCTCTCCAAACCTTTCTGCTCGAGTTTTTGCGCTCCTTGGCGCAAAGTTAATTGAGGATTTCGGGAAAACATGTTAATATTCATTTTTTTGTCCTTGTACGACATTTTTTTTCTCGAACCAAGTTCTGATAGATCATCAACATTTATTAACTGAGAGTATCGTTTTACCCACTTGCTAACGAATGTCCTCGAGTTGCCCATGTACTTAGCAGCTGCTGTAGGCGTCATTTTCGGACTTTTTGGATGATTGCATATCAACACAAGCGCGAGGGGTATGCAGTGCTCATGATTGATAATCTACTATTTAAACACAAGGTTAGAAATGAACCTCTTTCCACAAAGCACCGCTCTGGGAGGAATTAAGCGGGCCACATCCTTCGAACACTTTCCATGAAAGTACTTGTAGAATAGGCTCAAGTCGCCAACCGATGTTCCAGTGAATCAAGGCCGCCGGCGCCGGTCAGTTCCGGATGTCCAATCAGACGAACAGCTCTTCTCTGAATAGAATCCAACAAATGCAGTGTATGTTTGGGAGCGGAGCTCCAGACATGGGAGCAGTATTCGATAGTTGGTCGAATCTGAGCTTTGTAAAGAATTAACGGTTATTGTGGAGTGTAAAGCTTTCTGGTTCGAAATAATATTCCCAACTTTTGAGAAGCTCTCCTTGCTATGCCTGCAACATGTTCATGCCAGGACATATTTGCTCCCAAATTAATGCCCAACAAATTGAGTGACGTTGTTAGAGGAATGGAGTGCCCCGACATAACTATGTCGGGTTCAGCGACGTTAACTTTTTTATGGTAGAAAAAACTGCCGCCTGGGTTTTTGTAGCGTTAAATTCCACTTGGTTACTGTCACCCCAAGTTAGAATTTTTTTCAGGTCTTTGTTAAGTTCTTACTTGACTGACTGTAACTATATTTTTAAAGTGATTGCCAATCATATTTATATATGGTTACTTGGAAATTACGAGGCTGGTTTGAAAAGTCCGTGCAAAGTCCGAGAGATGGCACCACCGGCGCGTATCGAGGTCATGTTTAGTTAGTAGCATCTCTTGAATGAACGAACACCAAGTTTCAGCCATATTGGTCTATTTCTTTGTGTTTGGCATTCGTGTGAATCAAGGAAGTCGAGTGATTTTCAAGAAATGGACGAAAAAGAATTTCGTGTGGTGATTAAACATTACTTTATGAAAGATAAAACGCCTCAGGAGACTAAAGAGAAGCTTGATAAACATTATGGTGACTCTGCACCTTCGATTAGAAAAGTTTATAAGTGGTTTCAAAATTTTCGGATTGGCCATATGGGCACAAGTGATGCTGAACGTACTGGACGGCCTGTGGAGGTTACGACTCCAGAAATCATTGATCAAATCCATGATATGGTGATGGATGACAGAAGAGTTAAGGTGCGTGAGATTGCTAGTGCTGTGGGCATCTCGACTGAACGGGTACATAATATTTTGCATAAACATTTGGACATGAGAAAGCTATCCGCAAGATGGGTGCCGCGATTGCTCACGCTTGACCAAAAACGGAATCGTGTGAAGTGTTGCAAGGATGGTTTGCAGCTGTTCCAGAAGAATCCGGAGGACTTTAAGCGTCGTTTCGTCACTGTGGATGAAACATGGATACATTACTATACTCCTGAGACCAAACAACAATCTAAACAATGGGTTACCAAGGGGGAATCTGCACCACAAAAGGCGAAGACCGTTCCTTCGGCCGGAAAGGTTATGGCGACTGTCTTTTGGGATTCGCAAGGGCTAATCCTCATCGACTATCTGGAAAAGGGTTAAACTATTACAGGTGAATATTATTCATCGTTATTAGACCGTTTGAAAACCGAGCTGCAAGAAAAACGCCTGCGATTGGCCCACAAGAAAGTCCTTTTCAATCACGACAACGCACCAGCACACACCTCAGCAGTTGTGGTCGCAAAATTAATGGAAATAGGATTCCAACTCGTTTCACATCCCCTCTATTCTCCAGACTTGGCTCCCTCGGACTACTATTTGTTCCCCAATTTGAAGAAATGGCTGGCGGGACAAAGATTTTATTCAAACGAGGAGGTGATTGCAGACACTAATGGATATTTTGCAGACTTGGACAAATCCTATTATTCGGAAGGGATCAACAAACTAGAACATCGTTGGACGAAGTGTATAAGCCTAAAAGGAGACTATGTCGAAAAATAAAAAAAGGTTTACCCCAAACACATAAGTAGTTTTTATTTTTGCACGGCCTTTTCAAACCAGCCTCGTAAGTGTTTTCTTACTACTTGTCGTAAACAATTTTTCTTTTTAATTTAGATTGCTTAAAAAGAAAATATGTGAACTGAACATAGACGTTCCAATTCCGAACATGTATTTTAATAAATCAAAACTCACCGAGATGTACATCGAAAAAAAGGAAATCGTTCATTATAAGCATGCGGGAGTGGGAAGTGGATATACAATTAAAAGGATGGTGGAAGAAAGCGGAGTAACCTCAGATATAAAAATGGATACGTTGGAAATAAATACCGCAGGGTAAATATTATGAATTATCATTATTTTAGTCCATGTGGAAGAGAACTAGTGGAAGCGAGATGATTTTAAAGAAAAAAACCCTTTCCATTTTTGGTGCATTAGAAAAAGTGCTTGGTTTGCAGTTCTAAAGATGGCCAAATGTGCGTCGTGGAGTTTGTTAAAAGTGTTTGCATATTTTATTCATTTTTTTTATATAAATAAATGTATTTTCATTTATTTTTTTATATGCACTGACTGCCATTTTAGATCACCCATTTTAAATTTTTTAAATCTGTCCTCAGACTCTTAATCAGCATCCCAAAAAAGATACTTCAAAAGGAAAATTGGAAAATTAAATGAATTACGTACTCTTTGGTCGTCATATTGGATCTGCTATTTTGAATTTGTCAAATCTGAGAAACCCCTTAAAAGCCAATTTCAAAATATTTAGCGGAATATAGAAACGTTAATTTAATCATAAATGAGGTTGGTCATTTTATTTTAAATATATTTTTTTAAAATTACGTTAAGGCCAAAAAATAATCTATATACTATTTTTTTGTTAAAAATCCCGTTCTTTGACGTGGTGCCCTTAGTTTTTCGATATCTTTTTTATTTTTAGAGATATTTACGAAAAACCGAATTTTTCATATTATTATCGCTTTTGAAGACTTAGCGTACACTTTAGAGCTGCAGACTTTTTTTTTATCGTATTCTACATTTAAAAAACTATCTGTATGCCAAAATGCAGCCTGTTAACATCTAATGAGAGCTTTTCGTCAAAGTTTGCGTCTGACGACTCACTATGGGACAGAATCGTGCGTGCCGTCTCAAAAATCTGTAACTTTGTCGTTGATTGAAGTAAATAGCTGAAATTTGGTACGTAGTATCTCTAATGTATATACTATCAAATAATGGTACATTCGTTGTTAATTTTTAACCGACTTCACATGTGTATTTTTTTTTGTTCCTTTTTTTTTGTTTTTTTTTTTTAATGTTTGTTCCAATATTACTCCGCCATTTGTGAACCGATTTTAAGAATTCTTTTTTTGTTTGAAAGGTATTGCTTGCAGTTGGGTCCCATAATTTTTTTTTGGAAATCGGACGGACAAAATGTCCGTCCGAAAAATTAATTTTTGAATATCTCGGCCATTTATAAACCGATTTTCAAAATTCTTTCTTCTTTTTGAAAGAATTTGTCAACAGGCTGAACACATAAAAAAATTTCAGATATCGGACGGATATTTTGTCCGTCCAAAATATTGATTTTTAGATAACTCTATTGAAAATTTATGAAAATCGGAGGGAGGAAGTCGGTTTTCTTTTTTGCGAGAATTATTTTATTTATAATATATAAAAAAATAATACAAAAATAAAAATGACACTTTTTCATACAAAATCATAGTTTACTTAACTTATTGAATGATAATTATACAGTTTAATGATATACACTATTATTTCGTATTTTTGTTAATATTACATATAAAAATAGCATATAATAAATGACAAACATCTATTAATCCACTACATAAAATAGAAAAAAAAAATAATTGGTATACAAACTACAATTTAAATATCTAAGAAGTTCTTGGCTTCGTCTAACAGTTCCTTGGCAACAGTGACTGATGGTTTTCTGATACTTGATATGTATGGGTCTGATGTAAATAACAGACCATGAAATACGTCTTCATTCGTTGCGGACCTAGAGCACTTTCTAGCGTGACATATTCTGATATTTTTGTAATCTTTATTACGAGATTCTTGGGCATCCTCAGATAAATTACCAATAGGCAGAACAGCAAAATGTCTAATTATACTTTCCCCATGTATTAAGATCTTATGTACTGAAGAAGGCATGTTATACCACATATATTGTGTAACGTACAATTGTGCAGTAGCGCGAGCATATTCACCAAATTTTTCTGGATCTACAGCAATACCGCATGCCAAAGTTTGAAGAATAACATAAAACCTTTTAATAAGATCCTCATTAACTCGTGTTATTTCTGAAGAGCAGTAGTAGTTCTCAAAAAAACGTCGAGCTGTATTGCCGTCATTGCTATTTCCACTTCCTTGCCAGGGTTTATCAACATGCAATCCCATTCGGCTTCGAAATAGACTTTGTACAAGTTTTTTCTTGTCTTCTCTGCTTTTTTTATCTTCCGGAGTTCTCGCAGCCCATTTTTTAAACGAAATATTATATGAAATATGTAAAACTAACTCCATGCACCTAATCCATGCATGCAACGTCGACAAACCGTACTCGTAAGCATTCATATTATCTGGCTTTGATTCAATCTTCTCCAAATTATTCATATCGCTTGGTTTAGCCCCACACACCGTACACACAGCTCCAGAACTTGTGTCAGTTAGAACTTGTGTAACTTTTCCATCCACCATAGTTAAGAACAGCTCGTGACTTATTTCAATTAGCTGGTCCCCCATGTGTATCTCAGAAATTTTCAAATTATTAATTTGACCCCGAATATCACCGACCACTGAACGGGTTTTCTCGGGCGTTTCTTTTGCAAATTCCATCAGAATTGGTCGGCAAAATATGTTGCATTGCGAGTTTCATGCAACAATTTTTCCTTTATGATCTTTTTTTCATCTCTATCACAATTCCGCATCATTGCAACAACAAAAGCTTCTTCCAATTCTCCTTCAGACCGCAATCCTTGGACTTATGCGTTATGTATATTCTCGAGTCCATATTCTTGAATTAACTCCATATTCTTCCTTTTTTTCGATTTCTCTGACAGATATTCATAAGACTTTGATGGACGTCCACGTTCTCCAGATATTGTAGGTTTGATATCCATTGGTATTTCGTCGAACTGTACCTTAAATTCACCGTCTAACCACGTTGTATTTTTATTAAAGAAACGTTCTTTAGTTCGGTTAGATGTGGTCCAACGATTGTTAAAAGCTGATATAAGCGATTTTTGAATACTTTTTACAACTAATTCACTTTTTGAAGACGACAAATGATGGTGTTCTTCTAAGTATTTTTGAATATCTTCTCTTTTTGTCCCATGGTCAATGAAAAATTCGCATAATACTCGTCGAGGCACAACAAATTCACTCATTTTGTTGTATAGGTACTTCGCAAATATTGTTTTTTACCGAGGTTCGTGAAGACTTTATGTCAAAGCACAATAAAGTACTGGTAAATGACAATTAAATCAATAACTTTTATACTTCAATTCCGTGAGAAAAATATTATTATCTGCGGGTAGTCACATATTTATCGCGTTCTTATATGATATGATATGATTTCCAATAACAGTATTTCCTAAACTTTAATTTAAGTAGTAATCTATCTTTATATATAAAACACAAAAAATGTTTCTACCTACCCAAGGCAGCTCTACCAGGTAGTAGCAGTTCGGCAATAGCAACAAAGCCGAAATAAATCACATGTATTTTGTTGGTAGAAAATTCACCACATTGTCAAAAATCACGAGAGCTTCTCTCAAAAAACAACCACTTTATGTATGTATGTAGTTCATTCTCTCAAAAAACAACCACTTTATGTATGTATGTAGTTCATTCTCTCAAAAAACAACCACTTTATGTATGTATATAGTTCAATGCGGTAGTTTGTAAACAAAATTTTGACAACTTGCTGGGATGTAAACAATAGTCACCTGTTCTAGTGATATTACCTGGTAAAGCTGCCTTGTACCTACCTACCTACCTACATATCTACCTGCCTACCTATGTCCGCTATAGACGCTAGTAGACAATATTATTTAACAATAAAATGTCAGAAATAATCTATTTTTTGAAAAATCTCCTGAATCAAATCTTAAAAAAATTTTTTTAATATTTTGCATTTCCCTCCTCATCAGGTATTTTTCGTCCCATTTAAAAGGGGGCAGATTCGGGCAAATTTTTTTTTTTGCCTTGACTTTTATATGAGCTGCTCTATGTGATGGTATCAAAATTACGACATCGGCAGGCATCGCTAACTGACAAAAGTCTATTTAAAGTTTCTAATAAGGTTAGGATATTTGATACTGCAAAAACAATCGTGTGCCTCTTCAGTTTTTACATAAATGTCTACTTAAATGCTTTTTAAATAAGGTACTTAATAACCATTCTAACCATATATCACACTTACATATTTGCATTGAAAATAATGAAAATATGACCATGTAAACTGGTGCAATTCTGTTCTACATAATCGATATTATTTTGAGCGTCAACTTGCAAGTCAAGTTTTATTCAGAAAAAACAAGAAATAATCTATTTTAAATTCTATATAATATGTATTAGACATTCAGTTAGATATGTGCATTAACAAAATATTCAATATCGAACATTCGCAAAACCTATTTTTGAGACGGTACGTATGATTCTGTCCCATAGTGCCACTGGGCTATCTTCTAGCTCACGGATAAAAATACAGACATATTTCTCTTGTTTTTTTTATAGGTTTCTTTCCTTCTGCATTGGATGGCAGGCCTCTCAAAGTGTAATTACCACACGGTCGTTAGAAAATGCTAATTGGTATGAATCTCAAATGCCGAATATACTTGACAAATGGGGTGCTATTGATAAGCATCAACTGGAACTTTGGCTAGAAGGTAGGATATATAATACCGAAATTAAATAAACATACATTTTAATAATTCCCAGATATCTTCAAATATAATTTTGAGTGAAAACTATGGTCTCTTGTAAGGCTAAGCAATCACGCACCGGTCTGATGTCGCCTTAGCGTTTTCAAAATGCACGTAATAATCATTAAAAGATATATTTAGGCAAGTATTTCTGTTATGTGACATTACCTCAACTAATGTGAAGCCAGTTTCACAAAGGAACAAGTTTTGTCAATAACAATTGTTAAACTAGCATTATACCAACATTTATCTATAGTGAAGTCTGCTTATTACGACTTAAGTGTGAAGATTCATTTGATTTCTTATAAAATACGAGGGTTGTGTAAAAAATAAAGTTCCCACATTTTTTTCAGGTGTAAGGCATTTTTTATTTGAACTGAAAAATACATCATTGAAAAGCTTAATTTCTTAGCTATTTTTCAACATAATCTCCAGATTTTTCCACGCATTTTTGGTGACGACTAATCCACTTTTGGAATCCCGCTTCAAAGAAGTCCGCCGACAGTCCGTGGAGGAATTTGGTGACCGCTTCCTGCACTTCTTCATCAGTCTCGAAACGTTGTCCACCCAAGTGTTGCTTTAATTTTAGAAACAAGTGGAAGTCACTCGGTGCAAGATCAGGGCTGTAGGGAGCATGTTCAACGAGATCCCAGCCAAAATTGTCGATTAAATTCTTGGTTTGGCGAGAGACGTGCGGGCGCGCATTGTCGTGGTGCAGTCTAACGCCTTTTGTCAGTCTTCCTCTCCGGCGATTTTGGATGCCTCTTCTGAGTTTTTTCAAGGTCTCACAATAATTTTCCGAATTTATTGTGATCCCTCGAGGCATAAACTCAACAAGCAGGACACCCTTACGGTCCCAAAAGACCGTAACCGTCACTTTCCCTGCGGACAGCGTATGCTTGAACTTCTTCGGTTTAGGCGATCCGGTATGGCGCCATTGTCGCGATTGTTGTTTTGTTTCCGGGGTGACGTAATGACACCACGTTTCATCCCCGGTAACAATGGAGTCTAAGAAATCTTCGGTATCCTCGGCGCATTCTCGAAGAAACTCCTGGGCATACTTGAAGCTATCGGATTTGTGGGTTTCTGAAAGCATGTGCGGGACCCACCGCGCACACACCTTGTGATAACGTAACCTTTCAGTCAAAATCGTGTGGATTGTTTTTTCACAAACCTCAGGAACCCGGGCAGCCAGTTCCCGAATCGTTATCCTCCTATCCTCGAGCAGAATTCGCTCAATCTTCGACACAACTTCGTCGGAGATCGATGGCCTTCCACTTCTTTGCTCATCGTGGATATCTGCGCGTCCTTCGGAGAACTCCCTACACCATTTGCGGACGTGTTGAACGCTGATACAAGCTTCCCCATAAACTTCACACAACTGCCTATGAATATTAACCGGTGGTAACTTTTTAGCGTGCAAAAATCGGATTACCGCACGTACTTCGCACCTGGCGGTGACGGCGATCAAGGATTCCATCGCGGATGGCTGTCAGGCCGGCACGTCGCAGCGAGTTCTACCAAGGCGGGATCTAGAGTGGGGGAATCAGCGCATACGGATGTGTTGCCGGATTTCGCCTAGCATCTCGCGCGGCGAGTTTACAGCGTTGGGAACCTTATTTCTTACACAACCCTCGTAGTATTAGGATAAATTTGCTTATAACGACTTCAGATAAAGCGACGTAATTATACTCTGATTTGTCCGGTTATAACGACTCGTCAGAAATTTGTTTACAATAAATAATTCTTTTTTCCCAAATTCTGAGCAGTACTTTCGCTATTCCGTGCACTGGTTGATCGCTCGCAACTCGATGATTCTGACAATTTACACGCGCAAAGATGGGAACTCCTAAACGTCGAGAGATTGAAGAAAAGAGAGCAGTAATTCAACGTTTGCAAGCAAATGAATCAAATATAATACTTGCGAAGGAGTTTGGTGTATCTCATTCCACTATTTCGAAAAGAAAGAAGAGCAAAAGCCGATTGAAGACTTATTTAATGATGATGTTTTGAATTCTAAACGGATTAAGAAACCTACTAGGGAAAAAGGGGAACAAGCATGGTTACAGTAAATGTAACGAAATCGAGAAATACCCGTAAATGGTCCTATTTTATAGGAAAAAGCCCATTTCTTTCCTTCGCAGTTTAATGTTCCGAATTTCACATGTACGCCAAATTAGATCCATCGATTCAAAAGTAGACACAATATTGTCGCCAGTAAGATAAGTAAAGAATCATTATCGGTGAGACAAAATGACTCCAGTGGTTGGTACAAGATTTACAGATCATCAGATTTTTAATGCTCATGAGACAGGATTGACTTATAGAGACAAACTCCCGATAAAACTTTAAAATTTAAAGGAAAAACGTGATGATAAAAGAGGATAACTGTTATGGTTGCAGCGAACATGAGTGGCAAGATTAAAAAAAAAAAATGATCGATAAATCTCAACGCCCAAGATGTTTCAGAGGTGTGCAGTCATTACCAGTAGGTTACGAAATTAATCGGAAAGCTTGGACGACATCTGATACTTTCACAAAATGAGAACATTCCTGGGATCATGCAGCAAATACGAGTGTCAGTAATACTGTTACTAAGATTACTTTACTCGACGTCATCCCGATGATTTATGATTAAACTTATATAAAGTAGAATAAAGACTTATTTTTATTTACAGCAGGAATCGATCAAAGTTCTCTCTTCTGTAGACTTCGACGACATACCGCTTTCCGTTTGGGCAGCTGCCAATAACAAGCCAGGAGCTTGAACAATATTCGGATGTCGATAATAATGTTGTCACATGTGAGGATCCCTCCGATGAGTTCATCGTGCAGAATATTATCGCCAAAGGATACGAAAGTGGTAACTACGCCGATGGTGAGATCGACAGATACAATCGATTTCGAGCGTCGTCGAAGCCCTGAGAACTGCAGAAATTGTAAATATCGTACATTCTAATTCCGAGGATGGCAATATGGAAACTACAATGTCTAGTCTTTATCATTTCATACGTTATACGCTACAAGTTGAAAGTAAACCAGAAACAAATCAAAATTACGGACTTTTTAAGCCGATACATGTACACTACATATGAAATTTAAGAACTTTTCTACATGTAACATTAGATTTGTTACGTTTAAACATATTTTTATATTTTTTTTTTGTTTTAATTAGACTTGCGTGTGTACCTAACACATGTTTCAATAAATATCTATTTAATTTAATGTCGCATATAACGTCGTCCGGTTAGTACGACGGAATATAGTTGTCCCTTGGCCGTCGTTATAAACGGACTCCACTGTAATTGGTTCGCAACAAGTATGAAATTTTTCAATAACACTTGTAGGGGACAAAAACAAAGCATGCTGAGGAAATCTCTCTCGCTATTCGTTTCCTCAATTTTGAGGGTCGAGATCTCTCTGGAATGTCTTCACTGTTCTATCCACTGTTTCACTCCATTTCTCTCGATCTTCCGCCAAAAAAATGTGTTCATGGCGTGGTTAATCTATAACGTGTTTTATTTGATCCTACTATCTTGTTGGCGAAGGCCTCTACTTCCTTTACACTGGACTTTCTCCCATCATTAAACGCCGATCTATATTATCACCTGGTCCTCTGGCTACAAAATACTGAAGAATTCTTTTTAGATCCAGTGATAATAATATTACGTTTGCATTTAATAGTATAGATTGATTGTTCCAGGAAATTCTCAGAACCCTTCTATAGCGCGATATTTCAAAGGAATCAATGGATTTACGTTCCTTTGCTCTAAGCGTCCAGGATTCTACGCCATATGAAAATTATGGAAAGATTCAGGTCTGGACAAGATTCGGTTTTGTTCTTTTGGTAATATACAGATTTTCTATATCTTAGTAAGCCTCGACATAGCATTCCTTGCTAGGGATTTTTTCTCTTTATGTCGTCCTCACTTCCTCCCACACTACTTTGTTTGATCCTAGATATACAAAGCTTATTACTGCCTCGATACCAAGTCAGATCTTACTATTCGATTAGCCTTGTCGACTTCGTTTTGTCCCTATTTATGGTTAAACCTAGAATCTCACTTTCTTGCTCTATGCGATTTAAGAGTGTAGTCATCTCTTCCTCCGTTGCTGCAAATATGGTGGAATCATCAGCGTAACGCCAGTTGTTTATTCACTCACCTATTAATATTCCACCATCCCATTCGTTTAGCGCATTTCTGATATAAATTCTCCATAAATATTAAACAATGTAGGAGACAGAACACAGCCTTGTCTCACACCTGCAGTGCTGTCCAAGTAAAGGTTTTTAATCAGTTTAATCAGATAATAAGGAACACCCAGCACCTCTCAAAGCTTTTTCCAGCTTACATATATTTTTCTATCAAACGTCTGATGTTAACAATTTGGTTTCTCTTCCTCTAACGAATCCGGCTTGCTCTCTAGAGATCTGAGGTCAACATAGTATCCTAAACGATCACACAGGACAGCTTTTTTCAAATCCTGAGATCAGACTATACATTTTCGAATGTTTTTGGTGCACTTAATCCAAATCCGATCACAGAATTCCTCCATCACATCAGGTTTTCCAGATATCCTAACTTAAAAATGCAAAAAAACACATATACAACAGTTTTTCGCTATATTCGGGATTATATTAAACCACGAATTATTTTTTTCTACAAAACTCGTTGTGGCAGCATTGGTATAACAACTAAAGACGAAACGAAAAGAATCGTATTTTTAGAAGTGACCAAAAGTGTTCTTCGTATTTGCTGAACCATCCCAAGACGCGTTTCGCCGTATCACGGCTCATCAGCTGGGCTAGGTTCAGCAAATACGAGAATACATTTTTAGTCCTTTATCCAAGTAACTAACGGAAAACTATAACAAATAGATGCTTATACTGCACTCTGTCGGCGACTTACTAAGTCTATTCAAGCAGAGCGGCACAGCACGGCTGGCGTCATGGGATGGTTCAGCAAATACGAAGAACACGTTTGGTAACTTCTAAAAATACGATTCTTTTCGTTTCGTCTTTAGTTGTTATACCAATGCTGCCATCTACGCCTTCGAGCAGTAAGCTCGAGAAAGGTGCGTTTCTGCAATAAGTGCCAGCCGTGCTGTGCCGCTCTGCTTGAATAGACTTAGTAAGTCGCCGACAGAGTGCAGTATAAGCATCTATTTGTTATAGTTCTCGTTGTGGCATCTGGAAGTACTACTCTTCTCCTTCAATTGAATTTTTCAGATATTTTATTTCTTCTCGGATAAATCGTCGGTTGAAATTAATTAGTTTGGCGTTTTCGTTACAACCATACCAAAAAAAAGTTGATCAGGCAGGCGAAAGTAGTGTAATTATATGATTTTTAAGACCCTGAATCCGAATTCTTTGTCGGTTTAACCGCATCAAGTCATGGTTTGTCCCTAACCTTAAGAAATTCAAAATGGCGGATCCGATAGGACGGGTCGGAATTCTGAAGAATCTAAATTACTATAAAACTCTATTTTTGTTTTTTTTATGTTTTTTTTTCTATGAATTTTTCCTTACTCTTTAGAACTAATTAGAAAGAAATTCTAATTCTTCTTCTTCTTCCTTTTTTTATGAAAACGTTCGCGCCTCATTTCAAATGATCGTCGGAGAGACTTACGTCTATGACTAGTAGAGTTATCTTCTCTTTTCAAAAGTTCGGCTAAGAGCGGTAATATGTGATCGTTCATATAAAGAGACTTGTCAAAGTTACTTTACTTGAGGGAAAAACATAACAAATATCGAGTTTTATAGTAATTTAGACTCTTCAGAAAAATCATGTAATTACACTAATGGTCTTGTCTGCCGGATCAACTTTTTTTTTAGTATGGTTGTAACGAAAAAACGCCAAACTAATTAATTTCTCCGAGAAGAAATAACGTATCTGAAAAATTCAATGCATTTTGAAGGGGAAGAGTAGTACATTCAGATGCCGTAACGAGTTCTGAGGAGAAAAATTAATTCGCGGCGTAATATAATCCTAAATATAGCAAAAAACTGTTTTTTGCATTTTTAGGTTAGGATATCTGGAAAACTTGATGTAATGGAGCAATTCTGAGGTCGGATTCGGATTGAACGTGCCAAAAACCTTTAGGAAAATATCGTCTAATTCTTCGGCCATATTCCAGTTTTCCAGAGGGAGGGGAGGAAATAAGTGCCATTAATAAACTGCCACTATTTTACCATACTGTAAACAAAAGAGCGCAGAAAAGACGTTTGTAGCAATCTGAATTTGGTGGGATGAATTTTCTGTATTGTTAATCTCATTAAATTCTGGTTAATATGGGCGTTTGTAATTAAGAGAAACACCATTTTACAATAGTGTAAACGCAACGACAATTTTTATAGCAACTAGTATTTGGCGAGATGACCAATATCACTTAAGGGACTATACCAGTATAACTACTTAAAAATAAGGATATTTTTTCTAGATTTTTTTAAAGGAAACTACTGCGTCTAATGATGGGTACATATTTATTATTTATTTACAAATACATACAATTTTTTTCCGACCAAACTATTGAAATTTACGGGACTTATGCCTCAGTAACGGGACGGGTGAAAAAAAAAGTAACTCCGCTACTGCCGTGATTGGCGCCCACACACTGCCTGAAATAATAAAAAAAGAAAAACAAAAATGATCATTAAAATAGATATAATTTTCCGTAGCATCAACCATGGATTTTAACAATTATTAAATATTTTAAGAATGGCGGCGTTTAGAAAAAAAAAGTATAAAAATTTTTGCCAAAAAAAGTGACCGTTTTTTGCATGCCAAATTGACTTTTTGGCCCAATCAAAAAATCCGTGGTTCATGGTACGACAAAACATGTCCCTAACATGCAAAAAAAAATGAACTCGATATAATAAATTTTTCTCGAGTTACAGCTGCAGCAAATTTAAAAAATGCAGTTTTGGGAAAAAAACGTTTAAAGAATGACTAACGTGTAACACATAAATAATGATCTCTTGCCACGTACCTACCTTTATGACTATTTTGAGTTCACTGATGTATTAGCGTTTAACTTTCACTTACGTGATGACGTCAAGGCATTGGAATTTTAATCCCTCCTCCGGTTCGCGTTACGCTTCCAAAAATGAGTTTATGGCCCCCGAGCAGCTGTGCCTGGCGACAGTTGTATTTTCAAAAATAAAAATAAGCCGACTCTGATACTTCGACCTCTTATTCTATACATATAGAAGAATCAAAATGTGTAAACAAATCGATTTTTTTAAATTATATTATTATAGAGAGGAATATCCAGGGAAGAAAAGCGATTGTAATGCTTAATAGTATACTATGGGACAAAAACATAACCATTGAAAATAGGAAGAGAATTTACAACTCAATAGTGAAAAGTATAATAACTTACAGCTCCCAGGTGTGGCCATTGAAGGAAAGAACAGAAAAAAAATACTTAAAGCTTCAGAAATGGATTTCTGGAGACGAGCAGCCAGAAAATCCAGAAAAGACCGCATACCAAATGACATGATAAGACGAGCTTTAGAAATAAAGCACGATATAGTGTACGGACATGTACAGAGAATGTCACAAGACCGACTACCTAAAAAGATCTTAAATTGGAACCCTCATGGAAGAAGAAAGCGAGGAAGACCACGCCAAAGCTGGAGAGCAGGAATCAACAAGGAAGTACTAGGGAGAGATCTGGAGGAGGAGGGATGGAGAAACCAGGAGGAGTGGAAATTAGGCATCGGAAGACGTTATAAAACCGATTTATATATAATATATAATATATATATATATATATATATATATATATATATATATATATATATATATATATATATATATACATATACATATACATATACATATACATATACATATATATATATATATATATACATACATATATATATATATATATATATATATATATATATATATATATATATATATATATATATATATATATATACACTGGTATAGCCCCTTAAAACAGACAATTAATCTTGCCAAATTCTGTTCGCTATTAACATCTGGGCGTTCTTTTGTTTACAGTGTTGTAAATTGGTAGTTTCCCTTAATTAAAAATCCTTGTATTTTAATGCAAATTTACCGATTTTGTCAAGAAAGCAATGTCTAGTTTACGTTTTTTTTTGTTTTATTTAAGGCAGGAGACCTGACCCACAAGATCCAAGGAATTATGCCTTTTGTGAATACTTAGATGTAAAGAGTACTGACAGACAGCAGAAGTGGAAACAGGAGGATAAGGAGTATTTTAGGTAACTTTTTTTACTTGGGAAGTTTTGCGATACATCCATTTAAATTTGTTATATGTACAGTCTCTTACCTTAAAGTTTAAATACATCAAAAATTACTGTTCTTTCTGGTCTTGTTGCAATTGCCTCTTTACCTAGGCTAGCTGATGAGCTGTGAAATGAAGTGAAACATGTCATGTCCTAGTTTGGTGATTAATAGACCGCATGCCCGGGTTGTCTGTTCATTATTCCCTTATTTTAAATGCAGGGGCAAAACTTACTATTTTTTTCTAAGTAACCTATATCTTTGAGTGCTATGGGTTCGGTGGAAGAGAGTAGTCTAAATTTTGTATAATCTCAATAACACTGAGATTATTTCTATAGCAGTTTTTGGTCGGATAGTGGACAAATTTTAATCATGATTATTTATAGTCAAAAATATTAAGGGTTAAATGGGTGGCAGAGAGGTTAGGGAGACTGGTGAAAGGACTGTGCAGCAGAAGGTACAAACTATAAAAAATAATGCTTGGATTCTTTGGTGTAAGGATTGGTCAAATTCAGTATTTATTTTAAAACTACCCTTATTCGTGAGAGTTGGGTAAATGGTAAAGTTTTTATTTTTTGCCTGGGTGAATGTAGGAAAAAAGTATACTTTTTCAATAAAAAGATAAAGTTGGAACATTTTTTTTCGCGATGTTACGTACCGATAGCCTTTCTCAGTGTAAGGTAAGAACGGTTTGAACGAGTTTCTATAGAGAGAGGCTTACCACGGGCCACTGAATGTAAAAATTCAAAACGGGACACAGTGTGTCGCGTAGAACATGCTAGGTGGACAAAATTCATGTTATGATTTCCAGGAAATCTTATTTGCAAAACGTAAACAACACCACCAAACCCCGAATTCCGAGAAAAGGTTGCAAGTGGCGAGTCATAAGCGTCAGAAGTCAGGTAATGAGTTTAATGCAGCTCTTTCAATTAATCAGTTGCAATTTAGCGACACTTTCGTGCACATCTTATAGTGACATATTGTAATATTGTGAAAGTTTTTGTGATGAATATTAATACTGAGGGTAAGTACTATTTTTTAATGTATTTTTTTTTAATCAGAATCTATTAATTTGAATTTTTAGTATTATTAGTAGTATTTTTTAAATAGCCTATATATTTTAGCGTGTTTTTTTTTAAAAAAAAAAAAAAACTTTGAAAGTTCAGAATATACAGACATTCACCTCTATCCGGGCTAGTTTTTTAGATATTACACAGAAATAACTTTATTCTTCGTAAAAATACACATATTGTTTAGCACACTTCAGTACATGTTTTTTTTTTCTTTTTTTTCCAGAACACGTTTACTCTATTTCAAGGGTAGCCTTTTTTGAGGAGTGGTTGAAACACACGAAGAATGAAAAAAACTCGCGTGTATATGACTTTCTTTCTTCAAAATTTCACTTTGGTGACATTACTGAAAGCAGCCAAAAAGAAATAAAGTTGAAGATATCCAACTTGTCTAATAAGTTTGGTGCCAAATGGTTGGCTTCAGGAAAGTCGAAGGAGCGTTTTTTAATTAAAAATAAGAATTGGTTGGATGAAGCAGACATACAGTTTACTGCGAGTTCTTTTGCGCCACAACCTTCAACATCAAGTGAGAATGTGACTCCTGCAGGAAGACCTCGCAAAGATTTCGAGGAATCGTCGTTTAAGACGAAGAAACGTCGCGTCGTGGATCTCGTAGAATCCCGAAGTGTCAGTGAATTGGTGACTGCTGCCGAAATTTCTGTGCGTTCAGCAGGGCAAAGGAAAATTGCCAATGTGATTAGAGACATTAGTGAGAGCCCAGATAATATTATTAAGTCTAAAAATACCAGTTCCGTTAATCCTAGGCAATTAAGTAGTGACGAAGCCTTAGCTTACTATATAGATTCTAAGTCAACAACGCATTCTTACAAACAAACTAGGAAGTGGTCCATGAAGGCGGGGGCATATTTTAGTTTAAAAAAGTCCAAACAGGCCTGTTACCCTGCAGAGGAGCACATTGCTATAACAGAAACTCGTGCTGAAATAAATTTGCAAGCCTTATTAAATAAAACAGTGGAACGTCTAGTATTAGCACAGAATGAAGTTATCAGCAGTGTGCTCCCAACAAGTTCATCGTTTGCACTTGTTAGTAAATGGGGATGTAATGGAAGTTCTGGGCACAGCACATACAAACAGAGATTTGAGAACACTGAATATACGGACGAGTTTGTTTTCGCATTTTCTTTAGTTCCCCTTAAGTTATATGATGGGTCCAAAATTATTTGGCAAAATCCTCGGCCTTCATCAACTTTGTATTGTCGCCCAATCAAATTTATATTTGCCAAAGAAACGAACGACTTCACGTTAGTGGAGACAAATAGATTGTGGGAAGAAGTTAATGCTCTTCTTCCAACACTTATCAACTTTGGTGATTCTCAAATCTCTGTAAAAACACGAACTTTTTTTTGCTGACAATGACAGACGGAAAGGGTGTGTAACGCCCTTAACGGAAACTAGTTCATCCCAAAAGTGTTTCATCTGTGGCGCCACCCCCAAAGACGATGAACGATGACCCCGCGATGTTTAACAGCAATCAAGAACATTTTGGCTTTGGTTTATCTACACTTCATGCTTGGATTCGTTGCTTCGAATGTCTTTTACATATCAGTTACAAGTTGAATATTAAGAAATGGCAGGCTAGAAGCAACGAAGACAAAGCAGATATCAAGGTTCGTTCCGAGGAAATCAAATTGAAATTTAAGAACGAGATGGGACTTATTGTAAATAAACCAAAGCCAGGATTTGGTTCTTCAAATGATGGAAATACAGCCCGTCGCTTTTTTAAGAATGCTGAGATGAGTGCTCAGATCATAGGGTTGGATGTTACAATTATAAAAAAGTTTGATGTTATTTTGAGAACATTGTCTTCTGGATTCGAGATAAACTTAGTTGAATTCAAAAAATTTTGTCTTGAAACCAGAAAACATTATCTTAGTCTCTATTCGTGGTACTGTATGCCTGCTACTGTGCATAAAATATTAATTCACAGCACAGAAGTCATCAAAGCGGCATTGCTTCCAATTGGGCAGCTTTCCGAAGAGGCTCAAGAAGCACGGAACAAAGATTGCCGCAGATTTAGGGAGTACAACACCCGCAAGTGCTCGCGTGTTGCCACGAATAGAGACTTACTGTGCATATTAATTATAACATCTGATCCTTTGATCAATAGCCTTCGAGAGATTCCAAAAATAAAGCCGGAAAAAAAAATATGTACAGATGTATTAAAGTTAATTGTAAGCCCTAGCATAGAAGAGTCAAGATTGGAATCGTCATCATATTGTCGCACAATGCCACAAAATGATGACGATTATACAGTAAACGACTCATCAGAAGACTCTGATGATGATTATTAGGTTCAGCTACTATTTTTAGTTATGTAGTGCTTGTACTAAGCATGTAAACCTTGACTTGTAAATTTTTCTTTATCAATAAATGAGTATTTTTATTTTACATATAATTACAGTCAGTGTCATTATGCTAAATTTATTACAGAGCATTTATAACATTTATTTTAAAATTAAACAAAATCAATTTTTGACTGGAATTTTCAAAAAACAATTTTTTTTTGAACCGAACAGCAAGAAATATGTACCTTAAAAAAAATCAAAAACATTTTAAAATACCAACTACTTATGTATGTATAATGCACAAGTTACCTACCCGAAAGGCAGGTATTATTTGAGTTTGTCCTTTTTGTGTCAATAAAACTAAGTAATATGGATTAATTATTTTATTTTTAATTGAGAAATGCAAATAAATGATTTTTCATCTGGTTATTATTAAAAATAATAATACAGTGTCTTTCATTTAGTTGCACATTCAAGTTTGTAGAAAAATTCGTGCACATACGCAGAATATTTTGTTTTTGTTATACAATGTTTTGTGCAGCTGGACAAAAAATACAGGTAAGCGAAATGCAGCTAAATGAAAGACACTGTATTATAATTTTTAATTCTAATAACCATACAAAATACCCTTGCCCTTTAGTTCCGTTATCTGCCTGCTAAGCTGATGCAATCCTACCGCGATATTGCAAGGGTGGCTGTATTACACAGATTTTATCGATATTGAGTACCTGCGATAAATTGTGAATAAAACCCACATTTATTAACCGATTTTTCATGATTAATACCTTATTTTATTTTCCAGATACGCAGCTGTCAGAAAAATGTATAATATTTTGTTTTTATTTTGTTTATTGCGCTTTTTTTACCGAAAAAAATAATGAATTTTACACGAAAAAATTTTTCTTCTCTCCATTAATTTCTAAATAACTCCAAAACGATAAAAGATAGAATAAAATAATATTCAATCAACTTTAATAAAATTTTGTTACGCAATTTTTTCTTAAAATAACTTAATATGCCTAGAATATACATAAACAATTGAAATAAGTGAAAAAATAATTTTGTCCAGCTAACTTGTACTAGTCGACATACTGTGCAGGACGTAAAAAAAACACAAGTCAACAGAACAAGGTCTTCTGAAAAACTGGCATGCTCGTAAGTCGGAGCTCCGGACGGCAGGCAGTTTTTTTCAGGGTAAATAAACATCTAAAACAAAGGATGGATACAGAAAGTAACGATTCGAAGTGTTGAGTGACAATTTAAAGATGTATAAGTATTATGATTTTTTTATTCTAGTTTTCGACGCAACAAATGCTTTATAAAAAAAATCTACAAGTGATTAAATTATTTTCATTCAAGACAATATTTTAGGAGAATGGTAAAGGGTTAAACAAAACAAAATTTAATACGAAAATAATAGTTATTCACTGTGTAACTGAAGTTTAACAAGGTGCCCGTACTTCCGTGAGCGGTAGTGTATATAAGTTTGTGAGGCTAATAAAACAAAAACAAATTGTCACCTGTAATAAATTTTTATTCATTTCATAACAAATCGTAAATTTGCTTGTTTGATAGTGCTATTAAAAAGTAAAAGTATAATAATAGTTATAATTTTAATAATAATATAATAAAACAACATAATAATTATAGATTCTCACTTCTACATTACAAATAGTCGGCCCAATATAATAAAACAACATAATAATCATAAATTCTCATTTCTACATTATAAATAGCCGGCCAAGTGGAAGTTGGACTTGCGCAATTAGTGTTCCGTACGTTGATTGCTTTTAAAATAAAAATTTTTGTTAGGGAGGTATAAAATGATCAGTGACTTTACAAAACGCACTCCAAATGAGTTTTCAACAAAGTTTGTTTTGGATCTTTGTTGAAAACTGATGACTTTGATTTTTTTTTTATATACCAGATAAATTATTAAAGGTAATGCCCTCGTGATAATTTTCGTTCAAACTACAACCAGTGAAGAATATTTCACAATTTTTATCAAAATTTTTTGAGATAAGGGGGGGACAGCGATTTATCGCAATTTTTTAAAAACAATACCAAGAAAACTGTGCGCAAGTATTACATTATATATACTTTTGAATTCATGTTTTTACAAGCTTTCATTTAACACCCCACTCGACAACCTAGTAAAATTTTTCTTTTAACTTCCGATTTAACCCCCTAAAACTAACCCTTTAATTCAAAATTTAACTTTCAAAACTACACGGGTCTAATGAGGCCATCAATTCCTACATTAGTGCCAAATTTCTATGTCAAATAGTTTCGGAGAAAATCGGGTGTGACAGACAGACATACGATCAGATAAACACCGAAATGATCTTATAAGTGTTCCGTACGGAACACTAAAAAACCTTATTTAATTACTAATAACATTACATAAGTACATTATTGAACGCAGGAAGAAATTCTGTAAAAAAAGGGCAGTATCGATCTGTTTTATCCAATTCAATGAAATGGCGGATATTTTTAGATAACATTTTGAGAACAAACACAAACCTTGAAATTTCGCCAACGAAATCGTAAATTTAAACCTACTTCGAAGGAACAACGAAAACAAAGTACCTTATTTGACCTTTTTACTCCGTTGAGTTTGGTCGTCTAACCTAAATCAACTGATAATTTTCAAATAATTAAAACCATTATAGTGAGGCCAAATGCCGCAAAATTTCATGATTTTTGGAAATTTTTGGGTACAGCTTGGAAATCTAACTACTTTGAAAGAGGGCCAATATAATGTAAACGAGTTTTATTAACCTAATTGTGACCATAAGGCAACTTTTTTTCTATTTTAGTACATTTTTTTTCACATTTTAAACGGTTCCTGCTCACTCTTTTCTCAAATATCTCAGTTTCTGTTCGTTGTTATGCGACAAAAAAATTCATTTTACTTGTGATAAAATTAAGTTGCGTTTATCACGCTAGAACCATTTATCCGATTTACCTGTCTTTTTTTAAATTCATACATATATTCTTTGGCCAGGTTATATAATAATAATAATAATAATGATCTATATCTATAATATATATAAAAATGCAACGTCTCTCTGTCTGTCTGTCTGTCTTATCCGATTAACGTGTTTTTTTTTTAAACATACGTATGTTCTCTGGCCAGGTTATAGGATATATTTTATTACGTTAGGTGACATAAGGAATAAGCAGTGACGATAATAGTGAATCAAGTCGGAGAGAAGTTTGCCGCTAGCGCGTTCTCTTGCAATACACCGCCTAAAGCATTAAATATGGAACAATATCATGTAGCAAAGAATATATATAAAATGTAACGTCTTTTTCTCTGTCTGTCTGTCCGTCCGCTTATCACTCGAGAACCACTTATCCGATTTACGTGTTTTTATAAATTTATACATATTTTCTATATAATTCGATATAAGCCTAGATAATGGGAGATAAAGTGAGATAATGGGAGATAAGGAGAAATAATGGGAGATAAGGAGAAATAATGGGAGATAAGTCGAGATAAGCCTCGATAATGGAAGATAAGGTGAGATAATGGGAAATAAGTATAACGGGAGATAAGGAGAAATAATGGGAGATAAGCAGAGATAAGTCTAGATATTGGAAGTTATGGTGAGATAATGGGAGATAAGGAGAAATAATGGGAGATAAGAAAAAATATTGCGAGATAAGTCGAGATAAGCCTAGATAATGGGAAATAAGGTTAGATAATGGAAGATAAGGAGAAATAATGGGAGATGAGCAGAGATAAGCCTAGATAATGGAAATTATGTAGAGATAATCCGAGATAAGGAGAAATATTGGGAGATAAGGGGAAATAATGGGAGATATTTTATTACGTTAGGTAACATAAGGAATAAGCAATGACGACAGTAGTGAACCAAGTACACGCGAGCGGAGCCGCGGGCCCGGCTAGTATGTATGTATATATATATATATATATATAATATATATATATATATATATATATATAATATATATATATATGACAAATTATCGATTCTAATGAAGCCAACATGGTTAGCGAAACGTGCGTCTAGTGCAATTTTGGCGAGTCCCAAGAAACAAATTTTACAGAGGACTAATATACCTAACTCTCTTTCGCCTTTGCTGTTGTCGAGGATAGACTAATAAGTCTGGTAGATCTCTAAGAAATGATGCGAAATTTGTTTAAGCGACATAACTGTTGGTAACCGTGATTCTTGTAACGGCTATGTTCAAAGTTTCAAACAGGTCCAACACGTAGTTTTATTAGCAGCAATCGTGTGTGATCGGTGTTACACGTTGCGTAGAAAAAAACATTTTTATTTAAAAAAGTGAACTGAAGAAAGTTTATAGAGACTCTGCGCCAGCACTCAAGACCATTGAATTTAAACGCGACCATACGAGCACTACAAATACTGCACGTTCGGGCCCGATTGAGGTTTCTTCTGGAAAAATGGTCGATAAAATTCATCGTATCGTGATGGAAAACCGTCGCGTTAAGCTTCTTGAGATTGCTGAGGTGATAAGCATCTCATTTGATTGGGTACATAATATTCTGCATGAAAGTCTAAAAATGAAAACGTTGAATGCGCGATGAGTGTGGTTTTTGTTAACTCGAGACCACAAAGACACGAGGAAGGACATTTCAAAATCATGTTTGGAAAGGTTGCGGCGTAATTCGAAGGACTTGACTTCTGGCGTCGTTTCATGACTGTAGACGAAACGTGGATCCGCCATTAGACTCCGATGATAGAAAGGTAGTCAAAATAGTGGGTTGGCGAAGGTGAAAATGCACCGAAAAAAAAACGAAAACAGTTTTATCGGCGGGAAAAGTGATGGCAACTGTTTTTTTTTTAGCACTCACAGAGTATCATCATGACTGATTATTTGAAAAAGAATAAAACACATACTGCCGCTTGTTGCACAACATTATTGGACTGTGACATAGTGAGAGAAGCAGAAGCGACTCAGAACAATGCCCCTGCTCACACACATCGGTCGTTGCAATGGCAAAACTGCACGAGCTAGGCATCGAAATAGTTCCCATCCGCCCTATTCCCCCAGATTTTACCCCAAGTGATTCTTTTTTTCCTAACTTTAAAAATTGACTTGGGAGAAGAAATTTTCGTAGAACGAAGGGGCTATCTATGATGTAAAC
Source organism: Pachyrhynchus sulphureomaculatus (assembly GCA_019049505.1). Lineage (NCBI taxonomy): Eukaryota > Metazoa > Arthropoda > Insecta > Coleoptera > Curculionidae > Pachyrhynchus > Pachyrhynchus sulphureomaculatus. The sequence goes on from CM032446.1 coordinate 27,974,176, forward strand.
GAATATTAGGCTCAGTTCGAAACAATTTTTTTTTTTCTGAGAGAATAAAAAAATTTGAATCTTGCTAGATCAAATGTTTTTCGCAAAAAAATGTTATTTGCGTTGTTTTTTTACAAGACTTTTCAATCCATCCACATAGACACAATAATTTTTTAGTGTTCCGGACAGAATACTAATCACTTCGGCGCACAATGGGGCGAATGCGTTATTTTTCGGTCATTTGCTCATAACACATGGGCTGAAAAGTCCCGGGCCTAACAAAGAAAACACGGTTTTTTTGGTTCAAAATTAGCTTTATTCATCAACGTAATCTCCATCAAGAGCAACGCAATCATTCCAGCGCCGCTTTAACATTTCAATACCACTTTTGTAGAACGATTTATCTTTTGCCTCAAAATAGGCCTCAGTTTCAGCGATAACCTCTCATTCGTGCGAAATTTCTTACCGCCAGCATTTTTTTTTCAGGTCTGCGAACAGCCAGTAGTCGCTGGGAGCCAAATCTGGCGAATACGGTGGATGTGGGAGCAATTCGAAGTTCAATTCATGTAGTTTTGCCATTGTTTTGATTGACTTGTGACACGGTGCGTTGTCTTGATGAAACAAAATTTTTTTCTTTGCCATATGCGGTCGTTTTTCTTTGCAATTTCGGCCTTCAAAACGCTCCAATAACGCTATATAATATTCACTGTTGATGGTATTTCCTTTCTCAAGATAGTCGATGAATATTACAACCACGCACATCTCAAAATACCGAGGGCCATAACCTTTCCAGCCGATTGTTGTGCTTTCGGGCGCTTTGGACGAGGTTCACCAGTTGCTGTCCACTCAGATGACGATCGTTTTGATTCCGGAGTGAAGTGATGGATCCATGTTTCATCCATTGTCACATATCGACGCAAAAATTCCGGTTTGTTACGTTTTAAACATGGCCAAACACTGCTCAGAATCATCAACACGTTCTTGTTTTTGATCAACAGTGAGCAAACGCGGCACCCACTTTGAACAGAGCTTTCTCATAGTCAAATGCTCATGCAATATAAAGCCAACACGTTCTTTTGATATCTTTACGATGTCAGCTAACTCGCGCAACTTCACTTTTCGATCATTCAAAACGATTTTATGGATTTTTTTTATGTTTTCTGGTGTTACCGCCTCATTTGGGACGTCCACTGCGTTCTGCATCATCGGTGTCTCTACGACCACGTTTGAAGTCAGCAAACCAACGTTTTATTGTTGTTTCTGATGGAGCGGAGTCCCCATAACACTTTTCAAGCCATTGCTTCGCTGAACGGTATTTTTTTCCCCATCAAGAAGCAGTGTAAAATTAAAACACGAAATTGTTTTTGATCCATTGTTTTGAAAATAACAAAAGTAGCGTCACTCTTAGCACAATAACTTACAAACTAATGAATAAATATCATGAAATTTTAACAGCTGTCTTTTGAAGGTTAGTATTAACTGAAAAAAAGGTGACTGCAATAAAACTAGCGCCATTTATGTGTTAGGCCCGGGACTTTTCAGCCCATGTGTTAACTTCCACATTTGTTATTGGAATGACTTCAAACTTAATACACATAATGTACGATTAATATCATCTATATACTCTTATCGCGTGCGCGATAAAGCGTAAAGATGATTATTTCAAAATACTACTAGACAACAAATTGAAGAATTTTTCTATTACATGAGTGCGAATAGTCATATTCAATGTATTTTTGCCTGCTGAACACGAATCCGTTGTCCAAATTTGGCTACCGCGTCGTAATTTTGAGAAAAATGACGGAATTTTGCAAAAAACGACGGTTTCAAGGATTTTCATGACATAACACAGGCACAAATATTTTTCTCATAAATTTCGTTAATACTACGCGTAAGTATCAACATTTAGCTTTAAAATGCCTTTTGTTTCGTTTTGGTACATTTTTTTTATTTTCGAGGTATAGCTAAAATTAGAAACACTGGTTGCGCTTACGCAGCATTAATATCATTGTCCCGTGTTACGATTGCCCTACGCATGCGACATGTAACGGAAGATTAACCCATCAAAATATTCTCATGAAGCGAATAATATTTCGAATATCAATTATCTGCTCTTAGCGTTACCCAGGATCAACGACGTGGACGTGACAGATATTTGATCCCTCGGGGTGCTTGATTTTTGTGAGTCCCCTTGCCTCTCACATTTATACTTCTTGTTTTAATCACCGTAATCTGTATCATCATCACTGAAATGTAATAGATGTTTTACATCTTCGGACAATTCTTTCTTCTTACGTTCCATCAATTTTCGCGAATTAGATATTATCGAATCTGAAGCAATCATCAAATTATTAAAAATATCTTTATTATTATATATTCGAGACATTCTTCGCGAATGGTTTTCTCTATATTTTCTGAAATATTTGTGATTTGCTTCCTGAGCATCTTCAGATAATTGCCCTATTGGCACGATAGCATTTGTTATAATATCGCTGCCATGAATCAATAACTTGTGGATTGACACTGGCATGTAGTACCATGGGTATAGTGATACAAATATTTCGGCAGTTCGGGTATTTCTGCTCGAACGTCACAATCGCTTTTGGTCGCGAACATCCGATGCATCGTTTTATAATCTGCTGAATAGTTTTGATTTTGTGAATAATTACACAGGGCAACAAAAAAATATTTTTGTTTTGGTGCCTGGGATTTTAGAGCTGATTTTAACTATATTTGGGACGCTAAATCTATACATGCAATCCGTTTTTTCTCTATCAGCTCTACTTTTTTAGATACATCAACTTATCTACCAATGTGGTTTTTATTCAGTATATTCATTTATGAGAGTTCTAAAATTATTATATATTCATTATTGTAGGTACAATGGTTTTATTGTCAGTCTGTAATTGAGTAAATTCCAAGTAAATCTATAAATAGTGGAACCATTGCCTATCAGGTACCTGAACTGACCCTTTTAATCACCTAACTCGGGTAAGTCTCGTCAGTTTGTGCGTTCTTACTAATGAGAGTAGATCGAATTCGGCGTGTTATTTTATGTTAAGAAAAGAGTGTTTTTGTGTTATTGAACAGAATTAAAATGAGTTCAGGTTCCAGTTCAAGAAGAAGTTGTGTAAATCAACCTGATGTGTTTTGCTATATATGCGGAGAATACATGTTTCAACAAAACAGACAAACTATTACTGACTTTGTAAAGCGAGCGTATCTTGGATACTTTGGAGTTAAGCTTGGTGATCAGGACAAAACGTGGGCCCCGCATCTCGTATGTAAAACTTGTACAGAGCATTTACGGCAGTGGACTACCGGGAAAAGAAAATGTCTAAAATTCGGCGTACCAATGGTTTGGAGAGAACCAAAAAACCACTTCAATGATTGTTATTTCTGTTTAGTAAATACTAATGGAATCAATCGAAATAACCGCACAAATAAGACAATTAATTAAGGATCCTGCCTTCATAAATTCAATGAATCAAGTTGAACGAGAAGCTTGGACATCATTTGTTGCAGTTGTAGAAAATTTTCTAGGCAAACATAAAGCTCAAAACTATGTTGAAATGGTTAACAAGATGCTTAATAGTTTCAAATCCTTAGGGTGCAATATGAGTATTAAAATACACTATTTACACAGCCACTTAGACCGTTTTTTCCAGAAAATTTAGGAGACATGAGTGAGGAACAAGGTGAAAAGATTTCACCAAGATATTAAAGTTATGGAGGACCGCTACCAAGGAAGATGGGACATGCACATGATGGCAGATTACTGCTGGAGTTTAAAAAGGGACTGTTTAAAAAAAACATTCAAGAATGTCGCGGAAAAGAAGCTTTCCAAGTGTTGAGTGACTATTTCATTTCTTCAATGTTTTTTTTTTTTGTTTGTAAGTACGACATAATATTGTATTTTGTATAACTAAAATAAAAATTTCGTATCTACTTTTGTTTACTACACTTACGGATTTGAGTTACAATAATGTAACTTATATTTCTCTAAAATTGTATATCTTAAAAATTTGAGCTCCTAGGTACAAATGAATACGTTATTTCAATTCAGGACATCAAATTGATATAGAATCAGCTCAAAAAAACCTCGACACCAAAACAGCTGTTCCCCTGTGTTATCTTTACATGAATTATCTTTACGCTTTATCGTGCTCGTGATAATAAATTGTATGATTTTGATTTCATATATTTCTGAAAATATATAAATCGTACATTATGTATATTAAATTGAAGTCATTCCATTGACAAATGTCGAAGTTATGAGCAAATGACCGAAAAATGTCGCATTTGGCTCACTATGGCGCGCGATGTAGGCAAACACTCGCATTGAGGATCGAAATTTCAAAGTAGTCACAAGCCGCGTTGCCGAAAAGAGGCAACAAGAGTTGAATTGCCCTTTTTTTAGAAGTGTATACTTTATAAGAAATGAGGAGTATATCGTCATTTTTTCATTTCATTGGAATATTGCCCGTGAGAATGGCTGAGTAGAGAACGTTAGATCAAGTCGGGGGAACTTTCATGTCCATTTTTTTACCAAAGGGGGACGAAGGGGGATGAAAATAGGATATCTCCGGAAACTAGAGACTTTGCCCTATCAGATGGTGAAAGCGACATCTCATTCCACCTCATTCCAAAAACTTTATACATCTTTGAATATTGAAGTAAGCATAATTTTTTGTGTCGAATATGTCAAAAGTTTATTATATATATTGTAGCACTCTAATGACGTTTACACTAAGATTAATTTGTTGTTTGAAACCTAATAAAAAGTTTCTAGTAAGCTCATATTCGTAGTTATGTTGTCCACAGAGAATTTAGAATGTAATTTCTCATTGACGAAAATGTCACACTTCAATGGATAATTTTAAGGAAGGCAGAAGGAATAAATTAGTTATAAACATATTTATAGATGGCTTATGATATATATTAAAGGAAAAAATCGTCAATATTCGAAAAAATACATCTTTAATTTTTTCATCCAATATCCGATTTTTTACGCCGTCGCCCCAATATGCGGCGTCTGTCTCTTTGCCCGTCTATCTACCTGTCACTACCCCGATTTGTGACGCAGGAGCTTGAAATTTGTCAAACATATAGGAATTGATGGAATCAGAGCTATGTAGTTTTGAAAGTTAAACTTTAACTTTTTAAATTTTGGGGGGTGAAATCGGAAGTGAAGAAAAAAATCAAGGTCATCGAGTGGTATGTCAAATATCACTATCTATACACTATCTCTAATAGTACTAATCAGAAAATTTTGAAAAAATTCTAGAATACTCTCCATAAGATGTAGATTGAATTAAAATTATCACGAGTGCATTACCTTCGATAATTTACGTGATATCTATATATATATATATATATATATATATATA
>CM032446.1:27979644-27999644 GCA_019049505.1 Pachyrhynchus sulphureomaculatus
ATGAGAATAAATGTGTCAACGTTGCTAATGCGTATACCAAATGCTCTATAGAAGTGACGTTTTATATTGTTTATTTAGGTTATTTATTATGGACTTCCGGTCGACAGTTCGTAACATGCGGACGCGTTCTCCCGGTTGGGGCTTCTGAAGGCGAAGTGCGAGCGTTTTGGGTCTTCGGAGTGTGGATCGGTGGTCCACAAATTGCTTGGTAGGGGTATTCTAAGCGCTGTGAGGGTTGATTCCTATAACGTCGGTTGAGGTTAGGTGATTTGAGCAGTAGGCGAACACGTGAGGCCGTGTTTTTTGTTTCAATCACGTAATTAGACGGACGGTCTGACAAAAAAGGTTATACCCAAACCAGTAGCAGTTTCCGAGGAGATCCTTTATCAGTGCCAAAAAAGAAATTAAGTTATAAAGACAAATAAATATTTTTTTTTGGGGGAGCAATATCGCCTAGAGCGAGACTACGTTGCTCGCCACCTGTAGAACGGATCCAAACTCGAGAATGTGTAACGCATCACCGAAGGGTCGCCGGTGCTCTGCCTAAGCACTAGACTGATTCAAAGCTGAGTAAATTATCCAAAAGAAAGATAGAGGTCAATAAAAGAGAAAGAAAGAAAGAAAAAAAGGTTATTTATTATACTTTGTGTATATTTAAAATAAAAAAAAATATATAATTAAGTAAAAAATGCGACATAAAACAACTGTTAATTCTTTACGAAGCCCAAATTCGACCAACTATGGAATACTGCTCCCACGTTTGGGGCTCCGCTCCCAAACATACAGGGCATTTGTTGGATTCTGTTCAGAGAAGAGCGGTCCGTCTGATTGGGGACCCGGAATTGACCGGCGGCCTTGATTCGCTGGAACATCGAAGAACGGTTGGCGACTTGAGTCTGTTCTACAAGTATTTTCATGGAAAGTGTTCGAAGGATGTAGCCCGCTTAATTCCTCCCAAAGCGGTGCATGTTAGAAATACACGTCGCGCTGGTGCTTCGCATCCGTATGAGGTTCAGCTTGTTACTCCGCGTACAACGCTTTTCAAGCAATCTTTTATATGGAGAACGTCATCCCTTTGGAATAATTTGCCCAGCGCTGTGTTTCCCACCGAGTACAATTTACAGCGATGCAAGAACAACGTGAATCGCTTTTTTTTTCCCGCACTCGTGCCGCTCCTGGAGCGCTTTAGGGACTTCCTTGCAGCACGTGTGCTAGACCAATAAAAAAAAAATAATAAATAAAGGCAAATTTGCAAAGAAAAAGCTCAACAATAAACGCAAAAAAGTATTTCGGCAATGAGTGACGTGAAAAAAATAAAAAATGAAGAGCCTAACCTGCGTATTGGTCGACGGATAGTTGAGTTATATGAGTTAGGAAAAAATAAAGTGTTGCCTGTGTAAAAAAGTCCTTTCACTAGAAAAGATGAGAACCGTTTAGGTCTTAATTCAATATTAGATATTTCTTGTGATGAATGTTGTGTTATAACCAAAGTACCGACTGGTAAAATGCATATTACAAATAATAAGGTTGAACATTCGGATGTCAACACCAAAGCTATTCTAGGTAAATATTTATTTATTTTTATATAAATATATTTAGTGAATTATTTAATTTTTTTTAGAAATAACAATTATTTATATATATAATATATATATATATATATATATATATATATATATATATATATATATATATATATATATATATATATACATATATAATATATATATATATATATATATATATATATATATATATATATATATATATATTCATATTTTTATAAACTTAATTATTTGTTACTTCTGACGGTGCTGTTTATTCAGGTTTCGGGTGCATTGCATTGAACAAATACTGGCTTCAATGAATATACATACCTCCAATATCATGGAATTTATGTAAAAGATATGAACGTGAAATTGGCAGTAATAGAAGAAGCTGCCAAAGACAGTTGTAGGCGTAGTGGGCAAAAAGAGTGTCATTTTATTATTAATAAAATTGATGAATTGAAGGAAAAACTACAAGAATAAAAAATTTTGACATCTAGATTGAAACTGGTATCACTGAGAAATAAATGAAAATTAAATTAAATGCTCCTCAAAAATTACAGAATGCTTATAAAATATATTGTATTTTTTTTATTTCCACAATTAATTGACTAAGGCTTTGCAAAAGTTGATAAATCTATTTTCTAATCAATTGTAAATATTTTATACTTAACTAAAATAATTAATTGTATATCCAATTTAATTAAACATATTAATTAAATAATTAATCTCTATAAAATTGTACAAAAATTAAGTTTACAAATGTTTTTATTTTTTTCTCTCTGTGATCTATTTTTTGATTTGACTTTTATAATGTCATATCAATTGAAGAACCAAATTTGTAAACAATAAAAATCAGTTAATAAGGTATTATATGAAAATAAAACTGATTTAAATATCATTACCATATATTGTCAAATCCTAAAATTTCCTATTCATTTAGTTTTTTTTCTTTACTTCTCATTTAGGTCACAAGATTTATTCGAAGATCTTTACCCTCATTACACGACTCTAAAGACTTCCATTAATTGTAAGAACCCAGATGGTAATAAGAATGGTACCTTCTCTGAAGTTAATGAAGAGCTTTATTTAGCAATAGGACAAATTTTCGATATTATAATGTCGTACGATATGGATTAGAGTAAAAATTAATTTCATCTCAACAGTTTTTCAATTTTTCTCCAAAACCTTGCATACTTGTTGTCCATAGTGCACGTTTTGATTCATCTCATTTAATTCAAGGTATAATTAATTTTGCAATGATAGAGGATTTTAAAAACATTGCTGCTTTTTCAGACACATAAGTCTTTTTAAAAAACGCTTTCTCGACCGAAAAGGCCCCAGAAATCTTTAAGCTCGGAAAGTTAGCGCATGATTTATGCAAATAGCACCAAACGAAACATTCCATGAGATGATATATAACGTTGAAATCCTTGAGAATTTGGCAAATGAGTTTTTGAAGAGAGAAGATTTAATTACAAATTACATATCGTATAAAGAGTGCGTCCTGAAAAAATTAATACTGTCATCTTTAATGCCTTTAAAAAGTGTTATTTCCGATCTTATGATGGCATCTGAATGCATAACTTTGGAAGATCTAAAAAGTTCTTATGATAAATTTGGGTTCTACAGGAATAGTGCAATTATTATCTAGTCGAAAAGACAATGGTAAACCACGTGTAACCAAAGATACGCGAGTAGTAAATGAAGTAATTAATTACTTTACAAATATTTTCTAATACTTTATTTATTTATCGTTAGTGTCAATTATTTATTTATTTATTCTTCTTCTTCTTCCTACGTTAGGACCATGTCCTGTGTTCACTTCAAAGGTTTCCCAGAAACAATTGCGATGGTGAAGACCAGCTCTCATACCATCTTATTGGTGGTCTTCCAAGCGGTCGAGGTGTGGTCTCTCCATTCTCTTCTCCTATTCCTTGCCCATCTCACCACATCCTGTATTCGCACATTTCCCTTATTTCTTCACATCTCTTCCTGTCAAATAAGGTATGTCCTGTTATCGATCTAAGTGTTCGCATTTCTGTTGTTCTTAGGAGTCGTTTTGTTTATTGTGTTATCCGCTCTGGTTTCTATCGCGTACGTCATGATCGGTCTTACGCACGTTTTGTATATTCTTACTTTGCTCCTGGTGCTCGTATATTTGTTTCTCCAAATTATATCTCTTAAATATCCTGATATAAATGATGCCTTTGTTGTTTGAGTTTTTACTTCCTCCTTAAGGTTCCTGGTACTTTGTTATGTTTGCCCCTAGATATTTGAAGGACATCACTTGTTCTACACTCTGATCATAAATCGCGAGTTTGCATCTTTTCGGTTCTTTAGATATTGTAAGGGATTTTGTTTTCTTTACAGATATTTGCATATTAAACACTTTTGCTGTTTGTTGGAACTTATGTAGGAGTCTCTGTAAGTTATCTTCGTCTTCTGATATAATTACTGCATCATCGGCGTAGCATATTATTTTTATTTCTTTGTCTCCCAATCGATATCCTCTCCCAGTTTTCTTTACTTCGTTTATAATTTCATCCATTATGATGTTAAATAAGACTGGGCTTAGGCTCTCTTCTTGTCTGATTCCGGTTGTCATAGGTATTTTATTGCTTAATTTATTTGCCACTCTTACATATGTGTGGTTGTTGATGTTCAACTCTTCGATAGTTTTTATTATATTCGAATGCCCCTTTTTTGTAGTAGGGTTATGACATCAGTTTAACTGTACCCTATCGAATGCCTGGGTAAGATCATTGAAACACATAAAGGCTATCTTATTAAACTCTATGGCCTTTTCGATAATTTGGCGAATTATAAATATGGCGTCTATGGTAGACCTGTTCGTTCTGAACCCTTGCTTGTTCTTCACAGATTCCATTAACATTATTTCTTCTGCTAAAATTTTAGTGAACAATTTTAGTACCGCACTAATTAAGCTGATACCTCGATAGTTTTTGGGATCTGTCCTTTCTCCTTTTTTTGAAATTTGGTATCAGGATGCTTTCTTTCCATTCGGATGGTATAATCTTGGCTGTGAGTATTTTGTTAAAGAAAATCTGTAATTCTTCTAGTAATTTATCACCTCCATATTTGATTATTTCGTTCTTAATTTCGTCCATATCCGGGGTTTTTTCTGTTTTTTAGTTTCGCTGCCATGTGCTGTATTTGATTCAAGGAAATGGTCCTATTTGGTTGGGCAACATTTTCATCTTCATGCTGTATTTCTGTGTTAATGAATTGGTTTTCTAATGGACTATAGAATTATAATATATTTATTATTATTATTATATTATAATTTACTTAAAACTGTTTTTTTAATAAATATTTAATATTGATATCAATTGATATATAATATTGTTGATAAATAAACATAATATTAACTTAAAATATTGAAAAATTATTGAACCTACAAACATATTTTTGTTAAATATAAATCTTTTAAATAATAAAGAAAAAATAATAAATATCAAGATACAAATTCAAATTTTTAATTAATACATTTAATATTTTTATTTATAAATGCTGTTTGAATGTTGGCGCGTAAAATATAACGACATACAGCTTTGTCAACTTGTGATATCTGTGCCTCACTACACGGTTATTCTTTTAAAAAATAACCGGTCAAGTGCAAGTTGAACTTGCGCAATTAGTGTTCCGTACGTTGATTCCTTTTAAAATAAAAAAATGTGTTGTAACGGAAGTATAAAATGATCAGTGACTTCACAAAACACACCCCAAATGAGTTTTCAACAAAGTTTGTTTCCAATCTTTACTGAAATGTACCTTGAAATTTTTGTTTTTTTATATACCAGATAAATTATTAAAGGTAATGCACTCGTGATAATTTTAGTTCAATCTACACCCCGTGGAGAATATTCCAGAATTTTTCGAAATTTTTGATAAGGCTGGGGGACAGCGATTTTTTCGCGATTTTTTAAAAATAATACAAAGAAAAGTGCGCGCAAGTATTACATTGTACATATATTTTTTACTCGTGTTTTCACAAGCTTTCATTTGACACCACACTCGATGATCTAGTAAAATTTTTTTTTTTACTTCCGATTTCACCCCCCAAAACTAACCCCTTAAGTCAAAATTTAACTCTCAAAACTACATGGCTCTGATGAGGCCATCAATTCCTATATTATTACCAAATTTCAACTTTTTATGTCAAATAGTTTCGGAGAAAATCGAGTGTGACAGACAGACAGACACCGAAGTGATCTTATAAGTGTTCCGTACGGAACACTAAAAATATCAACTTTAAATATTTATATCTTTGTAATAAATCGATAAAAAAAAAATTATTTTTATTTCAAAATTTTCCTAATTTTTTTTTATGAAATATTTGTAAAAAAATTCGTAGAAAAGTTCTTAAAATATACACGAAACTATGCCTTTTTATATACCTACTTCATTCGCCTATTGCATGGTAATTATGTGCACTTTAATAATGAATACCTCGCCTCACAATCGGTCAATTTTTTTTTAATTAAACGTAAAACATTTACATTAACATCATATGTGAATTTCATCAAATTCTTAAGAAAAGTGGATTAACAAAAAGAAAAAATAAGAAAATGAATTTTTTGTTTACAAAATCGAACTGTTACTAGAGAACTATACTATAGTGTACTAATAGTATGTATTATGTAGTCAGTATGGTCTTAAAAAGCACTAGAACTATATCTAGTTATATATCCAAAGCCACCGTTTCTGATTGGATGAATGTCGCTGAGTAACTAGACGTATAAGTAAAGTAGGAGTAATAGCATTAAAAAATCTAGTTATAAAGCAACAGTATACTAGTTACTTTACTTTAAAGGGGGGGAGAGGTATATAAAAACAAAATTGATCAAAATAAAACGGGGGAATAATTATGTTTTTAAATAGTAATTATTAAATAATAGAAATTTAATAAATACATTAATAAAAATATTTACAAATTGTACAATAATAATTAAAAATGAGTTTATGCTCATAGGTCGTAATAAATTATGGTTTACTCCTTCGAAAGGTTCAGGTTAGTTCAGGACAGTTTATGCTAACAAAGGGAGGAATGATGATTTGGATCACCAATTTAATAATTTAATTTAGCCACTCACCGTGTACGGTAACCTGTGTATAATAATTAAAAATAACTTTGGGTACTGAAAATATCATAAAACTTAAGAAAAAATATTTTTTTAAAAAGAAATCGTAAGTTTTGCATTACCAAAATTAAATTTGAGACTAAAATAGTCAATTTATCGGGTCTAAATTGTTTAAATTAGTTCTTAAGTACCTCAAGTGAAAGCTAAGGGACTAAGGAACATTTTCTGATATTTTAGGTGAGGGAGTAGTATACTGGAAAAAAGTTATTTAAAAAATTTATAAGAAGAAAAAGACGTGAATAGGTAAAATTTATCAATATTATGAGGAGTGAAAAATATATCTAATAGGTAAAAAAAGGCTAAAATTATGTTTGGATCAATTTAAATAATGTCCATGGAACATATTGCCAGAGTTAACTAAAAAAAATTAGCAAGCAGTTTGCAAGTATTTAATCATAAAAAATAACAAAAAAAACGGTGAAGTGCAAGTTGAACTTGCACAATTGGTGTTCCGTACGTTGATTGCTCTTAAAATAAAAAATGTTGTTACGGTGGTATAAAATGATTAGTGACTTCACAAAACACATCCCAAATGAGTTTTCAACAAAGTTTGTTTCCAATCTTTACTGAAAATTGATGACCTTGAAATTTTTGTTTTTTTTTATATACCAGATAAATTATTAAAGGTAATGCACTCGTGATAATTTTCGTTCAATCTACACCCCCTGGAGAATATTTTTTGATCAGTACTTTTCGAGATGGGACAGCGATTTTTTCGCGATTTTTTAAAAATAATACAAAGAAGAGTGCGCGCAAGTATTACACTATATATATATATATATATATATATATATATATATATATATATATATATATATATATGTATATTTTTTACTCGTGTTTTCACAAGCTTTCATTTGACACCATACTCGATTACCTAGTAAAATTTTTTTTTTTTTCACTTCCGATTTCACCCCCAAAACTAACCCATTAAGTCAAAATTTAACTTTCAAAACTACATGGCTCTAATGAGGCCATCAATTCCTCTATTATTACCAAATTTCAACTGTCTATGACAAATAGTTTCGGAGAAAATCGGGTGTGACAAACGGACAGACACCGAAGTGATCTTATAAGTGTTCCGTACGGAACACTAAAAAAAAAAGCGACAAAAATGGCCAATTTTTCCTGACCAGAAGATTCAAATGACAGCAATAGCCCCTTAGATTTTCCTTTTTTTTTTATCTAGAATCAAAATCTGTCAGAATTTTTAGTTTAATCTTCCTTAAATTTATGATAAAATAAAAAAAAATACGCTAAAAACCCTCAAAAACGGGCCAATTCTCCCATTTTTGAGTGTGTTGCCCCAATTTTTCAACGGTCGCAATATTTTTCCTTAATGTACTCGTCGAGACGAGTATTTTGTTGTAGTATCCGACGATTTCTGTTTTTGGCCTGTTTTGGTCGTATTCTGACTGGACTGTTCATATCGTTAGCCCGGACATGAGTGCGAATCGTTTTAATACGATCTGTCCAAACCTTTCTGCTCGAGTTTTTGCACTCCTTGGCGCAAAGTTAATTGAGGATTTCGGGGAAAACATGTTAATATTCATTTTTTTTGTCCTTGTACGACATTTTTTTTTCTCGAACCAGGTTCTGATAGATCATCAACATTTTTTAACTGAGAGTGTCGTTTTACCCATTTGCTAACGAATGTCCTCGAGTTGCCCATGTACTTAGCAGCTGCTGTAGGCGTCATTTTCGGACTTTTTGGATGATTGCATATCAACACAAGCGCGAGGGGTATGCAGTGCTCATGATTGATAATCTACTATTTAAACACAAGGTTAAAAATGAACCTCTTTCCACAAAGCACCGCTCTGGGAGGAATTAAGCGGGCCACATCCTTCGAACACTTTCCATGAAAGTACTTGTAGAATAGGCTCAAGTCGCCAACCGATGTTCCAGTGAATCAAGGCCGCCGGTTCCGGATGTCCAATCAGACGAACAGCTCTTCTCTGAATAGAATCTAACAAATGCAGTGTATGTTTGGGAGCGGAGCTCCAAACATGGGAGCAGTATTCGATAGTTGGTCGAATCTGAGCTTTGTAAAGAATTAACGGTTGTTGTGGCGTGTAAAGCTTTCTGGTTCGAAATAATATTCCCAACTTTTGAGAAGCTCTCCTTGCTATGCCTGCAACATGTTCATGCCAGGACATATTTGCTCCCAAATTCATGCCCAACAAATTGAGTGACGATGTTAGAGGAATGGGGTGCCCCGACATAACTATGTCGGGTTCAGCGACGTTAACTTTTTTATGGTAGAAAAAACTGCCGCCTAGGTTTTTGTAGCGTTAAATTCCACTTGGTTACTGTCACCCCAAGTTAGAATTTTTTTCAGGTCTTTGTTAAGTTCTTACTTGACTGACTGTAACTATATTTTTAAAGTGATTGCCAATCATATTTATATATGGTTACTTGGAAATTACGAGGCTGGTTTGAAAAGTCCGTGCAAAGTCCGAGAGATGGCACCACCGGCGCGTATCGAGGTCATGTTTAGTTAGTAGCATCTCTTGAATGAACGAACACCAAGTTTCAGCCATATTGGTCTATTTCTTTGTGTTTGGCATTCGTGTGAATCAAGGAAGTCGAGTGATTTTCAAGAAATGGACGAAAAAGAATTTCGTGTGGTGATTAAACATTACTTTATGAAAGATAAAACGCCTCAGGAGACTAAAGAGAAGCTTGATAAACATTATGGTGACTCTGCACCTTCGATTAGAAAAGTTTATAAGTGGTTTCAAAATTTTCGGATTGGCCATATGGGCACAAGTGATGCTGAACGTACTGGACGGCCTGTGGAGGTTACGACTCCAGAAATCATTGATCAAATCCATGATATGGTGATGGATGACAGAAGAGTTAAGGTGCGTGAGATTGCTAGTGCTGTGGGCATCTCGACTGAACGGGTACATAATATTTTGCATAAACATTTGGACATGAGAAAGCTATCCGCAAGATGGGTGCCGCGATTGCTCACGCTTGGCCAAAAACGGAATCGTGTGAAGTGTTGCAAGGATGGTTTGCAGCTGTTCCAGAAAAATCCGGAGGACTTTAAGCGTCGTTTCGTCACTGTGGATGAAACATGGATACATTACTATACTCCTGAGACGAAACAACAATCTAAACAATGGGTTACCAAGGGGGAATCTGCACCACAAAAGGCGAAGACCGTTCCTTCGGCCGGAAAGGTTATGGCGACTGTCTTTTGGGATTCGCAAGGGCTAATCCTCATCGACTATCTGGAAAAGGGTAAAACTATTACAGGTGAATATTATTCATCGTTATTAGACCGTTTGAAAACCGAGCTGCAAGAAAAACGCCTGCGATTGGCCCACAAGAAAGTCCTTTTCAATCACGACAACGCACCAGCACACACCTCAGCAGTTGTGGTCGCAAAATTAATGGAAATAGGATTCCAACTCGTTCACATCCCCTCTATTCTCCAGACTTGGCTCCCTCAGACTACTATTTGTTCCCCAATTTGAAGAAATGGCTGGCGGGACAAAGATTTTATTCAAACGAGGAGGTGATTGCAGACACTAATGGATATTTTGCAGACTTGGACAAATCCTATTATTCGGAAGGGATCAACAAACTAGAACATTGTTGGACGAAGTGTATAAGCCTAAAAGGAGACTATGTCGAAAAATAAAAAGGTTTACCCCAAACACATAAGTAGTTTTTATTTTTGCACGGACTTTTCAAACCAGCCTCGTAAGTGTTTTCTTACTACTTGTCGTAAACAATTTTTCTTTTTAATTTAGATTGCTTAAAAAGAAAATATGTGAACTGAACATAGACGTTCCAATTCCGAACATGTATTTTCATAAATCAAAACTCACGGAGATGTACATCGAAAAAAAGGAAATCGTTCATTATAAGCATGCGGGAGTGGGAAGTGGATATACAATTAAAAGAATGGTGGAAGAAAGCGGAGTAACCTCAGATATAAAAATGGATACGTTGGAAGTAAATACCGCAGGGTAAATATTATGAATTATCATTATTTTAGTCCATGTGGAAGAGAACTAGTGGAAGCGAGATGATTTTAAAGAAAAAAACCCTTTCCATTTTTGGTGCATTAGAAAAAGTGCTTGGTTTGCAGTTCTAAAGATGGCCAAATGTGCGTCGTGGAGTTTGTTAAAAGTGTTGTTCATATTTTATCATTTTTTTATATAAATAAATGTATTTTCATTTATTTTTTTATATACACTGACTGCCATTTTGGATCACCCATTTTAAATTTTTTTGAATCTGTCCTCAGACTCTTAATCAGCATCCCAAAAAACCTCTTAGTAGATAATTTAAAAAGAAAATTGGAAAATTAAATGAATTACGTACTCTTTGGCCGTCATATTGGATCTGCCATTTTGAATTTTTCAAATCTGTCATCGGATTCTTAATCAGCACCCTGAGAAACCCCTTAAAAGCCAATTTCAAAATATTTAGCAGAATATAGAAACGTTAATTTAATCATAAATGAGGTTGGTCATTTTATTTTAAATATATTTTTTTTAAATTACGTTAAGACTAAAAAATAATCTATATACTATTTTTTTGTAAAAATTCCCGTTCTTTCACGTGGTGCCCTTAGTTTTTCGATATCTTTTTATTTTCAGAGATATTTACGAAAAACCGAATTTTTCATATTATTACCGATTTTGTAGACTTAGCGTACACTTTAGAGCTGCAGACTTTTTTTTTATCGTATTCTACATTCAAAAAACTATCTGTATGCCAAAATGCAGCCTGTTAACATCTAATGAGAGCTTTTCGTCAAAGTTTGCGTCTGACGACTCACTATGGGACAGAATCGTGCGTACCGTCTCAAAAATCTTTAACTTTGTCGTTGATTGAAGTAAATAGCTGAAATTTGGTACGTAGTATCTCTAGTGTATATACTATCAAATAATGGTACATTCGTTGTTAATTTTTCACCGACTTCACATGTGTATTTTTTTTGTTCCTTTTTTTTTGTTTTTTTTTTTAATGTTTGTTCCAATATTACTCCGCCATTTGTGAACCGATTTTAAATTCTTTTTTGTTTGAAAGGTATTGCTTGCAGTTGGGTCCCATAAAATTTTTTTGGAAATCGGACGGACAAAATGTCCGTCCGAAAAATTAATTTTTGAATATCTCGGCCATTTATAAACCGATTTTCAAAATTCTTTCTTCTTTTTGAAAGAATTTGTCAACAGGCTGAACACATAAAAAAATTTCAAATATCGGACGGATATTTTGTCCGTCCAAAATATTGATTTTTAGATAACTCTATTGAAAATTTATGAAAATCGGAGGGAGGAAGTCGGTTTTCTTTTTTGCGAGAATTATTTTATTTATAATATATAAAAAAATAATACAAAAATAAAAATGACACTTTTTCATACAAAAACATAGTTTACTTAACTTATTGAATGATAATTATACAGTTTAATGATATACACTATTATTTCGTATTTTTGTTAATATTACATATAAAAATAGCATATAATAAATGACAAACATCTATTAATCCACTACATAAAATAGAAAAAAAAAATAATTGGTATACAAACTACAATTTAAATATCTAAGAAGTTCTTGGCTTCGTCTAACAGTTCCTTGGCAACAGTGACTGATGGTTTTCTGATACTTGATATGTATGGGTCTGATGTAAATAACAGACCATGAAATACGTCTTCATTCGTTGCGGACCTAGAGCACTTTCTAGCGTGACATATTCTGATATTTTTGTAATCTTTATTACGAGATTCTTGGGCATCCTCAGATAAATTACCAATAGGCAGAACAGCAAAATGTCTAATTATACTTTCCCCATGTATTAAGATCTTATGTACTGAAGAAGGCATGTTATACCACATATATTGTGTAACGTACAATTGTGCAGTAGCGCGAGCATATTCACCAAATTTTTCTGGATTTACAGCAATACCGCATGCCAAAGTTTGAAGAATAACATAAAACCTTTTAATAAGATCCTCATTAACTCGTGTTATTTCTGAAGAGCAGTAGTAGTTCTCAAAAAAACGTCGAGCTGTATTGCCGTCATTGCTATTTCCACTTCCTTGCCAGGGTTTATCAACATGCAATCCCATTCGGCTTCGAAATAGACTTTGTACAAGTTTTTTCTTGTCTTCTCTGCTTTTTTTTATCTTCCGGAGTTCTCGCAGCCCATTTTTTAAACGAAATATTATATGAAATATGTAAAACTAACTCCATGCACCAAATCCATGCATGCAACGTCCACAAACCGTACTCGTAAGCATTCATATTATCTGGCTTTGATTCAATCTTCTCCAAATTATTCATATCGCTTGGTTTAGCCCCACACACCGTACACACAGCTCCAGAACTTGTGTCAGTTAGAACTTGTGTAACTTTTCCATCCACCATAGTTAAGAACAGCTCGTGACTTATTTCAATTAGCTGGTCCCCCATGTATATCTCAGAAATTTTCAAATTATTAATTTGACCCCGAATATCACCGACCACCGAACGGGTTTTTTCGGGCGTTTCTTTTGCAAATTCCATCAGAATTGGTCTGCAAAATATGTTGCATTGCGAGTTTCATGCAAAAATTTTTCCTTTATGATCTTTTTTTCATCTCTATCGCAATCCTTGGACTTATGCGTTATGTATATTCTCGAGTCCATATTCTTGAATTAACTCCATATCTTCCTTTTTTCGATTTCTCTGACAGATATTCATAAGACTTTGATGGACGTCCACGTTTTCCAGATGTTGTAGGTTTGATATCCATTGGTATTTCGTCGAACTGTACCTTAAATTCACCGTCTAACCACGTTGTATTTTTATTAAAGAAACGTTCTTTAGTTCGGTTAGATGTGGTCCAGCGATTGTTAAAAGCTGATATAAGCGATTTTTTGAATACTTTTCACAACTAATTCACTTTTTGAAGACAACAAATGATGGTGTCCTTCTAAGTATTTTTGAATATCTTCTCTTTTTGTCCCATGGTCAATGAAAAATTCGCATAATACTCGTCGATGCACAACAAATTCACTCATTTTGTTGTATAGGTACTTCGCAAATATTGTTTTTTTTACCGAGGTTGGTGAAGACTTTATGTCAAAGCACAATAAAGTACTGGTAAATGACAATTAAATCAATAACTTTTATACTTCAATTCCGTGAGAAAAATATTATTATCTGCGGGTAGTCACATATTTATCGCGTTCTTATATGATATGATATGATTTCCAATAACAGTATTTCCTAAACTTTAATTTAGGTAGTAATCTATCTTTATATATAAAACACAAAAAATGTTTCTACCTACCCAAGGCAGCTCTACCAGGTAGTAGCAGTTCGGCAATAGCAACAAAGCCGAAAAAAATCACATGTATTTTGTTGGTAGAAAAAATTCACCACATTGTCAAAAATCACGAGAGCTTCTCTCAAAAAACAACCACTTTATGTATGTATGTATGTAGTTCATTCTCTCAAAAAACAACCACTTTATGTATGTATATAGTTCAATGCGGTAGTTTGTAAACAAAATTTTGACAACTTGCTGGGATGTAAACAATAGTCACCTGTTCTAGTGATATTACCTGGTAAAGCTGCCTTCTACCTACCTACCTACCTACCTACATATCTACCTGTCTACCTATGTCCGCTATAGACGCTAGTAGACAATATTATTTAACAATAAAATGTCAGAAATAATCTATTTTTCGAAAAATCTCCTGAATCAAATCTTAAAAATTTTTTTTTTAATATTTTGCATTTCCCTCCTCATCAGGTATTTTTCGTCCCATTTAAAAGGGGGCAGATTCGGGCAAATTTTTTTTTTTGCCTTGATTTTTATATGAGCTGCTCTATGTGATGGTATCAAAATTACGACATCGGCAGACATCGCTAACTGTCAAAAGTATATTTAAAGTTTCTAATAAGGTTAGGATGTTTGATACTGCAAAAACAATCGTGTGCCTCTTCAGTTTTTACATAAATGTCTACTTCAATGCTTTTTAAATAAGGTACTTAACTATTCTAACCATATATCACACTTACATATTTGCATTGAAAATAATGAAAATATGACCATGTAAACTGGTGCAATTCTGTTCTACATAATCGACATTATTTTGAGCGTCAACTTGCAAGTCAAGTTTTATTCAGAAAAAATAAGAAATAATCTATTTTAAATTCTATATAATATGTATTAGACATTCAGTTAGATATGTGCATTAACAAAATATTCAATATCGAACATTCGCAAAACCTATTTTTGAGACGATACGTATGATTCTGTCCCATAGTGCCACTGGGCTATCTTCTAGCTCACGGATAAAAATACAGTCATATTTCTCTTGTTTTTTTTTATAGGTTTCTTTCCTTCTGCATTGGGTGGCAGGCCTCTCAAGTGTAATTACCACACGGTCGTTAGAAAATGCTAATTGGTATGAATCTCAAATGCCAAATATACTTGACAAATGGGGTGCTATTGATAAGCATCAACTGGAACTTTGGCTAGAAGGTAGGATATGTAATAACGAAATTAAATAAACATACATGTTAATAATTCCCAGATATCTTCAAATATAATTTTGAGTGAAAACTATGGTCTCTTGTAAGGCTAAGCAATCACGCACCGGTCTGATGTCGCCTCAGCGTTTTCAAAATGCACGTAATAATCATTAAAAGACATATTTAGGCAAGTACCTCTGTTATGTGACATTACCTTAACTAATGTGAAGCCAGTTTCACAAAGGAACAAGTTTTGTCAACAATTGTTAAACTAGCATTATACCAACATTTATCTATAGTGAAGTCTGCTTATTACGACTTAAGTGTGAAGATTCATTTGATTTGTTATAAAATAGTATTAGGATAAATTCGCTTATAACGACTTCAGATAAAGCGACGTAATTATGCTCTGATTTGTTAGGTTATAACGATGCGTCAGAAATTTGTTTACAATAAATAATTCTGAGCGGTGCTTCCGCTATTCCGTGCACTGGTTGATCGCTCGCAACTCGATGATTCTGACAATTTACGCGCGCAAAGATGGAAACTCCTAAACGTCGAGAGATTGAAGAAAAGAGAGCAGTAATTCAACGTTTGCAAGCAAATGAATCAAATATAATACTTGCGAGGAGTTTGGTGTATCTCATTCCACTATTTCGAAAAGAAAGAAGAGCAAAAGCCGATTGAAGACTTATTTAATGATGATGTTTTGAATTCTAAACGGATTAAGAAACCTACTAGGGAAAAAGGGGAACAAGCATGGTTACAGTAAATGTAACGAAATCGAGAAATACCCGTAAATGGTCCTATTTTATAGGAAAAAAAGCCCATTTCTTTCCTTCGCAGTTTAATGTATTCAATTCAAAAGTAGGCACTATTGTCGCCAGTAAGATAAGTAAAGAATCATTATCGGTGAGACAAAATGACTCCAGTGGTTGGTACAAGATTTACAGATCATCAGATTTTTAATGCTCATGAGACAGGATTGACTTATAGAGACTAACTCCCGATAAAACTTTAAAATTTAAAGGAAAAACGTGATGATAAAAGAGGATAACTGTTATGGTTGCAGCGAACATGAGTGGCAAGATATAAAAAAATATGATCGATAAATCTCAACGCCCAAGATGTTTCAGAGGTGTGCAGTCATTACCAGTAGGTTACGAAATTAATCGGAAAGCTTGGACGACATCTGATACTTTCACAAAATGAGAACATTCCTGGGATCATGCAGCAAATACGAGTGTCAGTAATACTGTTACTAAGATTACTTTACTCGACGTCATCCCGATGATTTATGATTAAACTTATATAAAGTAGAATAAAGACTTATTTTTATTTACAGCAGGAATCGATCAAAGTTCTCTCTTCTGTGGACTTCGACGACATACCGCTTTCCGTTTGGGCAGCTGCCAATAACAAGCCAGGAGCTTGAACAATATTCGGATGTCGATAATAATGTTGTCACATGTGAGGATCCCTCCGATGAGTTCATCGTGCAGAATATTATCGCCAAAGGATACGAAAGTGGTAACTACGCCGATGGTGAGATCGACAGATACAATCGATTTCGAGCGTCGTCGAAGCCCTGAGAACTGCAGAAATTGTAAATATCGTACATTCTAATTCCGAGGATGGCAATATGGAAACTACAATGTCTAGTCTTTATCATTTCATACGTTATACGCTACAAGTTGAAAGTAAACCAGAAACAAATCAAAATTACGGACTTTTTAAGCCGATACATGTACACTACATATGAAATTTAAAAACTTTTCTACATGTAACATTAGATTTGTTACGTTTAAACATATTTTTATATTTTTTTTTTTTGTTTTAATTAGACTTGCGTCGTGTACCTAACACATGTTTCAATAAATATCTATTTAATTTAATGTCGCATATAACGTCGTCCGGTTAGTACGACGGAATATAGTTGTCCCTTGGCCGTCGTTATAAACGGACTCCACTGTAATTGGTTCGCAACAAGTATGAAATTTTTCAATAACACTTGTAGGGGACAAAAACAAAGCATGCTGAGGAAATCTCTCTCGCTATTCGTTTCCTCAATTTTGAGGGTCGTGATCTCTCTGGAATGTCTTCACTGTTCTATCCACTGTTTCACTCCATTTCTCTCGATCTTCCGCCAAAAATGTGTTCATGGCGTGGTTAATCTATAACTTGTTTTATTTGATCCTACTATCTTGTTGGCGAAGGCCTCTACTTCCTTTACACTGGACTTCTCCCATCATTAAACGCCGATCTATATTATCACCTGGTCCTCTGGCTACAAAATACTGAAGAATTCTTTTTAGATCCAGTGATAATAATATTACGTTTGCATTTAATAGTATAGATTGATTGTTCCAGGAAATTCTCAGAACCCTTCTATAGCGCGATATTTCAAAGGAATCAATGGATTTACGTTCCTTTGCTCTAAGCGTCCAGGATTCTACGCCGTATGAAAGTTATGGAAAGATTCAGGTCTGGACAAGATTCGGTTTTGTTCTTTTGGTAATATACAGATTTTCTATATCTTAGTAAGCCTCGACATAGCATTCCTTGCTAGGGATATTTTTCTCTTTATGTCGTCCTCACTTCCTCCCACACTACTTTGTTTGATCCTAGATATACACAGCTTATTACTGTCTCGATACCAAGTCAGATCTTACTATTCGATTAGCCTTGTCGACTTCGTTTTGTCCCTATTTATGGTTAAACCTAGAATCTCACTTTCTTGCTCTATGCGATTTAAGAGTGTAGTCATCTCTTCCTCCGTTGCTGCAAATATGGTGGAATCATCAGCGTAACGCAAGTTGTTTATTCACTCACCTATTAATATTCCACCATCCCATTCGTTTAGCGCATTTCTGATATAAATTCTCCATAACCATTAAACAATGTAGGAGACAGAACACAGCCTTGTCTCACACCTGCAGTGCTGTCCAAGTAAAGGTTTTTAATCAGTTTAATCAGATAATAAGGAACACCCAGCACTTCTCAAAGCTTTTTCCAGCTTACATATATTTTTCTATCAAACGTCTGATGTTAACAATTTGGTTTCTCTTCCTCTAACGAATCCGGCTTGCTCTCTAGAGATCTGAGGTCAACATAGTATCCTAAACGATCACACAGGATAGCTTTTTTCAAATCCTGAGATCAGACTATACATTTTCGAAGGTTTTTGGTGCACTTAATCCAAATCCGATCACAGAATTCCTCCATCACATCAGGTTTTCCAGATATCCTAACTTAAAAATGCAAAAAACACATATACAACCGTTTTTCGCTATATTCGGGATTATATTAAACCACGAATTATTTTTTTCTACAAAACTCGTTGTGGCAGCATTGGTATAACAACTAAAGACGAAACGAAAAGAATCGTATTTTTAGAAGTGACCAAAAGTGTTCTTCGTATTTGCTGAACGATCCCAAGACGCGTTTCGCCGTATCACGGCTCATCAGCTGGGCTAGGTTCAGCAAATACGAGAATACATTTTTAGTCCTTTATCCAAGTAACTAACGGAAAACTATAACAAATAGATGCTTATACTGCACTCTGTCGGCGACTTACTAAGTCTATTCAAGCAGAGTGGCACAGCACGGCTGGCGTCATGGGATGGTTCAGCAAATACGAAGAACACTTTTGGTAACTTCTAAAAATACGATTCTTTTCGTTTCGTCTTTAGTTGTTATACCAATGCTGCCATCTATGCCTTCGAGCAGTAAGCTCGAGAAAGGTGCGTTTTCTGCAATAAGTGCCAGCCGTGCTGTGCCGCTCTGCTTGAATAGACTTAGTAAGTCGCCGACAGAGTGCAGTATAAGCATCTATTTGTTATAGTTCTCGTTGTGGCATCTGGAAGTACTACTCTTCTCCTTCAATTGAGTTTTTCAGATATTTTATTTCTTCTCGGATAAATCGTCGGTTGAAATTACTTAGTTTGGCGTTTTCGTTACAACCATACCAAAAAAAAGTTGATCAGGCAGGCGAAAGTAGTGTAATTATATGATTTTTAAGACCCTGAATCCGAATTCTTTGTCGGTTTAACCGCATCAAGTCATGGTTTGTCCCTAACCTTAAGAAATTCAAAATGGCGGATCCGATAGGACGGGTCGGAATTCTGAAGAATCTAAATTACTATAAAACTCTATTTTTGTTTTTTTTTATGTTTTTTTTTCTATGAATTTTTCCTTACCCTTTAGAACTAATTAGAAAGAAATTCTAATTCTTCTTCTTCTTCCTTTTTTTATGAAAACGTTCGCGCCTCATTTCAAATGATCGTCGGAGAGACTTACGTCTATGACTTGTAGAGTTATCTTCTCTTTTCAAAAGTTCGGCTAAGAGCGTAATATGTGATCGTTCATATAAAGAAACTTGTCAAAGTTACTTTACTTGAGGGAAAAACATAACAAATATCGAGTTTTATAGTAATTTAGACTCTTCAGAAAAATCATGTAATTACACTAATGGTCTTGTCTGCCGGATCAACTTTTTTTTAGTATGGTGGTAACGAAAACGCCAAACTAATTAATTTCTCCGAGAAGAAATAACGTATCTGAAAAATTCAATGCATTTTGAAGGGGAAGAGTAGTACATTCAGATGCCGTAACGAGTTCTGAGGAGAAAAATTAATTCGCGGCGTAATATAATCCTAAATATAGCAAAAAACTGTTTTTTTGCATTTTTAGGTTAGGATATCTGGAAAACTTGATGTAATGGAGCAATTCTGAGGTCGGATTCGGATTGAACGTGCCAAAAACCTTTAGGAAAATATCGTCCAATTCTTCGGCC
>CM032446.1:28004644-28049644 GCA_019049505.1 Pachyrhynchus sulphureomaculatus
CCATACCGGCCAAAATAACATCGGAAACCTCCCTGGCGCAGTCAGATGGGTCGTCGGATCGAAAACAAACGTCCAACCAAGGGAAAGTTCGAAAATATTCCATGAGATCTTCCCATTTAGCAGATTTGTAGTGCCAAATCTTGCGCGGTTTGGGCGCCTCTCTGTCACATAAACATCTAAAACAAAGGATGGATACAGAAAGTAACGATTCGAAGTGTTGAGTGACAATTTAAAGATGTATAAGTATTATGATTTTTTTATTCTAGTTTTCGACGCAACAAATGCTTATAAAAAAAATCTGCAAGTGATTAAATTATTTTCATTCAAGACAATATTTTAGGAGAATGGTAAAGGGTTAAACAAAACAAAATTTAATACGAAAATAATAGGTATTCACTGTGTAACTGAAGTTTAACAAGGTGCCCGTACTTCCGTGAGCGGTAGTGTATATAAGTTTGTGAGGCTAATAAAACAAAAACAAATTGTCACCTGTAATAAATTTTATTCATTTCATAACAAATCGTAAATTTGCTTGTTTGATAGTGCTATTAAAAAGTAAAAGTATAATAATAGTTATAATTTTAATAATAATATAATAAAACAACATAATAATTATAGATTCTCACTTCTACATTACAAATAGTCGGCCCAATATAATAAAACAACATAATAATCATAGATTTTCGCTTCTACCTTATAAATAGCCGGCCTAATATAATAAAACAATATGATAATCATAAATTCTCATTTCTACATTATAAATAGCCGGCCAAGTGGAAGTCGGACTTGCGCAATTAGTGTTCCGTACGTTGATTGCTTTTGAAATAAAAATTTTTGTTAGGGAGGTATAAAATGATCAGTGACTTTACAAAACACACTCCAAATGAGTTTTCAACAAAGTTTGTTTTGGATCTTTGTTGAAAACTGATGACCTTGATTTTTTTTTTTTTATATACCAGATAAATTATTAAAGGTGATAATTTTCGTTCAAACTACAACCAGTGAAGAATATTTCACAATTTTATCAACATTTTTTGAGATAAGGGGGGGACAGCGATTTTTCGCAATTTTTTAAAAACAATACCAAGAAAACTGTGCGCAAGTATTACATTATATATACTTTTGAATTCATGTTTTTACAAGCTTTCATTTAACACCCCACTCGACAACCTAGTAAAATTTTTCTTTTAACTTCCGATTTAACCCCCCAAAACTAACCCTTTAATTCAAAATTTAACTTTCAAAACTACACGGGTCTGATGAGGCCATCAATTCCTACATTAGTGCCAAATTTCTATGTCAAATAGTTTCGGAGAAAATCGGGTGTGACAGACAGACAGACAGACGATCAGATAACCACCGAAGTGATCTTAGAAGTGTTCCGTACGGAACACTAAAAAACCTTATTTAATTACTAATAACATTAATTCAAAGTACATTATTGAACGCAGGAAGAAATTCTGTAAAAAAGGGCAGTATCGATCTGTTTTATCCAATTCAATGAAATGGCGGATATTTTAGATAACATTTGGAGAACAAACACAAACCTTGAAATTTCGCCAACGAAATCGTAAATTTAAACCTACTTCGAAGGAACAACGAAAACAAAGTACCTTATTTGACCTTTTTACTCCGTTGAGTTTGGTTGTCTAATCTAAATCAACTGATAATTTTCAAATAATTAAAACCATTATAGTGAGGCCAAATGCCGCAAAATTTTCATGATTTTTGGAAATTTTTGGGTACAGCTTGGAAATCTAACTACTTTGAAAGAGGGCCAATATAATGTAAACGAGTTTTATTAACCTAATTGTGACCATAAGGCAACTTTTTTTCTATTTTAGTACATTTTTTTTCACATTTTAACGGTTCCTGCTCACTCTTTCTCAAATATCTCAGTTTCTGTTCGTTGTTATGCGACAAAAAAATTCATTTTACTTGTGATAAAATTAAGTTGGGAATGTGGAATCTTTGGCACAATGATACTACTCAGTATATATCACAATATATATATATATATATATATATATATATATATATATATATATATATATATATATATATATATATATAATATATATATATATATATAAAATGCAACGTCTCTCTGTCTGTCTATCCGTTAGTGCACTTATCACTGGAGAACCACTTATCCGATTTACGTACTTTTTTTTTAAAGATACATATGTTCTCTGGCCAGGTTATAGGCTATATTTTATTACGATAGGTAGCATAAGGAATGAGCAGTGACGTAAAATAGTGAATGAAGTGGGAAAAAAGTTTGCCGCTAGCGCGTCCGTTTGCAATACACTGCCTAAACTATTAAATATGGAACAATATTATGTAGCAGAGAATATCTATAATATATATAAAATGCAATGTATCTCTGTCTGTCTGTCTGTCCATTAGTGCGTTTATCACGCTAGAACCATTTATCCGATTTACCTGTCTTTTTTAAATTCATACATATATTCTTTGGCCAGGTTATATAATAATAATAATAATAATGATCTATATCTATAATATATATAAAATGCAACGTCTCTCTGTCTGTCCGTTAGTGCGCTTATCCCTCGAGAACCACTTATCCGATTTACGTGATTTTTTAAATTCATACATATGTTCTCTGACCAGGTTATAGATATATATTTTATTACATCTATAATATATATAAAATGCAACGTATCTCTGTATGTCTGTCTGTCCGTTAGTGAGCTTATTACTGGAGAACCACTTATCCGATTTTCGTACTTTTTTTAAAACATACGTCTTTCTTCTCCGGCCAGATTATAGGCTACATTTTATTACGATAGGTAGCATAAGGAATGAACAGTGACGATAATAGTGAATGAAATCGGAAAAAGTTTGCCGCTAGCGCGTTCTCTTGCAATACACTGCCTAAACCACTAAATATGGAACAATATCATGTAGCAAAGGATATCTATAATATATATAAAATGCAACGTCTCTCTGTCTGTCCGTTTGTGTGCTTATCACTGAAGAACCACTTATCCGATTTACGTGCTTTTTTTTTTAAAACATGCTAAACCAATAAATATGGAACAATATCATGGAGCAAAGAATATCTATAATATATATAAAATGCAACGTCTCTCTGTCTGTCTGTCTGTCTTATCCGATTAACGTGTTTTTTTTTTAAACATACGTATGTTCTCTGGCCAGGTTATAGGATATATTTTATTACGTTAGGTGACATAAGGAATAAGCAGTGACGATAATAGTGAATCAAGTCGGAGAGAAGTTTGCCGCTAGCGCGTTCTCTTGCAATACTCCGCCTAAAGCATTAAATATGGAACAATATCATGTAGCAAAGAATATAATATATATAAAATGTAACGTCTTTTTCTCTGTCTGTCTGTCCGTCCGCTTATCACTCGAGAACCACTTATCCGATTTACGTGTTTTTATAAATTTATACATATGTTCTATATAATTCGATATAAGCCTAGATAAGGTGAGATAATGGGAGATAAGGAGAAATAATGGGAGATAAGGAGAAATAATGGGAGATAAGGAGAAATAATGAGAATAAGGAGAAATAATGGGAGATAAGTCGAGATAAGCCTCGATAATGGAAGATAAGGTGAGATAATGGGAAATAAGTATAACGGGAGATAAGGAGAAATAATGGGAAATAAGCAGAGATAAGTCTAGATAATGGAAGTTATGGTGAGATAATGGGAGATAAGGAGAAATAATGGGAGATAAGAAAAAAAATTGCGAGATAAGTCGAGATAAGCCTAGATAATGGGAAATAAGGTTAGATAATGGGAGATAAGGAGAAATAATGGGAGATGAGCAGAGATAAGCCTAGATAATGGAAATTATGTAGAGATAATCCGAGATAAGGAGAAATATTGGGAGATAAGGAGAAATATTGGGAGATAAGGAGAAACATTGGGAGATAAGGGGAAATATTGGGAGATATTTTATTACGTTAGGTAACATAAGGAATAAGCAGTGACGACAGTAGTGAACCAAGTCCACGCGAGCGGAGCCGCGGCCCGGCTAGTATGTATGTATATATATATATATATATATATATATATATATATATATATATATATATATATATATATATATATATATATATATAATATGACAATTATCGCTTCTAATGAAGCCAACATGGTTAGCGAAACGCGCGTCTAGTGCAATTTTGGCGAGTCCCAAGAAGCAAATTTTACAGAGGACTAATATACCTAACTCTCTTTCGCCTTTGCTGTTGTCGAGGATAGACTGATAAGTCTGGTAGATTTCTACGAAATGATGGGAAATTTGTTAAGCGACATAACTGTTGGTAACCGTGATTCTTGTAACGGCTATGTTCAAAGTTTCAAACAAGTCCAACACGTAGTTTTATTAGCAGCAATCGTGTGTGATCGGTGTTACACGTTGCGAAGAAAAAACATTTTTATTTAAAAAAGTGAACTGAAGAAAGTTTATAGAGACTCTGCGCCAGCACTCAAGACCATTTACTACTGGATAAATGAATTTAAACGCGACCATACGAGCACTACAAATACTGCACGTTCGGGCCCGATTGAGGTTTCTTCTGAAAAAATGGTCGATAAAATTCATCGTATCGTGATGGAAAACCGTCGCATTAAGCTTCTTGAGATTGCTGAGGTGATAAGCATCTCATTTGATTGGGTACATAATATCCTGCATGAAAGTCTAAAAATGAAAACGTTGAATGCGTGATGAGTGTCGCTTTTGTTAACTCGAGACCACAAGACACGAGGAAGGACATTTCAAAATCATGTTTGGAAAGGTTGCGGCGTAATTCGAAGGACTTGACTTCTGGCGTCGTTTCATGACTGTAGACGAAACGTGGATCCGCCATTAGACTCCGATGATAGAAAGGTAGTCAAAACAGTGGGTTGGCGAAGGTGAAAATGCACCGAAAAAAAAAACGAAAACAGTTTTTATCGGCGGGAAAAGTGATGGCAACTGTTTTTTTTTTTTTTAGCACTCACAGAGTATCATCATGACTGATTATTTGAAAAAGAATAAAACACATACTGCCGCTTGTTGCACAACATTATTGGACTGTGACATAGTGAGAGAAGCAGAAGCGACTCAGAACAATGCCCCTGCTCACACATCGGTCGTTGCAATGGCAAAACTGCACGAGCTAGGCATCGAAATAGTTCCCATCCGCCCTATTCCCCAGATTTTACCTCAAGTGATTCTTTTTTCCTAACTTTAAAAATTGACTTGGGGAGAAGAAATTTTCGTAGACCGAAGGGGTTATCTATGATGTAAACGAATATTAGGCTCGGTTCGAAACAATTTTTTTTTTCTGAGAGAATAAAAAAATTTGAATCTTGCTAGATCAAATGTTTTCGCAAAAAAATGTTATTTGCGTTGTTTTTTACAAGACTTTTCAATCCATCCACATAGACCCAATAATTTTTAGTGTTCCGGACAGAACACTAATCACTTCGGCGCACAATGGGGCGAATGCGTTATTTTTCGGTCATTTGCTTATAACTTGCACATTTGTTATTGGAATGACTTCAAACTTAATACACATAATGTACGATTAATATCATCTATATACTGTTATCGCGTGCGTGATAAAGCGTAAAGATGATTATTTCAAAATACTAGACAACAAATTGAACAATTTTTCTATTACATGAGTGCGAATAGTCATTTTCAATGTATTTTTGCCCGCTGAACACGAATCCGTTGTCCAAATTTAGCTACCGCGTCGTAATTTTGAGAAAAATGACGGAATTTTGCAAAAAGCGACGGTTTCAACGATTTTCATGACATAACACAGGCACAAATATTTTTCTCATAAATTTCGTTAATACTACGCGTAAGTATCAACATTTAGCTTTAAAATGCCTTTTGTTTCGTTTTGGTACATTTTTTTATTTTCGAGGTATAGCTAAAATTAGAAACACTGGTTGCGCTTACGCAGCATTAATATCATTGTCCCGTATTACGATTGCCCTACGCATGCGACATGTAACGAAACATTAACCCATCAAAATATTCTCATGAAGCGAATAATATTTCGAATATCAATTATCTGCTCTTAGCGTTACCCAGGATCAACGACGTGGACGTGACAGATATTTGATCCCTCGGGGTGCTTGATTTTTGTGAGTCCCCTTGCCTCTCACATTTATACTTCTTGTTTTAATCACCGTAATCTGTATCATCATCACCGAAATGTAATAGATGTTTTACATCTTCGGACAATTCTTTCTTCTTACGTTCCATCAATTTTCGCGAATTAGATATTATCGAATCTGAAGCAATCATCAAATTATTAAAAATATCTTCATTATTATATATTCGAGACATTCTTCGCGAATGGTTTTCTCTATATTTTCTGAAATATTTGTGATTTGCTTCCCGAGCATCTTCAGATAATTGCCCTATTGGCACGATAGCATTTGTTATAATATGGCTGCCATGAATCAGTAA
Source organism: Pachyrhynchus sulphureomaculatus (assembly GCA_019049505.1). Taxonomy (NCBI): domain Eukaryota; kingdom Metazoa; phylum Arthropoda; class Insecta; order Coleoptera; family Curculionidae; genus Pachyrhynchus; species Pachyrhynchus sulphureomaculatus. The sequence goes on from CM032446.1 coordinate 28,011,113, forward strand.
CTTGTGGATTGACACTGGCATGTAGTACCATGGGTATAGTGATACAAATATTTCGGCAGTTCGGGTATTTCTGCTCGAACGTCACAATCGCTTTTGGTCGCGAACATCCGATGCATCGTTTATAATCTGCTGAATAGTTTTGATTTTGTGAATAATTACACAGGGCAACAAAAAAATATTTTTGTTTTGGTGCCTGGGATTTTAGAGCTGATTTTAACTATATTTGGGACGCTAAATCTATACATGCAATCCGTTTTTCTCTATCAGCTCTACTTTTTTAGATACATCAACTTATCTACCAATGTGGTTTTTATTCAGTATATTCATTTATGAGAGTTCTAAAATTATTATATATTCATTAATGTAGGTACAATGGTTTTATTGTCAGTCTGTAATTGAGTAAATTCCAGGTAAATCTATAAATAGTGGAGCCATTGCCTATCAGGTACCTGAACTGACCCTTTTAATCACCTAACTCGGGTAAGTCTCGTCAGTTTGTGCGTTCTTACTAATGAGAGTAGATCGAATTCGGCGTGTTATTTTATGTTAAGAAAAGAGTGTTTTTGTGTTATTGAACAGAATTAAAATGAGTTCAGGTTCCAGTTCAAGAAGAAGTTGTGTAAATCAACCTGATGTGTTTTGCTATATAAGCGGAGAATACATGTTTCAACAAAACAGACAAACTATTACTGACTTTGTAAAGCGAGCGTATCTTGGATACTTTGGAGTTAAGCTTGGTGATCAGGACAAAACGTGGGCCCCGCATCTCGTATGTAAAACTTGTACAGAGCATTTACGGCAGTGGACTACCGGGAAAAGAAAATGTCTAAAATTCGGCGTACCAATGGTTTGGAGAGAACCAAAAAACCACTTCAATGATTGTTATTTCTGTTTAGTAAATACTAATGGAATCAATCGAAATAGCCGCACAAATAAGACAATTAATTAAGGATCCTGCCTTCATAAATTCAATGAATCAGGTTGAACGAGAAGCTTGGACATCATTTGTTGCAGTTGCAGAAAATTTTCTAGGCAAACATAAAGCTCAAAACTATGTTGAAATGGTTAACAAGATGCTTAATAGTTTCAAATCCTTAGGGTGCAATATGAGTATTAAAATACACTATTTGCACAGCCACTTAGACCGTTTTCCAGAAAATTTAGGAGACATGAGTGAGGAACAAGGTGAAAGATTTCACCAAGATATTAAAGTTATGGAGGACCGCTACCAAGGAAGATGGGACATGCACATGATGGCAGATTACTGCTGGAGTTTAAAAAGGGACTGTTTAAAAAAAACATTCAAGAATGTCGCGGAAAAGAAGCTTTCCAAGTGTTGAGTGACTATTTCATTTCTTCAATGTTTTTTTTTTGTTTGTAAGTACGACATAATATTGTACATATTTTGTATAACTAAAATAAAAATTTCGTATCTACTTTTGTTTACTACACTTACGGATTTGAGTTACAATAATGTAACTTATATTTCTCTAAAATTGTATATCTTAAAAATTTGAGCTCCTAGGTACAAATGAATACGTTATTTGAATTCAGGACATCAAATTGATATAGAATCAGCTCAAAAAACCTCGACACCAAAACAGCTGTTCCCCTGTGTTATCTTTACATGAATTATCTTTACGCTTTATCGTGCTCGTGATAATAAATTGTATGATTTTGATTTCATATATTTCTGAAAATATATAAATCGTACATTATGTATATTAAATTGAAGTCATTCCATTGACAAATGTCGAAGTATGAGCAAATGACCGAAAAATGTCGCATTTGGCTCACTATGGCGCGCGATGTAGGCAAACACTCGCATTGAGATCGAAATTTCAAAGTAGTCAAGCCGCGTTGCCGAAAAGAGGCAACAAGAGTTGAATTGCCCTTTTTTTAGAAGTGTATACTTTATAAGAAATGAGGAGTATATCGTCATTTTTTCATTTCATTGGAATATTGCCCGAGAGAATGGCTGAGTGGAGAACGTTAGATCAAGTCGGGGGAACTTTCATGTCCATTTTTTTACCAAAGGGGGACGAAGGGGGATGAAAATAGGATATCTCCGGAAACTAGAGACTTTGCCCTATCAGATGGTGAAAGCGACATCTCATTCCACCTCATTCCAAAAACTTTATACATCTTTGAATATTGAATTAAGCATAATTTTTTGTGTCGAATATATCAAAAGTTTATTAATATATTGTAGCACTCTAATGACGTTACACTAAGATTAATTTGTTGTTTGAAACCTAATAAAAAGTTCTAGTAAGCTCATATTCGTAGTTATGTTGTCCACAGAGAATTTAGAATGTAATTTCTCATTGACGAAAATGTCACACTTCAATGGATAATTTTAAGGAAGGCAGAAGGAATAAATTAGTTATAAACATATTTATAGATGGCTTATGATATATATTAAAGGAAAAAATCGTCAATATTCGAAAAAATACATCTTTAATTTTTTCATCCAATATCCGATTTTTTACGCCGTCGCCCCAATATGCGGCGTCTGTCTCTTTGCCCGTCTATCTACCTGTCACTCCCGATTTGTGACGCAGGAGCTTGAAATTTGTCAAACATATAGGAATTGATGGAATCAGAGCTATGTAGTTTTGAAAGTTAAACTTTAACTTTTTAAATTTTGGGGGGTGAAATCGGAAGTGAAGAAAAAAAATCAAGGTCATCGAGTGGTATGTCAAATATCACTATCTATACACTATCTCTAATAGTACTAATCAGAAAATTTTGAAAAAATTCTAGAATACTCTCCATAAGATGTAGATTGAATTAAAATTATCACGAGTGCATTACCTTTGATAATTTACGTGGTATATATATATATATATATATATATATATATATATATATATATATATATATATAAATTCAAGGTCACCGAGTGAGAAGTCAAATTAAAGCTAAAAATTGCCAAAAATCGCGGTACCCCCACCCCTATCTCACAGGGTACTAATCAAAAAATTTTTGATTTTGATAATTTATCTGATATATAAAAATAAAGATAGGAAACAATTGTTGAAAACTCATTTGGGGTGTTGTGTGATATCACTAATCATTTTATACCTCCGTAACAAAAATTTTATCATCGTACCATCGTACAGAACACTAATTGCGCAAGTCCGACTTGCATAGATTTTTTATTGAATTAGAAAAATCGGTATTATGCAGGTTTTGCGGTTTTGTTCCTATTACTATAAAATACACATTATTTACCTAAATAGTTATACGTTAATATTGCAAAACTGGCTAAACCTTTACGATTTAAATCGATTTCTATATTGTGTAGTGATGTACCTTCCCAACGATTAAGTATATAAGGTGTATAACTATTTGTAGTAAGTGCTACTTCTACTTTTACAAAGAACCGGTACTGATAACGAAGCATGGGACACTTCTTTCCATATCAATTTTTACAACACTTCCACGCGTAGAGACCTTTACGATATCTGTACGGGAATTATTTAAGACCCAATAAAATTCCTGCTTCTCCCTTTTATTAACTGAAATACTTCTATCAAATAAAACAGAAACGTTTTCATTCATACAATGTTCAAAAAAATGAGATGCAAGCAAATCGGGCTTACTTGTGAATTCACATTTGCTGTAAGGGCACATGTATATTCTATAGTTGCAAGATAGTTTGTGAGACAGGAAATGGGTTAAGTCAGAACTTTCTTTACAGCCTTTCCATTCGCACGGTATTTTTACAAAATATTTATATATATTTTCTGTTATATCAAACGGTACTTGGCCACTCTCACAAATTTTACATATTTCACATTTTTTACAAAGAATGTGACCTCTTACACAAACATACATATTTGCTGGTGTGGCATTACACTCATTACAATTAAGTAACGATCCATAACATACATTAATTAATCCAATAATTCCTTTTTGCAAAGTATCACATTTCAAATCGTTTCGTTGGGTAGTACATAACTCCATTTTAGCTTTGTACAAATCTTCTTCGAGTATAGTATTTCGATTGAAAGTAAGTTCACAAATAATCTTTTGGCTTCTGTCTAATATATTTTTTAATTCACTTACATCAACGATCAGTAACTCAGAAAATTTTCCCTCATCTACCAATACATGTTTAACGTGGGAAGCAGGTGATGCTATTTTTAAGGAAAAACTTTCTAATCCCTTTGGAGAGGTAATAAAATACGAAGAAATGTTTACTTTAAATTTGTTATCAGCAAAAGTTATGTTTACGTCAAACAGATAGTCATTTTCTCGCATAATACCGTGTAGTTGATCACCAAGATTATAGTCGAAATTATTTGTTATTAAGATTTCTGGATGATGAAGCTCCAAATGAGAAATAAGTTTTATACCATTTTCAGCTCTATACGAACATTCCATACACTGTAAATTTTCATTTTTTTCTTTAAAGATACAACTATGTTCGTGTAGCTCCTGATCGTTTTCAAAGATGTTGCCATAAGGAACCAGTGTTCTGCAACCTTGAGTGTGATAAATACATTTAAAAACCAAACCTTCAGCTACGTAATCGTACATTGATTTTTTTAGAAGTTTTTTGTTGGAGTGGTTTTGTACGCATCGCCCGCAAATCGTTTTATTTTGCGAGTTGATCATGACAGGACCCACCGACAGATAATTGAAGCATTCCGTGCATTTTTGTTGATGAAGGATTTTGTCTGGAATTATCATCTTCGGCAATTTGATGGTTTCAGGTGTAGCTGTAGTTGATGGCAGCTCCATAATTCATTGATATCTACAACTAAAAATGAAAACTGGAATTCAGTTGATATGGACTTAAAGGTTTAACACAGTGATTCCCAAACTGGTTCAGGTGGACCCCCAGGGGTCCACGGGAGTCTCGACGGGGGGTCTACGTTGGCGTGAAAAAAAAATGGGGGTTCACAAGTTGTAAGTGGGGGTCCACGAAAATTTATCTGGTTTCGATAGTAAAGAACAAAAATGTTGGCTTGGCTTTACCTATTAATATAGGCAGATAATACACTACTCAAAAAATTAAGGGAGCAAAAAAAAATTCCAAATTTTTCGGTGATTTTTGACAGTCTGTATTTCGGTGAAAAATGGTCGTATTGAGACTTTAAAAAAGCATTTTGAAGCTTTAAGATTCTAATTTTCAGATTTTTTGGCTAAAATTTTTTAGGAGCTACGGTTCTCATGCAATCCTAACAGATAGCGCGAAGATAAATAATATTGCAAATATTTTGCTTTTTTTTTTTTTTAGTCCAGAGCTTGAAAAAATTTTTTTTGGTTAGACCGGCATATGGATCAGATAACCTGTTTATTTAGCATTAATTTTCTTGTTTTAAAATCTCCCTTAATTTTTTTGAGTAGTATATTTTAAGAAGGTCAGCGACTGTTACTTGTAAAAACTTGCATATTCGATATTCAGTACAACGCGCGTCGAGACTTGCAAAGCGCCGCCCACCCGCCCGCAACTCAACCCGTTCAGACGTGCAAAGGGACGAAGTACGACTTGCGCTGTGCTTGCAATCTTGCATAAACTTGTTTGATTCTTCACCAATATAAATACGAATGCCAAGGACAAACGTTACTCATTTGTTTCCGGAATTTTGAAAAGAAAAGTGTGAGTGAATCGATGTCAGTGTTTGCCAGTGCAGGAAAAAGTAAGTTTTTGTTTTTTTTTTTTTATTATTTTTTTTATTTTTGTTATTCATACTTTTATTTTATATTGTTATAATATTATATTTGTTATGTTTGCGTGTAGTAGGTAAGTAATAAAAATGAAATACTGAACAGGGCCATTATTCGATACTTCTATAAAAGAACAGAAAGCCGAGAAAGATTGAACTTTTAGTACTTTTTATTACAGAATTATTTATTTACCCGACTGAGGTGATTCACTAAAGGAGAGATATATGATTGACCTGCATGTTTGTACATATTTCAGTACCCTCGTAGTTGCTAATGCTAAATAACTAAAAATATTTTCATAAATTGTACGTGTCTTTATGTACCACTCGTAACGTACATCAAAGTAATAAATAAATCATTACAATCGCGGAATTTTGATGTCAAAATATTCTTAAAAAGTATTTTCTCTCGAATTTACAGAAATGTATCAAAATATAATTAATCAAAAAATATTTTATATTACATTAAAATAGGTTCAGCCGTTTTGTGAAAACCTCTATATGGGTCTTAGCAGTTTATTGCTTTTAATAATTAAAATCAGTTTTTTTTCCGCCGGCATTTTGGTTTTTTTCATTGCAATAATTAATTAATCCTATTTTATTCTGTTAAAATAGCCATATCCTGTTAAAGTCGCCTTATGATTACTAAAACAAACATTTTTTTCTTTACAGGTAGGTAACTGATCTGAAACATGGCTAAATCTAAGAAGAAATGTCGACAGTACAGTGTTGATTTATTTGAAATTTGGTTTTCTTCTATCAAAGGCAGACAAACGATTGCCCATATGCCTTTTATGCCACAAAGTTTTGAACAATGACTCTATGAAACCATCGAAGCTCGAAAATCATCTAAGAAGGTGTCATCCTGATAAAATAGGTAAAGATTTAAAATATTTTCAAACATTGAAGGAAAAATCTGAAAAGAGTCCCACCGTGCACGGTATATTCGCTTCAATGTCTCAAAGTAACGATGATGGCTTGCGGGCATCTTACAATATCTCATTGCTTATAGCGAAATCTGGAAAACCGCACACCATCGGAGAACAGTTAATTTTACCGCTGTTGAAGAGGTTTTAAAAACTGTTCTGCACAAACCTCCATTTGACGTACTCAAAAGAATTCCTTTGAGTAACAACACTGTACAAAGACGTATTGATGAAATGAGCTCTGATATTGAAAGCTTCTTGTGTAATTATCTGCAAACAACTCATTTTTCTATTCAACTGGACGAGTCAATTTACCTGGTAATGAAGCATTATTATTGGCATATGTTCGATTTGTTATGGACGAAGAAATGCATGAAGAGCTGCTATTCGCGAAAACTTTGGAGACGGGCACTAAAGGCAAATCAATATTTAATGTCCTGAATGATTTTTTTAAGGAAAAATCGATTCCATTTACAAACATTATTTCGGTGGCAGCAGATGGAGCTCCTGCCATCTTCGGGCGATATCGTGCATATAAGCCATCTTAAAAGAATTATACCAGAAGTAACTGCAATTCACTGTGTCATCCACCGACAACACCTGGTAGCGAAAAATTTGAGTGCTAGATTGCACCAATCGCTTCAATTTGTGATTAAAGCAGTTAACAAAATAAGAAGCAATGCGTTGAATACCCGTTTATTTGCACAATTGTGCGACAAAAATGATGAAGACTTCCAACGATTGCTTTTACATACTGAAGTACGCTGGTTGTCGAAAGGTGCATGTTTAACAAGATTTTACTCACTTTTTGAATCAGTTTTAGAGTTTCTGAAAAGTAAAGATCCAGATTTAAAAGAAAACCTGATCAAATTGAAAGCAGACAGATTTGACAGATTTGTTCAAAAAATTTAATGACATTAACTTGCAGTTACAAGGGGACAGCAACTAAATTTAATAAAAACAAAGGGTGTAATTTCGGCTTTTCTTGAAAAATTGAAATTTATGAAGCAAAATATTAGTCGGCGCGAATTCTTCCAGTTTCCAAACTTGTCACAGGGAGAATGTCTTGATGAGGATATTCAGACATACGTTCAACATTTAAATGCCCTGCATGATGACTTCAAAAATAGATTTGAAGATATTCTGACGATGGAAATACTACCATGGATCATAAGTCCATTTGATGAAACGGAAGTGGCGAATGTGGTATTACAAGAGGAGCTACTCGAGCTTAGCACTAATGAGGAGCTGAAGGTGAAATTTAAAAAAGGCAACAAACATTTTGGCTGCGGGCAGAAATACCCGAAAAATATCCTGGGCTGTGGGAAATTGCGAGAAAACTTTTGATAGCGTTTCCCTCGTCATACCTTTTCGAAAAACGTTTTAGTGTCGTTACAAACTTATTAACAAAAAAAAAGGAGCAGATTGAACATCACAGAACGGGGAGATTTGCGGTTATTCCTTACAAAACTGAAGCCAAATATTGATAATTATGACTATTTTTTTTTAATTGTTGATTTGCATTGTTGAAGTTACGGTACGTTATTAATGTTTAATTTTAATTCTATTAAGTCTGTAATCATTTATTTTAATAAATAGAACACAAGAAAATATATTATTTTTCTTTTTATTTTTACCACTCCGAATTTAGGGTTGGAACTTAGCCACGACGCAAATTTTCATCGGTAGATCTAATCTTCACATTTTTTGACGAGTTTTGGGAATATGGTAGAAATGTAGCAGCAGGGGGTCCACCGAAACCAGTAAAATTTTGGTCTACGAGAAAAAAAAGTTTGGGAACCTCTGGTTTAACACCAAATTAATAGAGAGATTTTGCAACGCTTATTTTCAATATGCCTTTATCGTTATCATTATTAAAAGCATGCGCAATATAAATGCGAAGGGATTGCTCATAAAAAAGATTATACAAATCTTACTCTTACTCTCTACTTAATATAAGCACTTTCTTATTGTGTGTCTATATTATCGAAGTGAAGAAGTGAAAATAACTTCGATTTTTTTTCTAGTTTCGTTTTTGTGTTATTTTTGTGATTTGTTTTTCTTTTATATTTTTAAAATGAATTGACATATCGAAAATGTGTTAAGACTCAAATGAGTTGCACCATAATTTAATACGCGATATAATCCTTTTCACGTTCACTTCCCGCCAGTCGAAGATCCAAATGGAGTTAGAATTTTTTCAAAATTTTTTGATCGGTACTTTTCGAGATAAGGTAGGGGGACAGCGATTTTTCGCGATTTTTTTAATGTTCCGTACGGAACACTTATAAGATCACTTCGGTGTCTGTCTGTCTGTCTGTCCGTCTGTCACACCCGATTTTCTCTGAAACTATTTGTTATAGAAAGTTGAAATTTGGTAATAATATAGGACTTGATGGCCTCATCAGAGCCATGTAGTTTTGAAAGTTAAATTTTGACTTAAGGGGTTAGTTTTTGGGGGTGAAATCGGAAGTGAAAAAAATTTTTTTACTAGGTAATCGAGTGTGGTGTCAAATGGAAGCTTGTGAAAACACGAGTAAAATATATATATATATATATATATATATATATATATATATATATAATAAAAAATGTAATACTTGCGCGCACTTTTCTTTGTATTATTTTTAAAAAATCGCGAAAAATCGCTGTCCACCCACCTTATCTCGAAAAGTACTTATCAAAAAATTTTGAAAAAATTCTGGAATATTCTCCACGGGGTGTAGATTGAACGAAAATTATCACGAGTGCATTACCTGTAATAATTTATCTGGTATATAAAAAAAAAAAACAGAAATTTCAAGGTCATCAATTTTCAGTAAAGATTGGAAATAAACTTTGTTGAAAACTCATTTGGGATGTGTTTTGTGAAGTCACTGATCATTTTATACCACCATAACAAAGGAATCTTATCTTTGGGATTTCCTAAGATATTCCTCAGATTGTCTGATGACTTATTGACTAAAGTGAGGCCTACCTTATTAAATACCTTATTGACTCCCTTGCTATATTTCGAATTATATGGTATGGAGACATACTTGGTGTTATTTTCTTCGCGTGTAAAAAAGGTAATATATATATAGATATAGAATAATAATAGATTAGAATTTGATCTCTATAGGAAGGACATAGTAACAGATAGATATATTCCTAATGATTCATTTCATTGCAAACAACATAAATTAGCCTCATTACATTTTTTAGTTCATCGTTTGGCCATTTTCCCTCTGAATAGAGTAAACTTTAATAAAGAAAGGAATCGTATTAGAAATATAACTAGAGTTAATGGTTATGACGATGACTTAGTAAATAAGCTAATAAATAGACATAAGTTTAGGTTTCCACCTTTTTTACACACGAAGAAAATAACACCAAATATGTTTCCATTCCATATAATCCGAAATATAGCAAAGGACTCAATAAGCTAACATGGTTAGCGAAACGCGCGTCGAGCGCAAAAATAAAGTGTTTGGTGTAGTGGTGACATATACTGAGTAGTACTAATATAAGGTGTTTTTTGTTAAAAAAAATTGTCAAAAAAGCCTAATATGGGTTCTCTTTCGTTAAAAAGTAGTATATGAGGGTAGAAGAGAGTAATGGTCGTCTGACCAAAAAGCCCTTATGTTTGTTTTTTTGTTAAAAAGATGTTGTAAAAAGAGTGATATGGAGTTAGAAGAGAGCTTAGGGTAGAAGAGGGTAAGCCAAGAAATCCTTATTATTGTGGAGAAGATAACGATGGTGATGATGACTAGGGGAGGGCTAGACTAGACAAAAAAGTCCAAACATAATCTGTTTGTTATGGCACCCAGGGAAGAGACTCTATGTGGCGTATAAAGAAATATTTTAAACTACCTTAAAAAAATATTTTTGACACACTGTTTTTGTTAACACTAAATTATAACGAAGAGTTAAATAGTAACACAACAACAACTCCCGTGCGAAGACGGGACGTAACACAACAACAACTCCCGTGCGAAGACGGGACGGGTCGCTAGTCTTTTGTAAATTTAAGGGAGTTACTTTTAGATCACCTCACGACCCGCCGATCTCTGTGGAAAGGGAATGGTTAGCACCCCACTTATTAGTATACAACACAAAAAGTTTCTAAATTAAAGTTGTATCTAGCAGGTTTCTATCACTTCCTGCAATATTTCCAAGTTAATATGAATGCACGATGATAAAATATAAATTAGGATATTTTACACTAAACTATGAAACTCTAAAAATATGTAAAGTTTTAAATAATAGTATTCCCTTACATTTGTTTTAAAAATGAAGGCTCCGATCGGACAAATGATTCTTTACTCTACCATACCTATAGAATAATTTTAGTTCACTTCCAAATAATTCATGCGGATAAAAATAATATTATCCTAACACTACATAATTTATCACTACTACACCAAACACTTTATTTTTACACTCGACACGGGTTATCCTAACCATGTTAGCATCATCGGGAGCGGTTAGTGAGCCGACAGTCGGTCATCACTCCCGATGATGCTAATATGGTTAGAAAGACGGGTCTAGCACAAAAATATAGTGTTGTCCCAAAGATTCCAAAATCTCAACATAACTCTTAACAGTAATTGATTATTGTTAGTGTTAATTGCAATAAATGATTTTAATTTTAATTTTAGTGTATTTTCTTAGTACCTTGTATACATAAGTAGAAAAAAAAAACAGACCCTACTCTAATAACGATAAGAATAACGAACCTCTCAAATAAGCTTTTTTTATAGCTTTGTGTAAGGGAATATAACTTTGTGTAAGGGAAGAGATTATTATCCTTAATAAAGGTATTAGCTGTTAAATTACAGCATTCATTGCAGTGAATAGAGAAAGAATCCCATTAATTTACGACTGCGCATACTTCAAATAATGACAACGGAATCTTAATATTTAATTTCTTCCCTTTTTTGCGCGTGCTTAAAATAAAGATAACGACAAAGGCATGCCAAAATAAGCGTAGCCAAATCTTTCTAATAACGTTAAGTACGTTAGTATTGAAGTTGAAGTTAGAGCAGGGCTGTCAAGGTCATGCACAGTTCGAGCCAATTTCGGAGGTAACGCCTCCCGCTGCGCCCACCACTGCTAGACGTTAAGCGGCCGAGCCGCCGATCGCGGCTCGGCCGTTTACCAAACATAATGCGCTCCTCCTATGTCTCTCATAGCCGCTCCCGAGACTGCGCGATCGGCGGCAGCAGCAGTGGTGGGGGCAGCGGGAGGCGTTACCTTCGAAATTGGCTCGCACTGTGCATGACCTTGACAGCCCTGAGTTAGAGGTAAGAAATATTCGTAGGACAGAGCCTCCAGTTGTTTAATTGAAAGATCTCATCACTATTCGGAAAAGAAAAAAGTCGCTGGCACGGACATTGAAAGGACTGGGCCCAATATCGACAACATTTTTAAAAAGGAATAACCGGCCAAGTGCCGGACTTGCGCAATTAGTGTTCCGTACGTTGATTACTTTAAAATAAAAAATTTTGTTACGGAAGTATAAAATGATCAATGACTGCACAAAACACACTTCAAGTGACTTTTCAACAAAGCTTTTTTCCAATCTTTACTGAAAACCGATGACCTTTAATTTTTTGTTTGTTTTATATACCAGATAAATTATTAAAAGTAATGCACTCGTGATAATTTTCGTTCAATCTACACCCTGTGGAGAATATTCAAGAATTCTTCAAAATTTTTTGGTTAGTACTTTTTGAGATAAGGGGGGGATAGCGATTTTTCGCAATTTTTTAAAAGTAATACAAAGAAATGAGCGCAAGTATTACATCATATATATTTTTGAACTCGTGTTTTTACAAGCTTTACACAACTCTGATGAGACTATCAATTCCTATATTAATGCCAAATTTCATTATTTGTCAAATAGTTTCGGAAAAAGAAGAAGAGATCTTATAAGTGTTCCGTACGGAACACTAAAAAAATTTCCCTTTACCTTTATTGTTATAAGGAAATTTAAATAGAATAGGGAGAAAATTTTGTACTCTATTATATATGTTACTAGCCGTGCCCGCGGCTCCGCTCGCGTAGCCTTGATTTATTATTATTGTCACTGCTTATTCCTTCTGTTACCTAACCTAATAAAATATATCCTATAACCTGGTTAGAAAATATATGTATTTTATAAAAAAAAACACGTAAATCGGATAAGTGGTTCTTGAGTGCTAAGCGTACTAACGGACAGACACACAGACAGAGAGACGTTGCGTTTTATATATTATAGATTCTTTTTGATAAATATTAAGTTAAGAATTAAAAAATAAACACGTAAATCGGATAAGTGGTTCTCGAATGATCTCCCTCGATCTAATGGACAGACAGAGAGTTTTAAATATATTATACAGATTATTATTATTATTATAAAAAAGTTCTTCTTTCCCACATTTGGTCAATGTGGTTCCATGTTTGGCTGACGGGCGCAAACCAAGTCAGCACAAACGCATTACCATCGTGTATTAAGGAATGACCTGACAATGTTACATGTTTTCAAAATCACTGACTTCTGAATGTTTTTGTGTATGTTTGTGTTGAGTCCTAATTGTACTAAGTGTGGTGTGAATATTGTTGGTGTAAGGCCTGTGGCTGATATAATGAGGGGGACAATGATGACTTTTTCTTGTTTCCATAGCCTTTTTATTTCCGTTGCAAGGTCTGCGTATTTGGAAATTTTTTCTGTATATTTCGTTTGGATGTTTGTGTCGTTGGGGACAGCTATGTCAATTAGATAGGTGATTTTTTCTTTTTTGCACTGAAAAGTAATATCGGGTCTATTGGCGGAGACTGTTTTATCTGTATGGATACTGATATCCCAGTAGAGTTTGTAATCTTTATTTTCAAGTACGGATGTTGGTGTGTATTTGTAGTAGGGATCTGTGTTTTCTATGAGCCTGTATGTTGTGGCTAGTGCTTGGTGAACTACTTTTGCCGCTGAGTCATGTCTGGCTGTGTATTCCCTTCCGGCTAATATTTTACATCCGCTTGTTATGTGTTCGATCGTTTCTTTCTGCTGGTGCATTTTCTGCATCTGTCTTCTGTAATAGTTGGGTCTTTGATGATATGCTTTTGGTAGTTTCTGGTTAATATGACTTTATCCTGGATGGCAAGTAAGAAGCCTTCTGTTTCCGGGAATAGCTGCCCATCCCGCAACCAGGTGTATGATTGTTTTTTTATTTACGTGGTCTTGTTCTATATGGTATCTGTGTTTTCCGTGGAGTGTTTTTTCTGACCACGTTTTCATCTTTTCCTGTTGTAACTGGGTGTGACTGTGTGTATCTGCCGGGTGGTCTACCCGGGATAAGTCGAGTGGGGTATAGTTTTTGTCTGCTTTGACTGTTGCTGTATGGAGGCTGGTTTGCTTGGTGTGAAAGAATTTCCTAAGCGCTTGTATTTGTTTTGTGTGTAATGATCTGATGTCTATAATTCCTCTTCCTCCTGCCTTCCTCTCGATGGTAAGTCTTTCTTTGCATGCGTTGGGGTGTAATTTCCTGTATTTGGTGAATTGAGATCGTATAAGGATGTGAATATTTTCTATGTCTGTTTGTGACCATTTGATGATACCAAATGAATATGTGAGTATAGGTATAGCGAACGTGTTGATGGCTTTAGTGAGATTCTTAGAGTTGAGTTTTGTTTGTAAAAGTTTCGTCAGTCTGTTTTGGAATTCGGTTCTGAGCTCTGTTTTGATGTGAGTGTGGTTGAGTTTGGTGCTTTGTTGGAAGCCTAGATATTTGTATGTTTCTTTGTCGAACATGTTATCGAGTGTTTCATTGTTGATGGTTTCTGTCTCATGGTGGCCCTTCCACTGGCCTTTGTTGATATGGAGCACTTTGCATTTACTTATACCAAATTCCATATTGACATCTAAGGTGAATATTTCTGTGATTTTGAGGAGTTCTTTCAGCTGTGTTTTTGTGGCAGCGTAGAGTTTTATGTCATCCATATATAGGAGGTGGTTTATTTTATGATGATTTGGTGTCTGATGTTGAAGCCATGCTCTGTTCTGTTTAGTATATTTGAGAGTGGATTGAGACAGAGGCAAAACCATAGAGCGCTGAGCGAGTCTCCCTGAAATATACCCCGTCTGATGTACAGCTCTTCTGTTTGGATGTGTTCGGTTTGTGTTTCTAGGCGTATTTTGGTTTTCCATGTTTTCATATTATTATTATTACTATTATATAACCTGGCCAAAGAATATATGTATGAATTCAAAAAAAAAAAACACGTAAATTGGATAGGTGGTTCTCGAGTGATAAATGCACTGACGGATAGACAGACAGACAGGGAGACGTTGCATTTTATATATATATATATGTATATATATATATATATATTGTTTGTTTTGTTGCATGATATTGTTCTATATTTAACGGTTAGGCAGCGTATTGAAAGAGAGTGCGCTAGCGGCAAACTTTTTTCCGACTTGATTCACTATTATCGTCACTGCTTATTATATATTACCTAACGTAATAAAATATATCCTATAACCTGGCGAGAGAACATATGTATAAATCAAAAAAAAAAAACATGTAAATCGGATAAATGGTTCTCCAGTGATAAGCGCATTAAGAGACGTTGTATTTTATATATATTATAGATTATTATTATTATTATTATATAACTTAAAAAGAGAACTATGTATAAATAAAAAAAAAATCGGATAAGTGGTTTTCGAGTGATATGCGCACAAACGACATACAGAAAAACAGAAACGTTTCATTTTATATATATTATATTCTTTGCTACATGATATTGTTCCATATTTAATGGTTTAGGCAGTGTATTGCAAGAGAACGCGCTAGCGGTAAACTTCTTTCTGACTTGATTCACTAATCGTCACCGCTTATTCCTTATGTTACCTAACGTAATAAAATATAGCCTATAGTGATATATGACCCGTGATAAGCGCACTAACGGACAGACAGACAGATGTTGCATTTTATATATATTATAGATGTGTGATTTTATAGGATCTACAATTTTTCTTCTAAAATGCTCCACGTATCAATATTAAGCACGCACTTTCTTGCAGATTGAGTCCATATGCTAGAAAAATAATATTCTGCGCAATGGAGGATATAAATCAAAATATGCGATTTCAATATTTAAAGCTCAGGGATCAAAACGAGATTGAATTCGATGGAATGGTTGTTCCCAATCGGATCAGGGAAATACCGTTTGCCTTATTAAGAGATTTTAAGAAAAGAAAAGCACTGGAAGGTAAATAAAAAACTAAAACTAGCTCGAATATAATAAATTGTATATACTGCACTGTACTTGCCTACCGACAATGGCGTGAAAATCCTAACGTCATAAATCGGAACATCTTTGTTCGTACCCGGAACAGATGCAAAGAAATTATGCCCCAACCAAAGTCCTTTTGGTCAGTCGCTAAGGCCATTAGTCAAAATTTCACTAATCCACTATGCCACTGTTAGCTCAACTCTGCTTCACATTCTACTGTCGATCTCCAAGGAAAAACAACACCAACTAGCCCCATAGTGTATTCAAGGGTGCCCAATTTTATCGTCACACAGGGTGTCATAAAAGTATTTTGATGAAGACAGACACCTGAAAAGCTTCTGGCGTTCATGGAATACCTGCCATAGTACTCAAAAAATAAACGACCGAACTAACACCGGTTTTTTGTAGAATTTTCAACCAGCTCTACAGAAAGGGAATATTTTCTTCCTGCTGGAAATGTGCTACAGTTCAGCAGGTACCCAAAAAAGCAAAAATATCTTACCAAACAACTACCCACCAGTGGCACCTCTACCAATAAAATGTTATGGAAAAGGCTATCTAACAGCATCTTCTAAAATATCTTGAAGGATTCAGTATTATTAGCGACCATCCATATGGCTACAGGAGATTTTCTATTTTCATGTAAGACATGTTTGGAAAAACGCAATTGAACACTTTGGAGAATCTCGAGCCGTTGCTCTTGACATATCCAGAGCATTTGACCGTGTATGGCATGACGAATTGTTGGCTAAGGTACGCTCTAATGATATGTCTCTAAAAGTTTTGTTTATGGCTCTCGTCTTTCCTCAGAGAGCGTTCCTTACGCGCAACAGTTGATGGATTTCTCCGTAATACCTTGACTATTAATGCCGGTGTCCCCCAACGCCCCATACTGTCTCCTACTTTCTTATCACTTATACGACGGTTGTATGATAAGTACCTGGCCTAGACAAGAAAAAAAAAACATTTTTATATGTAAAATTTATTTTATTTTTCAACACACTCTCCTTTTAGCTCGATACACTTAGTTGAACGTTTTTCCATCTTCATCTATCTAAAAAATACGATTTCTCCAACCCTTCAAAATAGACGTTTGTTGTTGAATATGAAAAAATAGCTCGGCGGAAAAAAAATTGGCCCAAACGATGAGGTGATTGCTCAATCACCTCATCGTTTGGTGAGGTTTTTTCCGCCGAGCCATTTTTTCATATTCGGAAATAGGAAATAATCGCTGGGGGCTAGATCTGGCGAATATGGTGGATACGGAAATAATTCGTATCCTAACTCATGGAATTTTGTCCTGGCGATAACACAAGTGTGCACTAGGGTGGTCACAAGGTATAGGGGGGGAAAAATATTTTCATCGTAATTCCAGCGAGACCCCCCCTACAACTTGCCATTTGTCTAAAAAATAAGATTTGCACAGTTTTAGCTCAATTAGATAACGTTAACCCATGCCTCATCGAGGTTAAAGCTGTAAAATTCGATTTTTTGCAAAAAAAACCGTGGTTTTCCTTTCATAAAATGAAAATCATTCGTCTTAGAAACCTGACTCTTGTTTCATTTCATAGAAAATGTTGTTGTCTTAAAGTTTTAGTTCTACTGCTTTTTTGTTAAAATTTTTATATTTATGTCTTGGTATGAACATGTTGCATGCGTAGCAAAGAAAGCTTCTCAAAAGCTGGGAATATCATTTCGAACTAGAAAGGTTTAAACCCCACAAAGCTCAAATTCGACCAACGATGGAATACTGTTCTCATGTTTGGGGCTCTGTTCCCAAACATACCCGGCATTTGTCGGATTTTATTCAGAAGGCAGCTGTTCGCCTGATTGGAGTCCCGGAACTCGCTAGTAACCTTGATTCCTTGGAACATCTACAAGTATTTTCATTCTTAATTTCTCCCATAGCGGTGCATTCTAGGAATACACGTCGCGCTAATACTTCACATCCGTATGAGGTTCAGCTTGTCACTTTTCGTACAAACCTTTGGAATGACCTGCTCAGGACTGCGTTTCCCACCGAGTATAATTTACAGCGATTTAAAACCATGGCGAATCGCTTTTGTCGCGCACGTGTAGCTGTTTTTTTTTTGTCTAGCACACGTGCTACAGGGAAGTCCCTAAAGCCCTACAAGAGCGACACGTGTGCGGAGAAAACGATTCACGTTGTTCTTAAATCGCTGTAAATTGTACTCGGTGGGAAACACAGTCCTGGGCAAATTATTCCAAAGGGATGATGTTCTCCATATAAATGACTGCTTGAAAAGCGTTGTACGAGGAGTAACAAGCTGAACCTCATACGGATGTGAAGTATTAGCGTGACGTGTACTTCTAACATGCACCGCTCTGGGAGGAATTAAACGGGCCACATCCTTCGAACACTTTCCATGAAAATACTTGTAGAATAGGCTCAAGTCCATGAAAATACTTGTAGAATAGGCTCAAGCTTGTAGAATAGGCTGTAGCGCGTATACTATGCCCATAAAAAACCAAGGGATTTAACTGCTAGCTTGTTTTACTTTTTCGTAATTGGTAACATTCTTTGAATTATTATGTATTTTTTTTAGCAATTGAAGACGACGATTTCGTAGACGATGTAGAAACCTTACGAGATACAGGCAATAGACATTTGAAACATATTCATACAAAAATATTCCAAATGTGCAAAGGGCAGAATAACAACCTTAGCTACGAAAGTATGGTGGATGAGAAATATCTTATTTATTTTGAGTAAGTATCAAATCAAATATATCTACTACTTCTAAAGTAGTATCGCTATTTTTTAAGAACAATATTAAAATTCTAATCTTATAATAGAATTGTTATACAGTGCGACCTCGATAACCCGGACTAATTAAAACCGCGGTGATCCAAATTAGTAAATAATTCGAATTACTGAAGCAGAACATTATTTATATTAAAAAACGAATCATTTAATACGAAACAACTAAAAAATAGTACATACATAGAATAATATTTAAAATAGAAGCATATCTTATCACGTTTTATCTTATTTTGTAAAAAAAATTGTAATTTTTGTTTGCTTGACCCTTCTCTGGTTCATCATAAAAGCAATTTCTTTTAATCTTTGAAGTACAAGAACATCACTTAGAGGGATATCATTTTCTTCTGCCCATCTCATGTACATATTGAAAGTTTTAACTGCCTCATCATTCTTTACACTGTTCTTAACGGTCTGGCTTGTATTAGTATTTAACTCTGAACCTTCATTATCACTCTCGTGTTGTTCATCTGTATCATCTATGTCTTCCAGTGGTAACAAATCTTCACCATTTTCAAGCCAATTACATATTTCCACGTTCGTAAGATTCTGCTCAGTGAGAACATTCAGCATATCTGAAACATCTGTTAAATATTTACGAATTAACCAAAAAAATACTAAAAGAAAAATTTCAGACTTTACCTTTCATTTCTTCATTCGTGGAAAGCAAATTGTGCCGCAATTCACTCAGAGGAATCAGATCTTCAGCATCATATTCAGTGTCTGGGTTGGTATCTGCCACATAAGCCATAATTTTGTGCCAGCACTTTTTCAAGACTTCATGGGAGACTTTTTCCCATGAATTGCATAGTAGACATACAGCATCTTTTAGGTTAATGCTTTTTTAATAACCTAACAAGGTTCTCTTCATTATTTGATAAAATATGGGCTAAAAAGACTTTTCCGATAAAATAATTTTGTCAGTCTGATTGCATTCTGGTCCATAGGCTACAAAAGTGCAGTACAATTTGGTGGAAGAAATAATGTTGTAAACTGTCCTTCCTCACTAGTCAGCTCTTCTGTAGTTCCATGGCTCAAAGCGTTATCAACGATTAGCAGGGCTCTTTCAGGCAAGTTGAGACTTCTTAAATGACTTTTGACTTGACGAATAAAAGAATGATGAAACCAGTCTAAAAAAATTGCTGTAGTCATCCATGCATTGGCAAATGATTTGTATTCAACAGGTATGTTCACATTTTTAAAAAGCCCTAGGATTTTTTGCCTTTCCTATCACTAACAACTTTAATTTTTGTGATCCATCAGCATTGCAACATGCTAGAAAGGTAATGCGTTCTTTGTTTATATACAGAGCTGATTCATCTACATTGTATATTGAGTAGGTCCAAGGTTTAATTCTTTTATCTTATCTTATCTGCGAATAAAGTTAGGAAAGGATCGACGGCACTTTCACCATTGGATAGTTTTTCGCCATAAACTTTTAAAGCACGCAGACCATGTCTTTTTCTGAAGTTAGAAATCCAGCCTCTGCTAGCTCTAAAATTCCCGTAGGTTTCAGTGTAAAACTGTTTTGCTTTGTCTAATAAAATTTCGTAGAAAATTGGGACGTGCCTTGATCGTTGCGTACAAAACCATGTATACAAACGAGTTTCCATTTCTGGATATTCGGCTTTTCGTAAGGTTTTTCTGACGCCAGGGCCGGAATCACATTTGGAAGTAAATCTAAAAGGAAGTTACACGTCCATACTGAGTGTCCAAAATTATCTTTAAAATAAATCATATATACATACCTTTTGATTTTCCCTTGCTTCTTTTTTATATCCGAAATTGTGGATGTTCCTACTCCGTTTTCATACTCACTTTTCCGCTTTCACCAAGAACTAATCTTTCTAATATATCGGACTTTTGTTTTGTTGTTAGTGTAAAAGGTTTCTTTTAGAAGGCATTTTAATATGTAGGTAATTAGATCATATAAAACGTAAAGAAAAAAAATTGTGCTCTTAGAAAGTAGTTCGTTTACATACTTATACGAATCACATAAAGTAAAATAAAAAATAGAACATAGGTATGTTGTACTTGTGACAATAAACAAACAACTACAAAGTCCTTAACTTTTAGACGCGATGCGTTGTAGGCAAATCAAAGGCACCTACAGTTTGTGTGAATCCCAGATGTATAAGACTGGAACTTAGGGGAATCCCCTCACTATCGTTTTTTCAGTTTTCCCATGTAGTTTAGTACTATCAAATCCGGATTATAAAGTACACAATGCAATAGAAATATTTGTCTGGATTATTAAAGAATTCGGTTTAATGGAGATCCGGATTATCGAGGTGGCACTGTATATCTATTAGTTCTAAAGTAGTATCGCTATTTTTTAAGAACAATATTAAAATTCTAATCTTATAATAGAATTGTTATAGTTTATTTCTAAAAATATTGCGAAAGTTCCTGCCTGATTTTCATAGATGGCAGAAGCATGCACTTTTGACTGTGTCGATGTTTCTTTTATATTCATATTACTAACTGACAGTTAATTAAATGCGTTGTGAGTTAACATAACCTTAAAAAAAGTTTATTTAAATTCATTTGCGTGCAAGGTTAGTGTTCAAAATGGAAAATGACAAGTTACATTTTCGTCATGTTATGTTATATGAATTTAAAAAGGGAGTGTTGGAACTGCAACAAAAAATAGTCAAGACGTTTATTTGGATCATGCTCCTTCTCTTAGAACAGTTAAAAAGTGGTTTGGCGATTTCGAAATGGCGACTTCAATCTAAACGATAAACTTCGCTCTGGGCGATCTTCCGGCATTAATCATGACTATATCCGTGACTTAGTGAATAATAACACAGGCCGACAAATTTTTTACCCAGAAACCAGAATATACTTTTCCGAAGGTTTTTGGCCCGCTAGATTCGAATCCGAGGTCAGAATTTCTCTGATGGCTCCGCTTTTCGAGCTATCCTAACCTAAAAGTTCGAAAATCACGGTTTTTCGAGATATTTGAGGTTATGTTACATCGAGAGGTATTTTTTTATGAAACCATTAATAGGGTCCGAAAGGACTACTCTTCCTCTTCAAAACGCATTTGGATTTATCTGGATATCTTTTTTTATCTTTGAGAAATAGTACATTGAATTTAAGTAGTTAGACTTATTTCTCGATTTTTGGAAAATGAAAGGCATCGAATAAATATAATTCTTCGACGCATTAACTTTTCTAGTTGTTTATTAAACTCAAAATAAGTCTAATTTGAAACATCCCTTGCCATAAATTAACAATCTTTACAAAAGTTAGTGCGTATTTATTCGATGCCTTTCATTTTCCAAAAATCCAGTAATAAGTCGAAATACTTAATTTTAACATACGATTTCTCAAAGATGAAAAAAGATATCCGGACAAATCTAAATGCGTTTTGAAGAGAAAGAGTAGTTCTTTCGGACTCCATTAATGGTTTGATAAAAAAAAAACTACCTTTCGATGTAACATAACCTCAAGTATGTCGAAAAACCGTGATTTTCGCACTTTTAGGTTAGGATATCTCGAAAACCGGAGCCACCAGAGAAATTGTGACCTCGGATTCGAATTCAGCGCGCCAAAAACCTTCAGAATTCTGGTTGTCGGCCTGTGTACTCCGCGATTACCACTGAAGAGATTGCTGAGAGACTAAATGTTGACAATTCGACTGCATTTCGTCATTCAAAGCAACTTGGATACACTTTAAAACTCGATATATGAGTTCCGCATGTTGTAACAGAACGGAACAAACTGAACCGTGTTGGGAATGTGGAATCTTTGGCGTAATGACAATACTCAGTGTATATAACCACTATACCAAATACTTTATTTTTGCACTCGACGCGCGTTTCGCTAACCATGTTAACGCTTCATTAGGAGCGATGATCGACTAAAGCTAAACTACAAATCTACCCTATTTATACTTAACCTAACACTTGAATTACTCGGGCGGAACTAATGGCATAGGCGAGGCGATTAGTTCCAGTCAAGTAACCAGTAAAGGGGACTATAAGGAATAGGCCCTTGGTCTTTATTTAAACTACTTTTACATTTTATAATTTCCACACTTTCGTATGCGTTCAACAACAGTATAATCAGCTTCAAGGGCATGTTCGGCAATGCTAGACTTTTCTGTTCTACTGTATTTTAAACGTACTAAATGTTCGTTAAATCGTGTTTTAAGTGGCGGAGTAGAATCAGGAAACCATTGTTGAGCAAAAAACAGGGAGAAATGACTCGAGTGGGCAGAACAGAACATAGATTGAAACAGGAGTAATGTAATTTTGTCCTATACAATAAATAAATAAATATATATATATATATATATATATATATATATATATATATATATATATATATATATATATATATATATATGTATATATATGTATATATATGTATATATATATATGTATGTATATATATATATATATATATATATATATATATAATATATATATATATATATATATATATATATATATTCGTTCGTTCTAAGCAGTTGAATTTAACTAAATGTACGGTTTCTACCATATGGAAGAAGAGACAAGAAATCTTATCAATCTATGATAAAAGAAGCTTTAGTTGTAAAAAAGTAAGAAAATCTACACATAACCAAGTCGATAAAGGACACCTTAAATGGTTTAGTCAAAAACGACATGAATATGTTCCTATTACAGGCTATACTTTACAAGAGAAAGCTAGTGAATTGGGAAGGAAAATAGAGAACACTGCGTTTAACTGTGCTAGAAGTTGGATTGAACGATTTAAAAAGCGACATAATATTAGTGGGGGTAAGACAGTAGGAGAAACTGCAGGAGTGGATATGACTGTCAGTGGTTGGCCAATGTATGGCCGGAAATTCGAGAAAGTTATGCATATGTGGACATTTTTAATGCGGATCAAACGGGTTTGTTTTACAAAATGACACCTGATAAGACATTCAAGTTTGTCGGAGAGAATTGTGCTGCTGGAAAATTATCAGCAGTAAGGATTACTGTGTTGGTAACTGCAAATATGTCTGGAACAGAGAAAAGAAAATTGTTGGTGATAGGAAAGTCCGCCAATCCCAGGTGTTTTAAAAACAAACATTTATCAGTTAAGTACAAATCAAACAGTAAAGCCTGGATGACATCAGAAATTTTTAAAAAAACGAACCGATCGAATGGGACAAAGAATTAAAATTCACAAACAGAAAAATATTACTTTTGATTGACAACTGTCCAGCGCACCCTGAAGTTGATCTACAGCAAATAAAAACACAAGTGCAAAGTTCCAGCCTATGGATCAAGGTGTGATATATTCTTTAAACTGTCATAGAAAAATTTTACTTATGAAAATGTTGGAGACGATCGATAAAGGTAACATTTTTTCTGTAACTCTCTTGGACGGTATAAACTTTATCCACATGGCTTGGCAAAGAGTTAGTAGAGAAACCATTGCAAACTGTTTTAAGCATGGCGGATTTTTAAGGAAGAAATGTCAATATGACTTAGATGATGATGCTAACATTCAACAAAGTGAAAATGAGATTAAAAAGATGTTTAATCACTTTAATTTTGAAGAATATGTATGTGCTGATAATGAATTAATGACAAGAGAAATATTAACTGATGATCAAATTGTGACATCAGTGACTTCTGGAAAGATTTCAAGCGATAATGACGACGAAGACGAGCCTGGAAAAGGAGATAATATTCTATCCATTTCAGAAATGACTAAGAAAATGACTGAAACTCGCAATTTTTTGGAATCTCGTGAAGTTCCTGAGAATATATGGAGTAGTTTTTGTGACCTTGACAATTATATAAACACCACTTCTTTTTCAAGTAAAATTATACAATCGAAAATTACTAATTTTATTGTATAAACTATGTATTTTAATGTTTTCGTTTATACTCGTATATGTACCAACATACATAATATTAACTTTGGTGTGACTTGTTTTATTTTCCTTTGAACGTTTTCATTTAATTTATTCATATTTCTAAGCATTAGCAGCTAATCTAAATAAAAAAGTAGTGAAAAATGATATTAGATTTTGTTTACTGTTTGTAACGAACTTCGGATATAGCGAATCATTTTTAGTGATTTTTTGTAGTTCGTTATAAACGGACTTCACTGTATTAGTACAGACTACAGTCGGTCAAGTAAGAACGTGTCGCATAAATGTATTTATTTAAAAGTACTTTGCATCATTCGACAGTAGAGGATTGCCGTTAAAATGCTAACGATTTAGTTCGTCCAGTCCCCATCAGCGTCAATAATCGCCTGGCATCTTCGGGGCATACTTTTGACGAGATTTTTCGCTTATTTTTGAGGCAAAGATTTTCAAATTACCCGAATTTACCATGTTAACTGCTTCACTGTATACACCTTTTTATTACGAAGCTTGTGCTTGATGTATGACCACTTGTTCTCTCGTGTGACGATATCGGATTCCCCTTTCCACTGGCTTCACGTTTTACTCCGATATTTGAGATCGTTATCCACTCCTCATTTTTATCGACAAATCACCTTTTGGCAGTCGGTTATTGCAATCGACCTTCTTGTATATCTGGAGCGTTCAAATGTTTCCCAAAACCTCTTTGCCAAAGACATCCCCAAACGATGTTCACAGGGTGTTTTACAGTGCGCTGAACCAAACAGTTAGTTGAAATTGACTAGGCTCGTGGGGTGATAACATAAGTCCAAAATGAAGCTTCATCGGAAAAAATTACATCGCTCCAGTCTCCACATATGTTTTCCTCTGCCCATACGAGTCGTTTCTCTCTGTTTTTCGCTCAGTATTGGTTTCTTGATTGTACTCCGCCACTTGAAATCGTTAGCTCGGAGATGAGCGCGAATCGTTTGAATCGTTTCATAAGATATATCCAAACTTTTCTGCTTTAGTTTTCGCGCTCCTTGACGCAAAATTAATTAAGAAATTCGGGAAAACATCTTAACCCTGCGGGCCGGGCGCCGCCGACTAAATCTCCAACCAGGGCGCCGGGTCTCGCAAACCAATCAATAAAAAATCTTGTTAAAAAAAAAAGTGATAAATTAATATTTTATTGCAAAAAAAAAATACACATTTTTAAATACAAAACCTTATATTATAAAACTGGTTTAAGTATACACAGTCAAAAATCTAATTTTTTAAATATTTGTTGTCAAAAAAATTAAACATTTCCTAAAAACTACAAACAAAATAACTTGAAGATGAAAAAAAAAATTTTTAGTAAAACATTGTAAAAATATCATAAATCAACAGATTTTATTGATTCATTGCAATTTCTGAGCACTCAGAACACCATGCATGGATATGAGTAAGACATACAAATTTTCCACATTTTTTGCAAAAATATTTGGTTTTTGAATCTTTTTTTACAAAAAAAACATCTTTTTCTGTTACCTGGTTGGACTTCTTCATTTCTATTGGGTTCTTGTGTTCCAGCAACTTCTTGTCTTCTTTCCCTTACCGACCTTGGAACATTTGTTTCATAAGAACGTCGCTCCAAGTGTTCTTTTGTCAAGGATAGTCCAACATCTCTTAGATATAATCGTCTTTCAATCTTATAAGTTTTATTATTGCAAGCAAAAATAATTTGGGAATTTACACCACCCATATTCATAATTGAAAAAAAATAACCATCGGCCACCTTCTTATATTCCTTGCTACGTTATAGGTAGCAGACAATTTGTCGAGATTATTTACGCCTCCTTTGGTATGATTGTAATAAGTAATTATATCGGGTTTGTATTTTTCTGCCGTAGAGGGATCAATCCTATCATCGTGATGTAAACTGGATATAAGATTAACATTTCTATATTTCTTTGGAACATATGACACAATAGTCATAACTTTTTGAAAGCCAACTATTGAAGAAAATTCAGGGCGAGCTCTTGTGTTGGAGAATTCTAGAGGCAATTTCCTTTTATTTTTTTTTATTGTACCCACGTACGTGGTTTCATGCTCCACAAGTAATTTTTTTACCAATTCAACACTGGTAAACCAATTATCACACGTAAGATTACGATTAGTCCCAGATATAGGTTCTATTAGTCTCAAAACTATACTTTGTGGATCGTTAGGGCGTTCATATATACCTTCAGGCTGCTTTCCGACGTAAACCTCCAGATTTGAAGCATAAGATGTAGAGGAATCAACTAAAGCAAATATTTTTATACCGTATCTGTTAGGTTTACTTGGAATATACTGTTTGAAATCACATCGCCCCCTAAATGCCTCAAGCTTTTCATCAATTGTTGTGTTTGCTCCAACAGTATATGTGTTTTTACAGTTTTCAACAAAAAGGTCAAATAGGCTTCTGATTGGAGCTAGCTTGTCAAATTGTTTCCTTGCTTATCTTGTCGTCAAGTCATCAAAACGAAGGCATCGAAGAAGAAAATGAAATCGATCGTGAGACATTACCAACCAAAATCTTTCAATCCCGAGTTCGTTTCTTTGCCATAGCTCTTTTGTATTAAGTCGTCCACTTTTGAGGGTCCCCGCCAAATATAATAATCCAAGAAAAGCTTTTATTTCACAAATGTCCGTGGGTTTCCCTCTTCTCTCTCTTGCATAATTTTGAGCCAATCCAGAAATGTAGAGATTTGTGTTTTCCACTATAATGTTAAGCATTTCATCTGTGAAAAATAATGACCAACACTCCATGGCTGTTTTGGCGTTTTTCCCCCACAGTTCCTGACGCCTGGTAGCCGAACAATAATATTTTCTTTTCTCGTTCTTACGGTTTTGTTTGGACAATGTTTTTGCCATCGCGTGGTTCCGTTTTTTACCAATGAAAGCTGGAATTCTTGGTAATTTTGCAAGAGGTACATTGTCATCAGTGCTATCATCGCACTCTTGTTCTGATTCACTATCGGTACTTCGGGTTTCTACTATATTTTCTTCTAAAGCTAACTCCTCTTCTTCGTCATCCTGCTCTTCATCTGAATCAGCTTCTTCCCATAATTGGCGGAGTTTCTCCTACTCTTTCTCATAATAAGTAGACATCGCTGCTAAACGAAAGAGATACTATTTTTTATAAAATAGTAACTAATAAATAATTAATATGCATAAAATAATGCAAAATAAATTTTATTTATGCTAACTTACCGTTGAAAAGTAAAACCAGCCGAATGTAAAAAGAAAAGCGCAAACCGGGGCGCCGGGTCTCAG
Source organism: Pachyrhynchus sulphureomaculatus (assembly GCA_019049505.1). Lineage (NCBI taxonomy): Eukaryota > Metazoa > Arthropoda > Insecta > Coleoptera > Curculionidae > Pachyrhynchus > Pachyrhynchus sulphureomaculatus. The sequence continues at coordinate 28,038,902 of CM032446.1, forward strand.
ACCAAAATCAAAATAATTTAAAAACTAAAATACGTACACAACCATCGATTGTTATGCGAGTATCGAGGCCAAAAATGAACAGGTAGACGAACCGCTAAGCGGTTGCAACGATGTTACGAAAATTGCCGACTGATTGTCGGAGCGTCGGGTCTCAGAGGCTAGGCGCCCCGCCCGCAGGGTTAATAATCATTTTTTCGTCCGTGACCGACACTTTTCCTCTCGAACCACGCTCTGGTAGATCATCAACGTTTTTAAATTGAGAGTATCGTCTCACCCACTTGTTAACGAATGCCCTCGACTTGCTCATATACTTAGCAGCCGCTGTAGGACCTTTTGGATGATTTCATTGGAACACAACCTCGAAGCGCGAAATATATACAGTACTCATGTTCGATAATGTACTATTTAACCATAAATAAGGTAAGAAATGAATCTCTTTCGACAAAGCACTGATTGCAGGGGTGCCAACAATAACCTTAAAAAAAAGAATTTCTTTTACTGATCACAAGTTATAGGCCACATGTTCTTACCTGACCCATTGTATATGCAATTTTTTGAGGTTAGTATCAACACTTGATATTAAACGTAAAGATAAAATCGCTCCTAGAACAGAATTAAAGAAAATACAAAGTATTAAATATTTAAAATGTATTTTAAAAAATTATATGCTGTAATAATTTCTACGTACTTACCCTCTTATTTATATGCAACTTTTTACAGTTAGTAACAACATTTAATATTGAACGCAAAGCTTAAGTACATCAGCTTATGTCATAAAAACGACATAAATAAGAAGCCAATAAAAAAGCAGATAATCTGATAACATTTATAGAAAATAGGTGTACGTGATAAAGAAAATATATTTTTTTGTAGTTTAATAGAGAGTGTATATATTAATTTTGCTGCACGAATCTTATGGAAATTGGCTCCCGGTGAAATTGGCTGAAAATGTATTATGTTATACTTCAAGCCATTCTGATCAAAAGTCTCCATGGACACAAAGTCCAAAAATGAATAGATTAGGAATTATCGAGCGTGAAATCAGTAAAAAAAAACCGCTGGGAAAATGCTATTTTTGCGTTTTTTTAAAAACTTATTTTGACTAGAACAAGATTTTATGAAAAATTCCAACGGGATTATATGTTTTTTGGGTTGCTAATTATGCTACTCAGTATATATCACCACTACACCAAACACTTTATTTTTGCACTCGACGCGCGTTTCGCTAACCATGTTAGCTTCATCAGGAGCGATGATTGACTAAAGCTAAACTACAAATCTACCCTATTTATACTCAGCCTAACCCTTGAATTACTCAAGCGGAACTAATGACATAGGCAAGGCCATCAGTTCCGGTCAAGTAGCCAGTAGAGGGGACTATAAGGAATAGGCCCTCTGTCTTTATTTAAACTACTACATTTTATAATTTCCATACTTTCGTATGTGTTCAACAATCTCCTATCAGATACATTTTTTATTAATCTTAGATTATCTAATGTTACAGTACGATCAGCTTCAAGGGCATGTTCGGCAATGCTAGACTTTTCTGTTCTATTGTGTTTTAAGTGTGCTAAGTATTCTTTAAATCTTGTTTTAATTGACCTTTTAGTTTGCCCAACATACTTTTTGTCACAATCATTACAACTAATTTCATAAATTCCACTTTTCTCACAATTAGGAATCTTATCTTTGGGATTTCCTAAGATATTCCTTAGATTGTCTGATGACTTATAGACTAAGGTGAGGCCTACCTTATTAAATACCTTATTGAGTCCCTTACTATATTTCGGATTATATGGTATGGAGACATACTTGGTGTTATTTTCTTCGCGTGTAAAAAAGGTGGAATTCTGAATATTAAACCTAAACTTATGTCTATTTATTAGCTTATTTATTAAGTCATCCACATATGCATAAGTTTAAAGGATTGAAAAAGAAAGATGTCTTCTACTTAAAAGCGGATAAAGGAAATAAGGTTGTTATATTGGATAAGAAAGATTACTTTGAACGCGTAGATAATCTTATCGAATCTGGTCCTTATGAAAAGGTAATAAAAAATCCATTACCGAGAATGATATCAGAGGTTAAAAATTCTTTAAAAAAATGTAAGAACCTTGTTTCCGATTCCCTAAAATTTAAATTAAATGTGAGTAATCCGACCATACCAAAATTGTATTGCTTACCCAAAATTCACAAACCTGGAAAAGCAATGAGACCTATTGTTTCATCGGTCGGATCACCCACATATTTAATATCCAAATGGTTATCAAAAGAACTTGAGAAGTTACCGTTAAATACATTCGCAGTGAAGAATTCGTTAGAATTTATTAATAAAACAAAAAATCTAGTTCTTAATGAAGGTGAAGTCTTAATTTCTTTTGATGTTAGTTCTTTGTTCCCAAGTGTGCCAATTCCACAAACTTTACAATATCTCGAAGAATTACTTAGAATGAATGACTTTGAAGAGGAAATTATTCGTGAATACTTAATATTATCTAAACTTTGTATGGAACAAAATTATTTCCAATATAACAATCAATTTTATGTTCAGAAAGAAGGAACAGCTATGGGTAATTGCTTATCACCTTTCATAGCCAATTTATTCATGAGTAAGTTTGAAATCGAAGCCAGTCAAGAATTCGAATATTTCCCAAGTGTATGGTATAGGTATGTGGATGATATTTTCGCGATTTTTGATACAAAGAAAGCAAATATTGATGATTTTGTTTCTAGATTAAATAGCCGGTATGATTCCATTAAATTCACTTACGAAGTTGAGAACAAAGGACAATTGCCTTTTCTAGATATTTTAATTATTAAAAATAATAATAGATTAGAATTTGATATCTATAGGAAGGACACAGTAACAGATAGATATATTCCTAATGATTCATTTCATTGCAAACAACATAAATTAGCCACATTACATTTTTTAGTTCATCGTTTGGTCACTTTCCCTCTGAATAGAGTAAACTTTAATAAAGAAAGGAATCGTATTAGAAATATAACTAGAGTTAATGGTTATGACGATGACTTAATAAATAAGCTAATAAATAGACATAAGTTTAGGTTTAATATTCAGAATTCCACCTTTTTTACAAGTGAAGAAAATAACACCAAGTATATCTCCATACCATATAATCCGAAATATAGCAAGGGACTCAATAAGGTATTTAATAAGGTAGGCCTCACCTTAGTCTATAAGTCATCAGAAAATCTGAGGAATATCTTAGGAAATCCCAAAGATAAGATTCCTAATTGTGAGAAAAGTGGAATTTATGAAATTAGTTGTAATGATTGTGACAAAAAGTATGGGCAAACTAAAAGGTCAATTAAAACAAGATTTAAATAACACTTAGCACACTTAAAATACAATAGAATAGAAAAGTCTAGCATTGCCGAACATGCCCTTGAAGCTGATCATACTGTAACATTAGATAATCTAAAGTTAATAAAAAATGTATCTGATAGGAGATTGTTGAACGCATACGAAAGTATGGAAATCATAAAATGTAAAACTAGTTTAAATAAAGACAGAGGGCCTATTCCTTATAGTCCCCTCTACTGGTTACTTGACCGGAACTGATGGCCTTGCCTATGTGATTAGTTCCGCTTGAGTAATTCAAGGGTTAGGCTAAGTATAAATAGGGTAGATTTGTAGTTTAGCTTTAGTCAATCATCGCTCCTGATGAAGCTAAGATGGTTAGCGAAACGTGCGTCGAGTGCAAAAATAAAGTGTTTGGTATAGTGGTGATATATACTGAGTAGTATCATTGTGCCAAAGATTCCACATTTCCAACTTAGTTGCTAATTAAGTTGGGAATGTGGATTCTTTGGCACAATGATACTACTCAGTATATATCACCACTACACCAAACACTTTATTTTTGCACTCGACGCGCGTTTCGCTAACCATGTTAGCTTCATCAGGAGCGATGATTGACTACTTGATTGATGAATCGATGAGTCAATCATCGCTCCTGATGAAGCTAACATGGTTAGCAAAACGCGCGTCCAATGCAAAAATAAAGTGTTTGGTGTAGTGGTGATATATACTGAGTAGTTTAGTTGCTAATTACGAAAATAATAATTATTTTTGACTCATTTCGGTCCTACTTTCGAATGCTAGCCATTTCTGGTGTCTTTTTAGTGTTCTGCACGGAACACTTATACGATCACTTCGGAGTTTGCCCGTCTATCACACCCGATTTTCTCCGAAACTGTAGTAAGTTGAAAGGGTCTTTCCGTATAAGCCATTGAAAAGTACCCCAGCGACTAATTTTTTGCTGAACATTTTGAGTTTAATTTATTGTTCTCTGTCTGAAACCTGCACACACCCTATTTTAGACTTCTACCCCTAATATTAAGGGGGTGACAACCCTTAACGTCAAAATCGAATTTCTTCGAAACCACTTGAGATATCTCAATAAAATTTTACTGTTAGTAGTTAGTAATAAGCTTCATATTATATATTTTTTTCAGATTTTTTGCTCGATTACAAATATTGAAATAAAAGAAGTATATTTTTTAAGGGTGGGTTTTTTTTACTGACACCTACCCAAAAATGTATTGTATTATTTCATTAGTTAGCTATTACGTATTAAAATTATAGGAGTATTATATTGGTGGAACTAGTAAAAAAAAATATTTAATGTCGAGAGACAGGCGCGTCTAGCTTGCTTTTGTAGTCAGAAGTCACAAACCAAAATGGATTTCAAGCAATTATTAATTTTAATGGAAAATAGTTATTTGAAAAGTAATGTAATGATCGCAGGCGACAATATTAATGATTTCAACTGGAAGTGTAGGGTGAATTGAGAAATTATGCATAGAAGTTTTACGAATATGCTCGTATGTCTAAGAATACTTTCGACTGTATTTTGTATAACATTAGACGTAAATTAGAGTGTAAAATTTCTAATAATTCTATATTTACATCCATACTCAATTCAAACGAGTTTGAGCCCGCTTGTTAAAACGCAGAACGACCCGCGCAAATTAGTAATTTGTAATCAAAACTTAATCATCGTCACTATCTTCCTCAATAGTGGTAATTACGTTGGTTTTATCAAATATGTAAATATTTCGGCTGGCAGCATAATTTTTTGATTTATAACGACCGCGGGATAAATAAAAAATAATTGCAGCTACGTACGAAGAGCAACCTACAGTTCTATTGCCATTTGCACAGTCGCACGTGTATCTTTCAATGCCCTTATAGGTGTTCGTATGTCTAACATACTTTTGACTATATCCTGTATAACATTAAACATGAATTAGAACGAAAAACTTCTAATAATTCTATGTTTACATCCATACTCAATTCAAACGAGTTTGAGCCCGCTTGTTAAAACGCAGAACGGCCCGCGCTTACAACGTGAACGCGCTAGTATGACACTAGCAACGGGCAACTCCCGCGCCTGCCACGGGAGTTGCCCGTCGCGCCCGCGCTTTCAACGTGAATACTAACTGAAAATAACCTCATAGTATTATTTACAGGTACATACCAATTGTCGAAATAATGACAGATGAAGGTGTAACACTTGAATAGGTAAGGGATTCTGAAAATATTATAAGGATGAAGGTGCGGATCAAGACATAAAAATAGCGTATTCAAATTATAGGAGTATTATATTGGTGGAACTAGTAAAAAAAATATTTAATGTTGGGAGACAGGCACATCTAGCTTGCTTGTGTAATCGGAAGTCACAAACCAAAATGGATTTCAAGCAATTATTAATTTTAATGGAAAATAGTTATTTGAAAAGTAATGTAATGATCGCACACGATAACATTAATGATTTCGATAGAAAGTGTAGGGGTGAATTTTATTGTCTTTACGACAAACTACGAAATTATGCAGAAAAGTTTTACGAATATGCTCGTATGTCTAAGAATACTTTTGACTGTACTTTGTATAACATTTGACGTGAATTAGAGCGTAAAACTTCTAATAATTTTGTATTTACATCCATACTGAATTTAAACGAGTTTGAGCCCGCTTGTTAAAACGCAGAACGACCCGCGCAGATTAGTAATTTGTAATCAAAACTTAATCATCGTTACTAAATTCCTCAATAGTGGGAATTACGCTGGTTTTATCAAATATGGTAGTAAGTATTTCGGCTGGCAGTATAATTTTTGATTTATAACGACCGCAGGATAAATAAAAAATAATTGCAGCTACGTACGGACAGCAACCTACAGTTCTATTGCCATTTGCACAGTCGCACATGTATATTTCGATGCCCTTATAGGTGTTCGTATGTCTAATATACTTTCGACTATATCTTGTATAACATTAGACATGGATTAAAACGAAAAACTTCCTGATGCGAAATATATACAGAACATGAGTACTGTATATGTTTCAGGCTTGGAGGCTGTGTTCCGATGGAATCATCCAAAAGGTCCGAAAATGACACCTACAGCGGCTGCTAAGTATATGAGCAAGTCGAGGGCATTCGTTAACAAGTGGGTGTGACGTTACTCTCAATTTAAAAATGTTGATGATCTATCACAACGTGGTTCGAGAGGAAAAGTGTCGGTCACGGACGAAAAAATGATTATTAAGATGTTTTCCCGAATTTCTTAATTAACTTTGCGTCAAGGGGCGCGAAAACTAAAGCAGAAATGTTTGGATATATCTTATGAAACGATTCACACGATTCGCGCTCATCTCCGAGCTAACGATTTCAAGTGGCGGAGTACAATCAAGAAACCAATGCTGAGCGAAAAACGGAGAGAAACGACTCGCATGGGCAGAGGAAAACATATATCGAGACTGGAGCAATGTAATTTTTTCCGATGAAGCTTCATTTTGGGGTTATGTTATCACCCACGAGCCTAGTCAACTGATTGGTTCAGCGCACTGTGAAACACCCTGTGAAGATCGTTTGGAGATGTTTCTCGCAAAAAGGTTTTGGGAGATTCTTTGTCTTTCAAAGTTTCGAGTTCAAATTCGACCAACGATGGAATATTGCTTCCATGTTTGGAACTCTACTTCCAAACATACTCTGCATTTGTTGGACTCTATTCAGAACAGAGCTGGACCCCCAGAATTCACCATCAACCACCTTAATTCCTTGCAACATCGAAAACCGTTTGTCCACTCGAGTCTATTCAACAAATACTTTCATGGAAAGTGTTTGATGGATGTGACCCGCTTAATTCCTCGCAGAGCGGTGTATGCTAGGGATACATGTCGCGCTAATACATCACATTTGTATGAGGTTTAGCTTGTTACTCTTCGTACAACACTTTTCAAGCAGTCTTTTATATGGAGAACTTCATCCCTTTACAACGATTTGCCTAGAATTATGTTTCCCACCTAGTACAATTTAGAGTGATTCAAGACCAACGTGAATCGCTTTTTCCGCACACGCGTCACTCCTATAGCGCTTTAGGGATTTCCCTGCAGCACGTGTACTATGACTAGAAAAACACTTTAAAGAGCCCCAATCTAAAATTTTTTATAAGTAAAGGTATTTGGTATATAATTTAGAAACTTGGTTAGCACGTAACTTAATTATGATATTTTAGTGACCCCAAAAACAGGACAAAAATCGCCCGTTTTGGCACCCTCGAATTCTGTTACAAATTGTATGCTACATAATTGTTAATGATGAGGACTTGCTCATGACAATGTTTTGAGTTGAGTATACTTTCAGTTTTTGAAGGAATGAAGTTACCAGGTGTACAAGTATGAAATGAGGATTTTTTTTCGGAAAAAATGATAAAAAAGTGCTTTATTCAAAGTATGCTCCATCGCTTGTTATACATTTTCCCATCTTTCGGGCAATTTGTGAATATCACGCCAGTAAAAATCTTCCCCTTTTGCTGGTAATTGCAAGGAGGCAAGTCTGGTGAGTAAACCGTATGGGGTAGAACTTCCCAGCTGAGTGCTTGCAACGTGTCGCGAACTGCTTTTGTCGTATGTGATGGAGCATTGTCATGAAGAAAAATAACTTTGTGTTGCCTCTTTCGGTATTCTGCCCTTTTTTGAAGCAGCGAACGGTTCAAATCGGTCAATTGTTGTTGGTAACGTATAGTATTAACCGTTTCCCCAGGTTTTAACAGCTCATAATAGACCACGCCCCTCTGGTCCCATCAAGCACAGAGCATTGTCTTTCTGCCAAAGCGATTCGGTCTTGCGGTCGATGTGGATGGTGCACCTGAGTCTACCCATGATTTTTTGCGCTTGGGATTCTCAAAATAAATCCACTCTTCATCCCCTGTAACTATACGATGAAAAAACGACTTCCTTTTGTACTGAGCGAGCAAAATGTCACACGTGTTTTTGCGCTTTTCCATTTGCCTGTCGTTCAACTCATGTGGTACCCATTTACCGGTCTTCTGAATCTTTCCCATCTCTCGTACCCGATTGGAAACAGCTTGTTGACTTACGCCCAATTGCTCGGCGAGTTGTTTTTGTGTTTGCGAATCATCTTCGTCCAACAATGTTTGCAATTCCACATCTTCGCATTTTTTTGACGGTTTTCCTCGTTCCTTGTCTGCAACATCGAAGTCACCACTTTTGAAACGCCGAAATCATCGTTCACACATATCTTGCGATTGAGCATGTTCACCATAAGCTTCTCGAAGTAATCGGTATGACTCAACAGCAGTTTTCTTCAAATGAAAACAAAAAATTAGTGCTGTCCGCGAATGCTCTTTGTTCGGTATAAATTTCACACAACAACAACACAACACTATGCACACACTTTTCCAATTTATCACTCGTGCGCGTCTGACACTTGTTGATGACACAACAAAATGGCACAGTGTCAAATCTTTATAGCACAAACTGCATTGGTGCACCATCTGTTGTCTGAAATCCGCATTTCATACTTGTACACCTGGTATAATACGCGTGATATAAGCTTATCAAAAAGTATCGGACTCCTCTCCTAACATCGTAATTACAGTTTTTAGAAAAAAATAACCTGCACAAAAAATGTAGGATTTTAAACGAGCATTTCGACGGTGACCTTGACCTTCAAGGTCATTTGAGGGTCAATCTTATAATTTCAAATAGCAACTGCTGCTTTTGTCCCCGGAAACTGATAGAATGGAAAATTCTACGATCGGATATGACCTTGTCCGCAAGGTCAAGTTAAGGTCAAATGTTTGTTTTACGGAGGATCTACCTCTATGACCTTGGTAATGGTTAAAGTAGGAAATTTTACAATCTAATACGACATCGACGTCGCAGTCAAGGTCAATGGCCGAGGTCAAAGACAAATGTATGAACGTCAACTCTTCGGGGAACCCGTGTTTTCGGCCCCGTGAATCGAAACTGCGGTAGATTTTAGTATCGGATATGACCTTGACCTTGATCGATGATACTTAGATGGTCAATACCGATTAATACTTTAGGGATAAATCAGAGATCGGGCCGGTTAAGGCAAGATCAATCAGAGATCCGACCGGTTAAGGCAAGATCAATCAGAGATCTTTATTGGTACATTAAGTCATTATTTGATAGTTTACATATTCATTGCGTTTCTTTTGGAATAGTAATGGACGTTTTGCATATATCAGGATTGTGTGTGTGTGTGTATTTCGTTATGCTCTCCGTACCCAAGGTACCATATAATTGTAGCTATATGGCTGCAACATCTCTCCACAATTTCGCTCTGTCTACAAGAACAAAAATATGATGGCTTTTTCCACTGTGATATCGCGATTTCATATGTGCTTTCACGCGTAATGGATCTGCAACATCAAACCACATATACTATTATCCAAATTCGAAGTTCGATGTCTTGCATTGGGATTGAATTTCTGTACTAAAAAAACACCCTCTTCTAGATGTTCTTCATAATATGAAATAGAATTCTTTAATTGGTAAGGCCCAAGGCTAATATTATATGTCTTACAGTGTAAGTTATAAAAATCGTATAAGATTGTTATTTTCTTGGTTATCCATTGCTGCATAGGTAGCATCGTCAAAGGGGACTGCTGAGAAAGATCGTATTGTTGAAAAACATTTGTCAAATCGGTTTGGAACATATTTTGATGCTCTTTGTCGCTCAGAATTGGCTTATGAAATAAGTTAAGGCGAGTGCAATCAGTAAGTATTTGTTATCATTACATAAAGTGGCATTATGAATTGGTAAAGTGAACAATTTAAACTTTTTTTTTAAGTTGCCCAAATCCTTGTTCAACGATCCATCGGACTTTGGTGACGAATCTTGCTTTATTCGCTTCCAAGGTATCGCGCTCCGTACTGCCAGGAATATAGGCATGCAACCAGAAAATCGAGAACATGTCGAAATCTATTATCAATTAAAATAACATCGTTTTCTTGAAGAACATCCAATATAGCCATATACCAATCGAAACATTCTTTTAGTATTAGTGCATCGTTGTGATTTGTATTAAAATGTCCTTAAACCATAAGAATATATCCATCAGCTAACACCCCACCATAGGTTTTATAAGCGGCATTTTTTTTTGCTCACTCCACAACGGTTTTTGACCACCAAAATTCTTTGACTGGGATGTCAAATAATTCTTTGGACACTGGAGTGTTAAGCCGGGTTTCCACCAAACGGACATAACACGAAATACAAACAAAAACTGTTTTTCTTTCAGTTCTTCTTCCAATTGGATCATTTTTTCTTTGGATACTAAAGTTCTTGCGTTATAAGTTGCTATCTACCATTCTGTTCTTTTAGGTTGTCTGTATGTATTTTATTTTCGGTAGTATGCAATTATCAAATACTCTCCTCAGGTTGA
>CM032446.1:28054644-28119556 GCA_019049505.1 Pachyrhynchus sulphureomaculatus
CTTATTTAGCTGTCCATTCTTTTCGATTTCCAAGGCTTCTCTGCCTGTTTTATAATATGAAATCGAGGCTATTTGTTTAGATCCCTCAAAATTGATGTTGAGACCAGTATCATGATGGTGCTGAAAAAGAGCTGATGTTATTTGTTTGTTTTTGATACTTATTTTATGTTCTTGGATCCGGGTGGAGATTCTTCTGTTTGTTTGTCCTATGTACAGTTTGTGGCAGTCTCCGCATGGGATGCTGTAAACTTCATAGTTTTTCAGTTTTCCCTTGTCCTTGGGTTACCTAGGATATCTGCCAGAGTGTTTTGGGATTTGTATGCTGTGCCTATGTTGTGTTTCCTTCCTTTCACATACGGTAATAGGACTCTACTCTAGTTAAGGTCGCGTTCTTCTGTCCTTGTCTGTGGATGGCGCTGCGTTTCTAATGCTCTCCGATGGACTGATCTTTATATCCATTTTGCTTACGGGCGCTAGTAATTTGTGTCATTTCTTGCTGTCTCGTGTCTGGTTCGGTGAGTTGGTATGATCTCGATACAAGGGTATTGTTTCAAAATACATCAATCATATGTTGTAATAATCTTTGTTGTTAATTTCAGTGTACAGTTTAGTAGACTTATGCCTCTATAGTTATATGGATCTTCTTCTTCTCCCTTCTTGTGCATTAGTGTAACTGTCGCTTTTCTCCATTCATCTGGGATTCTATTCGATCTTATAATCCTCTGTATAAGTGTCTGGAGTTGCTTAACCAGAGAGTGTTAGTAGTTCATTAGCTACGAGGCTGGTTTGAAAAGTCCGTGCAAAAATAAAAACTACTTATGTGTTTGGGGTAAACCTTTTTTATTTTTCGACATAGTCTCCTTTTAGGCTTATACACTTCGTCCAATGATGTTCTAGTTTGTTGATCCCTTCCGAATAATAGGATTTGTCCAAGTCTGCAAAATATCCATTAGTGTCTGCAATCACCTCCTCGTTTGAATAAAATCTTTGTCCCGCCAGCCATTTCTTCAAATTGGGGAACAAATAGTAGTCCGAGGGAGCCAAGTCTGGAGAATAGGGGGGATGTGAAACGAGTTGGAATCCTATTTCCATTAATTTTGCGACCACAACTGCTGAGGTGTGTGCTGGTGCGTTGTCGTGATGGAAAAGGACTTTCTTGTGGGCCAATCGCGGGCGTTTTTCTTGCAGCTCGGTTTTCAAACGGTCCAATAACGATGAATAATATTCACCTGTAATAGTTTTACCCTTTTCCAGATAGTCGATGAGGATTATCCCTTGCGAATCTCAAAAGACAGTCGCCATAACCTTTCCGGCTTTTTTGGTGCAAATTCCCCCTTGGTAACCCATTGTTTAGATTGTTGTTTGGTCTCAGGAGTATAGTAATGTATCCATGTTTCATCCACAGCGACGAAATGACGCTTAAAGTCCTCCGGAACAGCTGCAAACCATCCTTGCAACACTTCACACGATTCCGTTTTTGGTCAAGCGTGAGCAAAATCGCGGCACCCATCTTGCGGATAGCTTTCTCATGTCCAAATGTTTATGCAAAATATTATGTACCCGTTCAGTCGAGATGCCCACAGCACTAACAATCTCACGCACCTTAACTCTTCTGTCATCCATCATCATATCATGGATTTGATCAATGATTTCTGGAGTCGTAACTTCCACAGGCCGTCCAGAACGTTCAGCGTCACTTGTGCCCATATGGCCAGTCCGAAAATTTTGAAACCACTTATAAACTGTTCTAATCGAAGGTGCAGAGTCACCATAATGTTTATTAAGCTTCTCTTTAGTCTCCTGAGGCGTTTTGCCTTTCATAAAGTAATGTTTAATCACCACACGAAATTCTTTTTCGTCCATTTCTTGAAAATCACTCGACTTCCTTGATTCACACGAATGCCAAACACAAAAAAATAGACCAATATGGCTGAAACTTGGTGTGCGTTCATTCAAGAGATACTAACTAAACATGACCTCGATACGCGCCGGTGGTGCCATCTCTCGGACTTTGCACGGACTTTTCAAACCAGCCTCGTATTTGGTCTTCGCCGGGAGATTTACGGTTTTTTTAATTTTTCCAGGGCTTCTATTACGTCTTCTTCCGTTATAATATATGTTTCTTCGTTTATCGTTATCTCTGGTGTTTATGGCAGTGTGATACTCTGTTCCCTTTTACGTAATTATGTAAGATATGTTACCCACATTCGTTTCTTCAGGCGTGTATACTCTATTAGTTCTTTTATCTCAGTTCTCTGCTGTCTTATAAATATCCATATTTGTTTTTGTTGACCATAGAAAGTCTGATTCTAATTTCTTTATGTATCTCTCCCAGTATTTCAGTTTTTGTTCTTCTTACTAATTCGTGGGTTTCTGTTCGTATTCTTTTATATCTTCGGTAGGCTGTCCTGATTGACCTGTACTTTAGATATCTTTCTTCCTTGTCACGGCATTTCTCTATAATTTCTGCACTGAACCATGGTGTTTGTGTCCTTTTTTATTTTTAGCGATAGTTTTACTCCCTAATGCCCCATATGCAGCTTCTAATACATTTGTTTTTATTTTGAACCAACCGTCATTTATGTTATCACGGTCATTTATCTGATTTAATCTGATTTTTTTCTTCCAGTCTTCTCTGCTACAGGTCTCTCGTTGATTCTTCTTATTGATTTTCTATTCTTAACGTTGTTTCCAGTTCCTTATTTTGGTGTTGCTTTGTGTTTCTTATGTTCCACCTTACTTTACACATAACTAAATTATGATCACTTCCTAAGTTTGGTGATGTCATGCTTCTTACGTCTAATATATCGCGTGGATGTGTTTTTCTGTTTGTTAAGATACTAGCCGTGCCCGCGGCTCCGCCCGCGTGGGCTTGATTCACTACTATCGTCACTGCTTATTCCTTATGTTACCTAACGTAATAAAATATCTGCCATTATTTCCCCTTATCTGCCATTATTTCTCCTTATCTCCCATTATCTCTACATAATTTCCATTATCTAGGCTTAAATGTGCTCATCTCCCCATTATTTCTCCTTATCTCTCATTATCTCACCTTATGTCCCATTATCTAGGCTTATCTCGACTTATCTCGTAATATTTCTCCTTCTCTCCCATTATTTCTCCTTATCTCCCCATTATCTCACCATAATTTCCATTATCTAGACTTATCTCTGCTTATCTCCCATTATTTATTCTTATCTCCCGTTATCTCACCTTATCTCCCATTATCTAGGCTTATATCGAATTATATAGAACATATGTATAAATTTATAAAAACACGTAAATCGGATAAGTGATTCTCAAGTGATAAGCGCACTAACGGACAGACAGACAGAGAGATGTTGCATTTTATATATATTATATTCTTTGCTACATGATATTGTTCCATATTTAATGCTTTAGGCAGTGTATTGCAAGAGAACGCGCTAGCGGCAAACTTTTTCTCTGACTTGATTCACTATTACCGTTACTGCTTATTCCTTATCACCTAATGTAATAAAATATATAAAGGGTGTTTTTATAGAGGTATAAAACTTTAAGTTGGCAACACTTTTTTAACTGGTGGCCATTTTGTCAGCTGTCAAGTGATTTATGTTTAGTTTGGTTTGGCATTTCAACATGAATAAACTGACGCCCGAACAACGCTTCCAAATTGTGCAAATTTATTTTGAAAATCATGGTTCTGTTCGAAATACGTTTCGCGCACTACGTCCATTTTACGGTCAACATAATCGTCCGTCAGAGCAATTAATTCGATTAACTATGGAACGTTTTCGCACCACGTTTACTCTAAATGATAATACGCATCCACAGAGACGTCGTACAGTGCATACAGAAGAAGTCATTGCTGCTGTAGAGCGTAGCGTAGAGGAAGACCCGAATCAGTCTATCCGCCATCGTGCACAGGAATTGGATATGTGTCCATCCACTTTATGGAAGATTTTGCGGAAAGATCTTGGTTTGCGTGCTTACAAAATCCAACTCGTGCAACAATTGAAGCCACACGATCACCTAACAAGGCGTAGATTCGGTGAATGGGCCCAAAACAAGATTGCCGTTGATCTCGATTTTCATAAGCGAATTTTGTTTAGCGATGAAGCTCACTTTTGTTTGAATGGATACGTCAATAAACAAAACTGCCGTATTTGGAGTGATGATAATCCTCAAGTGTATGTTGAGAGACACCTTTACATCCAGAAAAAACTGACTGTTTGGTGTGCTTTATGGGCTGGTGGAATCATTGGTCCGTACTTCTTTAAAAACGATGCTGGTCAGAACGTTACAGTCAATGGTGACCGCTATAGAGCCATGATTACTGACTTTTTTCGTTCATTAATTGAACAACCATGATGTGCAGGAGCTGTGGTTTCAACAAGACGGCGCAACATGTCACACAGCTCGTGCCACAATTGATTTATTGAAGGAAACGTTTGGTAACCGCATAGTTTCACGTTTCGGACCCGTGAATTGGCCTGCAAGATCGTGCGATTGAACGCCGCTAGACTATTTTCTGTGGGGATATGTGAACTCGCTAGTCTACGCCGATAAGCCCGAAACGATTGACCACTTGGAGGACAACATTCGCCGCGTTATTGCCGATATACGGCCACAAATGTTGGAAAAAGTCATCGAAAATTGGACCTCCAGATTAGACTACGTCCGAGCCAGCCGTGGTGGTCATATGCCAGAAGTCATATTTAAATTATAATGCCAGAAGATTATCTTTCGAATAAAGTAAATTTCATGTCAATTTAAAAAAATTCATCTTAGTTTTATTCCATTTCAAAGTTCTATACCTCTATAAAAAACACCCTTTATAACCTGGACAGAGAACATATGTATATTTAAAAAAAAAGCACGTAAATCGGATAAGTGGATATATTATAGATATTCTTTGCTACATGATATTGTTTCATATTTAATGGTTTAGGATGTTTAAAAAAAAAGCACGTAAATCGGATAAGTGGTTCTCCCCCGTGGTAAGCGCTCTAACGGACACACAGACAGACAGAGATACGTTGCATTTTATATATATTATAGATGTAATAAAATATATATCTATAACTTGGTCAGAGAACATATGTATGAATTTAAAAAATCACGTAAATCGGATAAGTAGTTCTTGAGGGATAAGCACACTAACGGACAGACAGACAGAGAGACGTTGCATTTTATATATATATTATAGATATAGATTATTATTATTATTATATAACCTGGCCAAAAAATATATGTATGAATTTAAAAAAAGACACGTGAATCAGATAAGTGGTTCTCGCGTAATAAACGCACTAATGGACAGACAGACAGACAGACAGAGAGACATTGCATTATATATATTATAGATTATAAATTATAGATATTCTCTGCTACATAATATTGTTCCATATTTAATAGTTTAGGCTGTGTAATGCAAGGGAACGCGCTAGCGGCAAACTTTTTTCGGACTTCATTCACTATTATCGTCACTGCTCATTCCTTATGCTACCTATCGTAATAAAATATAGCCTATAACCTGGCCAGAGAACATATGTATGTTTTGAAAAAAAAGTACGTAAATCGGATAAATGGTTCTCCAGTGATAAGCGCACTAACGGACAGACAGACAGGGAGATGTTGCATTTTATATATATTATAGATAATCTATCATTAATATGTTACCTCTAGTGTTCTCAAATGTATACATACATATGCACAAAGTTTTAGGGATAAAAAAAAGCTTCAGCACGATAGATTCTCAAACTTCTTGCACTAGAGCAGATCTGAATGTTACTATGGGATCCTTTCATGGAACAGGGGATTGATGTAATGATTTTGGACGAGTTCTCCACCTCCAAAGAAGGAAAGGTGAAAACTTAAGTCGTCTCCTGGAAAGTTGATGGCGACTGATTTTTGGGGTTGCAAAGGAATGTTACTTATTGAATATATGAAAAAAGGGTTTACAATGAATGGATGATTTTGCGAAAGGACGATCTAAAACCTGGTACAGGCGATTAGAAAAAAACGTCTAAATTTACAGAGAAACAAAACTTTGTTCTTGCATGCTACTGGGTATACAAGACTCGTACAGTTGTAGTCATTACCGAAGGCTGTGGTTTCAGAGTTAAAACCTGCACTCTATGGGCGTGTATAATTAAGGAAAGAAAAAACATTTTAAAATACTGTAAACCACGAAGCACGCGCAAGGGGAATTTGCTCATCGTTATAAACATCTTCCTCGCGTTCTTTCATTTCTGTGTTGCTCTGTGTTCTAAAATGGGCTTTTTTCCTAATTACAAACACCCATAGCTCCAATTTAGCGCCGAGCGACTTCTTTTCGTTCAAATATCTAAAGAAAAATGTCAGTGGCCGAAAGTTTTCCTCAGATGATGAGTCAAAAGCCGCAATCACCTCGTTTTCTAATGCGCTAAAAAAGGTTGCTTTTTTGTTTGATGGAATGGAACGATTCGAGGAACGCTGGCCTAAATGTTCTATGGCAGGGGTGCTCAAACTTGAACTGCTGGCGATCTACCTCAATATTGTTAGACTACTTTTGAATGCGTTTGTTGCGCTAATCATCTCAATAATAGTTTTTCCTTTACCCTGAAGCTCCAAATTAATGGTGTTTAAATGCATTGTGATGTCTGTCAAAAATGCCAAATCAGTCAGCCTTTTTCCGTTTTTCAGCTTCTGAGTGTCATCACCTCTTTTGTCCAGAAAAGCTGTTATTTCGGGCAATAATTCTTGAAACCTTTCTAGGAATTTTCCGCGACTCTACCACCTGACGTCCGTGTGAAGAACTAAATCAGCGTGTTCAGCTGACTCACTATCTTCCAACTGCAATTTAAAGAGCCCTCCTTGCAAGCTACGTGCACGGATAGAATTCATAATTTTTATTGCAATTCCCATAATCTCCTCCATGTTTAGAACTTTTGAACACAAAACTTGTTGATGTATAATGCAATGGAAGGAGAAAAATGAAGGGAAATCATCATTAGCTCGACACAATGCCACAAAACCGTTTTTGTTTCCAGTCATTGCTGGTGCTCCATCGGTTGTAATGCACACTAGTTTATATATTTGTAGTTTGTTACAAAATTGAAGAAAATGTCATAAATATCTTCGCCATGGGTCTTTCCTTTCAGAGGAATCATTGTCAAAAACTCTTCCTTAGCCGACATGTCATAGAATACCATTCGAATAAAAATACACAGCTGGGCAGTGTCTGTCATATATCGGTGGATTCGTCGAACTGTAAAGAAAAGTATGTACATTCCAAGATATCATGTTTTAGTTTATCTGCCATGTCCTGACTCATGACTTCAACACGCCTTGTGACAGTCGGACGAGATAACTGAAGTTCTCTAATAGCAGACATAATCTCTGTTTTATTTTTAAAATCTCCAAATAAAGTCTCACCCGCTTCAATAAATGCTTCCTTCACAACCAATCCATCATCAAATGGTTTCTTGTGTTTCGCCAATATATGAGATATTTCAAATGACGCTATCGTTGCAGCTTTTGATTGTTTGGCTGGTCTTGTGAACATGATTTGTTCTTTTTTCAAACAAGTTATCAAATCACGTACTTTTCGTTTTCTTAATTCACTTTGTGACGGAAAATCCTTTTCATAGTTTTTATGAACCGTTTTATGATGCCTCTCTAAGTTCCCACGCTTAGGTATTGCAACTGACGCACGGCAAATGAGACAAATGCACTTTTCCTTTACCATACAAAAGAAAAATTCTTTCTCCCAATCGTTATTAAAATGATAAGTTTTACTTTTCTTCGCCGCACTGATTTTGGACTATTTATTAATAAACTTTGTATCGATGTATCGCCTTCAAGTTACAACTCAGACTGACTCCTATTCCTGCAGGCGCAACATTTATATCGGCGCGAACGAAGTCTCGAATGTTCCGGTCAAACACGCCGCCCGAAGTTTCTAGAAAAATCGGCGGGAATCAAAAACGCGGCTTTTCTTTGACAAGTACCGCGCGTTCCTTTGATGAAGCCGCCTTTTGCCGCTAGCAGGGGGTTATTACGATAAAAGAAAGTGATGAGGGGGTTATTCTGGCCTAATTGTGAATCGAATAAATTTTAGTAGTTTATTCATTACATTTTGTTTTAGTTACCTAAAACAAAATCTGTGAATAGTTCTATTTCGGAATTTTTTTTTTCTCGAGATCGACTCAAAAAGCACTCGCGATCGACCGTTTGAGCACCCCTGTTCTATGGTAAATGGTGATTATGTATAAAAAAAAAATTACGCTATGCGAGTTTTTCTTCACAGCTAGGTGGATAACTTAGAAAAACACACAAAATACTTTTGTGATAAGTAATGTAACTAAATTCTTACCTCAACTACCGAAATAGCTAACGCAACAATACCAATCAGTTGCATAGAACTTATGATAAAATCGTAAAAGGCCTCCTGACATCCCACTGTGCTTGAACCGCAACTGTCTGGAATTTGTCCTGACGGCCAATATCCACGTCCAGTAGTACCACAACATTTTAACTATAAAACAAAATAAGTGTTTTTTATTAACGTAAAAATTGATAGATGTAAAGTACTACTAAATTTTTTTTTTTCGGAACAACTAAAAGTGTAAAAAGGGATAAATTGTTTTGATTAGTTAGTAGTCTTCTTTATTTAACTACTAGGAAAATACGTCAGGTAACATAACATTTAATATAGAATCTATTAGTGTTATAGATATATATCATAGTGCAAAAAAAAAAATATTTCCGAGTTGTTCAAGAATAATGAAAATAACCGGTCAAGTGTAAGTTGAACTTGCGCAATTAGTGATCAGTACCTTGATTGCTAGAAGTTTTTTTGCGATCTGTACTGAAAACTGATGATCTTGAAATTTTTGTTTTTTATATACCAGATAAATTACACAGGGCAACAAAAAAATATTTTTGTTTTGGTGCCTGGGATTTTAGAGCTGATTTTAACTATATTTGGGACGCTAAATCTATACATGCAATCCGTTTTTCTCTATCAGCTCTACTTTTTTAGATACATCAACTTATCTACCAATGTGGTTTTTATTCAGTATATTCATTTATGAGAGTTCTAAAATTATTATATATTCATTAGTGTAGGTACAATGGTTTTATTGTCAGTCTGTAATTGAGTAAATTCCAGGTAAATCTATAAATAGTGGAACCATTGCTTATCAGGTACCTGAACTGACCCTTTCAATCACCTAACTCGGGTAAGTCTCGTCAGTTTGTGCGTTCTTACTAATGAGAGTAGATCGAATTCGGCGTGTTATTTTATGTTAAGAAAAGAGTGTTTTTGTGTTATTGAACAGAATTAAACCACATATCTCTGATGACGAATATTTTCCCTCTGATCGCTCTTCTGATGCTAATAAAAGTTCTGATGCTAATGAAACTAACAGTGACTATGAGGGGACGTCATCAGTTCCTCAACGCTTCAATCAAAATGAATTAAATGATCTCACCAGGGATCTCAATTTATCGAAAAAAGCTTCTGAAGTACTGGCTTCTAGGTTGAACGACAAAAATTTACTGGAACAAGGAACCAAAAATTACCTTTTACCGTACAAGAGAAAAAGATCTGCTACCATTCTTTTCTCAAGAAGACAATCTTGTATTTTGTCACGAAATTAGGGGACTCATGAAAGAAATGGGACTTTCTGAATATATTCCAGATGATTGGCGCCTATTTATTGACAGTTCAAAGCGAAGTTTAAAATGTGTCCTTCTACATAATGGGAATAAATATGGTTCAATACCACTAGCTCACTCAACGAAACTGAAAGAAGAATATAATACCATAGCTTTGGTCTTGCAGAAGATAAAGTATTACGAACATCTATGGATGATTTGTGTAGAGACTTAAAAATGGTAAACTTTCTTCTTGGGCAGCAAAGTGGTTACACGAAATATCCGTGTTTCTTGTGCCTCTGGGATAGTAGGGACAAAATACACCACTGGGTTAGAAAAGATTGGCCTCAGAGAGAAAACATGGACGTTGGGGAAAAGAATGTCATTAACGACGCTTTGGTTGAAAGAGAAAAAATCATACTTCCTCCGTTACATATAAAGTTGGGCTTAATGAAGCAATTTGTAAAGGCTCTTGATAAGAATGGGTCTTGTTTTGCATATATAGGGGTAAAAATGCATCAGTTGAGCACAAAAAAAAACTCAAAGCAGGGATATTTGACGGCCCACAAATAAGACAATTAATTAAGGATCCTGCCTTCATAAATTCAATGAATCAAGTTGAACGAGAAGCTTGGACATCATTTGTTGCAGTTGTAGAAAATTTTCTAGACAAACATAAAGCTCAGAACTATGTTGAAATGGTTAACAAGATGCTTAATAGTTTCAAATCCTTAGGGTGCAATATGAGTATTAAAAATACACTATTTACACAGCCACTTAGACCGTTTTCCAGAAAATTTAGGAGACATGAGTGAGGAACAAGGTGAAAGATTTCACCAAGATATTAAAGTTATGGAGGACCGCTACCAAGGAAGATGGGACATGCACATGATGGCAGATTACTGCTGGAGTTTAAAAAGGGACTGTTTAAAAAAACATTCAAGAATGTCGCGGAAAAGAAGCTTTCCAAGTGTTGAGTGACTATTTCATTTCTTCAATGTTTTTTTTATTTGTAAGTACGACATAATATTGTATTTTGTATAACTAAAATAAAAATTTCGTATCTACTTTTGTTTACTACACTTACGGATTTGAGTTACAATAATGTAACTTATATTTCTCTAAAATTGTATATCTTAAAAATTTGAGCTCCTAGGTACAAATGAATACGTTATTTGAATTCAGGACATCAAATTGATATAGAATCAGCTCAAAAAACCTCGACACCAAAACAGCTGTTCCCCTGTGTTATTACAGGTAATGCACTCGTGATAAGTTTCGTTCAATCTATACCCTGTGGAGAATATCCTAGAATTTTTTTCAAAATTTTTTGATCAGTACGTCTCGAGATAGGGGGGGGGGGGGGGGGGCAGCGATTTTTCGCTGACCTGTTAAAAAATTTTGACTCGATGACCTAGTAAAATTTTTTTTTTTTCACTTCCGATTTCACTCCCCAAAACTAACCCCTTAAGTCAAAATTTAACTTTCAAAACTACACGGCTCTGATGAGGCCATCAATTCCTATATTATTACCAAATTTCAACTTTCTATGTCAAATAGTTTCGGAGAAAATCGGGTGTGACAGACAGACACCGAAGTGATCTTATGAGTGTCCCGTACGGAACACTAAAAATTGTGTACTTTTCTTTTTATTGCATTTTTAAAGTCTTTATCGACCTCGAGGGCTCCTTTCCTTTGTGATTCTGAGGTTCGTTGTAAGGACCGCGTTTTCTTTCTTTTAGAAATCTATGAATAGTTGCTGATCCAACTCCCGTCATGTTGGCACAGGTTTCCACAATTTCGCGGACTTGGCTTGTTAGCTGTTAATGCATTAGGGCATCGTGGACGTTAAGTATCATTGTTTTTTCCACAGGGAAAATGCAGATTTACAGACTCCGCGAAGTTTGACCGGGGCAAAACTGAAAGTTGAAGCCATCGCTGTTCTGATTTGAACTAAGCATATTATAGGTTTTTACTTTATTTTTTACTTACACAGCATATTTTTATTGCATACTTAGGTACTTAGGCACCTACCTACCGATACTTTATAGCAACCATACATGTACATTTTATTTTCAAATACGGATCGAAGAACAATCTATTGTACATGATTTTTTGAAAAAGCAGTAAGCTAGGGATTTTGTGTACCATAAAGTTTAAAAAAGCGAATAAATTGCTACTTATTGTAACTATAACTTGTTTGTTTCTTTGTCTAGTTGATAAGATTCCAGTTTTTACGTACGGAAGACTTATAAGATCACTTCGGTGTCTGTCTGTCACACCAGAATTTCTCCGAAACTATTTGACATAGAAAGGTAAAATTTGGCACTTATAGGAATTGATGTAGAGCCATGTAGTTCTGAAAGTTAAATTTTGACTTAAGGGGTTAGTTTTGGGGGGTGAAATCGGAAAGAAAAAAAAATTAACCAGGTCATCAAGCGGGATGTCAAATGAAAGTTTGCGAGTTCTACCGTTTCCTATTTTTACTTTAGGCAGGATCAATCATTAGACATTAGATATGTACTGTCCACCTTAAAAAAATGTTCGTAAGTGTTCTAAATAGCTCAAACCTACTTTCTCCTGTACTGCTACAAGCTTTCGACTACCTTTCATAGTACATAGGGTGAGAAGTCCAGAGACTTTTGAACAAAAACAATGTTTGTAGAAGGATTTGTCATTGCCTTCAATATAGGCCTGTTCCGGCGATAACTTCTTCACTGCAGCCAAATCTCTTTCCCGCGAGCATTTTTTTGAGGTCTGCGAATAGGTAATAGTCGCTGGGGGCCAAATCTGAAGAATACGGTGGATGAGGAAGCAATTCGAACTTCAATTCATGCAATTTTGCCATTGTAATCGTTGACTTGTGACACGGTGCATTGTCTTGATGAAAGAGCACTTTTTTCTTGTTGATTTGGGGCCGTTCCTTTGCGACTTCTGCCTTCAAACGCACCAATAACTTTATATAATATTCGCTATTGATGGTTTTTCCCTTCTCAGCATAGTCCATGAAAATTATTTCATGCGCATCGCAAAATACAGAGGCCAAAACCTTCCCAGCCGACTGTTGTGTCTTTAGTCGCTTCGGGCGGCTTTCACCGGCTGCTATCCACTCGGCTGGTTGCCGATTTGATTCCGGTGTGTAGTGGTGGATCCATGTTTCATCCATTGTCACATATCGCGTGAAAAAAATCCTTTTTATTGCTCTTAAACAAGTCCAAATAGCGCTCAGAACCATCATCACGTTGTTGTTTTTGGTTCACTGTGAGAAAACGCGGTAATTGTTTCGAACACAGCTTTCTCATGCCCAAATGTTCATGCAAAGTATGCCCAACACGTTCTTTTGATATCTTTACGGTGTCAGCTATCTCACGAAATTTAATTTTACGGTCATCCAAAACAATTTTGTGGATATTTTTGATGGAACTTTTGAGTAACTGTTGAATACAGGCCTTGTTTTAGGGTTGTGGACGGTTAATATGCCGGCAAGACGTAATTAACTAAAGAGTTATTCCTTCCTCCTCCAAATATCTTCTACAGTCTGGATAACCGCCTCTGAAACCATGCTTACTATGCCACAGATCAAACTTATCCAGAACACTTATTAACAAAGAACTACTCTATATAATAGTTTACCCTGTGGCGTAAAGCATGTCAGCAATTTTAAACAGTTTAAAAAGAGGACATTTGAAATGATTTTAAAGTTGGATTTTATATAATTCAGGAATATCTTGATAGAAGAATAGAATATTTCGAGTTTTGTAAATTTACTTACAAATCTGCATTGAAATAAATACTTTTTATGTATATATACATCGCAAAATCACCGACTCTAATATTATCGTTCGCTTTTTCACCTATGGATTACATTTTATCATGTTACCTGACCTATTTAAAAAGTTGTTAAACAGACTTTTTGAGAAATAGTTCGACCTGTACACGAATAAATTGTTTAAATAAAAGTTACATAGATTTAAATGGAATTTTAATTAAATAGAAACTAATTCTAAAGTTGTCAAAGAAATTTAAAAAAACTTACCGAGTCCTGGATTAGGTCTACCGTTTCTTTCGCTTGATTGTTGTTATTGTATTTACCAAAAAGTGTATTAAGTGCATTGTTGAGTTTCGTTTGTAATTCGCTGGTATCTTTTATCATTACCAAAGCGAAAATTCCAAGACCAACTTGAAGGAGGAATATTATAAAAAGTATTGCTCCATACTAAAAAGAACATACATATTTATAAAACAGTTCTTGGCACCTTATGTTACTTTTGAATGTCAATTTTGTGTAAAATATTTTTAATTGTATAATTTTGTCAAAAGACTATAATTCAGTAAGCTAGAAAAAAAAAATGGCACGACGAATAATTTCGCGCCTAAATCTACCTGTCTTGAATTAGTATGTATATTCTTAAACATTCTCAGGGAACGTTACTCTTTGTGATTCTTGAGGATGTCACGTGCAATCTTCGGCTAAATGTCGAAAAGATGCTTCAATATGACTCGATCTTATCTCAAAAATCACGATTTCTCAGCTAAGACAGAGGTAGTGACGATATTGGATTAAAAGTTTGAGACTTCTTTGAGTTGGTTTTACGTGTAATTACTGAAGGGCGTTATTTTTTAATACCATCGTTGGCTATGGAGATATACCAGCTTTAATATAATAAGCATAACATCTTGTATATATATATATATATATATATATATATATATATATATATATATATATATATATATATATATATATATATATAATACATTAAAATTTCGGGTTTCAATCCGTTCGTCTAACATGTATGTATATTCTTACACTGAAGTGGCCAACGATTTAAAGTTGTGAAGTACAACTAAGAAACCATTGCTGGGCGAAAAACAGAGAAAAAAACGACTAGCGTGGGCAGAGGAAAACATACCAGGTGTACAAGTATGAAATACGGATTTCAGACAACAGATATAAAGATTTGACACTGCACCATTTTGTTGGGTCATCAAGTGTCAGACGCGCACGAGTGATAAATTGGAAAAGTGCGTGCATAGTGTTGTGTTCAATATGTCGAAATTTATACCGAACAAAGAGCATTCGCGGACAGCATTAATTTTTTGTTTTCATTCCATCACAAGATAAGTGATGGCGTTTCAAAAGTGGTGACTTCGATGTTCCAGACAAGGAACGTGAAAAAACCGCCAAAAAAATACGAAGATGTGGAATTGCAAGTATTGTTGGACGAAGATGATTCGCAAAGACAAAAACAACTCGCCGAGCAATTGGGCGTTAGTCAACAAGCTGTTTCCAATCGGCTACGAGAGATGGGAAAGATTCAGAAGCCGATAGATGGGTACCACATGAGTTGAACGACAGGCAAATGGAAAAGCATAAAAACACGTGTCACATTTTGCTCGCTCGGTACAAAAGGAAGTCGTTTTTTTTTTAGCATCGTATAATTATAGGGGATGAAAAGTGGATTTATTTTGAAAATCCCAAGCGCAAAAATCATAGGTAGACCCAAGCGCACCATCCACATCGACCGCAAGACCAAATCGCTTTGGCAGAAAGACGATGCTCTGTGTTTGGTGGGACCAGAGGGGCGTGGTCTATTATGAGCTGTTAAAACCTGGGGAAAACGGTTAATACTAAACGTTACCAATAACAATTGACCGATTTGAACCGTTTGCTGCTTGAAAAAAGGCCAGAATACCGAAAGAGGCAACACAAAGTCATTTTTCTTCATGACAATGCTCCATCACCTACGGCAAAACCTGTTCGCGACACGTTGGAAGCACTCAGCTGGGAAGTTCTACCCCATGCGGCTTACTCACCAGACTTGGCTCCTTCTGATTACCACTTGTTTGCATCGATGGGTCACGCCCTTGCTGAGCAGCGCTTTGGTTCGTAAGAAGATGTGAAAAAATGGCTCGATGAATGGTTCGCAGCAAAAGAGGAAGATTTTTACTGGCGTGGTATTCACAAATTGCCCGAAAGATGGGAAAAATGTATAACAAGCGATGGAGCATACTTTGAATAAAACACTTTTTATCATTCTTCCGAATTTAACATGTTTTTTTAGACAAAAAATCTGCATTTCATACTTGTATACCTGGTAGATCGAGACTGAAACAATATAATTTTTTTCCGATGAAGTTTTATTTTGGGGTTACGTTATCATCTCACGAGTTTAGTCAATTTCCACTAACCGATTAGTTCAGAGCATCGTGAAACACCCTATGAAAATCAGTGTTTGGGAATGTCTTTCGGAAAAAGATTTTGGGAGGCTTTTCATCTTTACCTACAATTTGAACGCTGAAAAAATGCTCCAGCTTTACAAGAAGGCATTAGTACCGACTGCTAAACGGTAATTTGTCGGTAAAAATGAAGAGTGAATTCTTCAAAAGGGTAACGACCACAAACATGGGAGTAGAAGGTGGAGCCAGTCTTCTTCTTCACAGCAAATTCGGGCAATTTGGAAACCTTTACCTCAAGAATACAAATCTCATAGTTTGTCGTAGAAATATGCCCCTGAAGATGCCAGGCTATCATCGACGCTGATGGAGACTGGACGAACCACTGAATCATTAGCAGTTTAATGGCAATCTTTTATTGTCGAATGATGTAAAAAACTTTTAAATAAATGCATGTTTTAATGAATAATACGCAACATGTTCTTACTTGACCGACTGTATATGAATCTATGTACTGGTGGAAGGAGACGCTCGCAAGTATAGAAATTCTTGGGAACATTAAAGCCTCGGGAAAAACAAAGATGTGATATAAGCTAGAGGAATTGAAAGATCATTACAAAAACTCTATTCACTGAAACAAGGCAGGAATATTTAGAAAACCATCTGACGCGTTCTATGCGCATCCAGGGCGAAGAAATAAGGGTACAAACAGCGAAACACTAAATGTTAAAAAAATGAGACAAACAAATTTGAGATTTTGGGAGGCTCTTCATTTTTACCTACAATTTGAACGCTGAAAAAAAGCTCCAGCTTTACAAGAAGACATTAGTACCGACTGCTAGATGGTAATTTGTTAATAAAAATGAAGAGTGGATTCTTCAAGAGGGTAACAACCACAAACATGGGAGTAAAAGGTGGAGCCAGTCTTCTTCTTCACGGCAAATTCGTGCAATTTGGAAACCTTTACCTCAAGAATACGCGACAAATCTCATAGTTTGTCGTAGAAATATGCCCCTGAAGATGCCAGGCTCTCATCGACGCTGATGGAGACTGGACGAACCACTGAATCATTAGCATGTTTTAATGAATAATACGCGACATGTTCTTACTTGACCGACTGTATATGAATCTATGTACTGGTGGAAGGAGACGTTCGGAAGTATAGAAATACTTGGGAACATTAAAGCCTCAGGAAAAAAAACAAAGATGTGATATAAGCTAGAGGAGTTGAAAGATCATTACAAAAACTCTACTCACTGAAACAAGGCAGGAATATTTAGAAAACCATCTGACGCGTTCTATGCGCATACAGGGCGAAGAAATAAGGGTACAGACAGCGAAACACTAAATGTTAAAAAATGAGACATCAAATTTGGTCTTTATTATTAAGCAATGTAATAACGGCCACCAAGTTTCAGAACAATGGAAAGGAGCATATATTTTATCCATACACAAGAAATCAGGTAAACAAGAGTGTAATAACTATCGAGGAATATCAGTGATAAGTATCCTGAAGAAGCTGTATGGCAGGATATTGCAGACCTAATTGAGGCAGAATTCAGATCGAACGAAGAAGAACAAAGCAGCTTTTGTGCGGGAATATCAGGCACTGACAAATCTGTTAACTTAAACAAATAATAAAGAAATGAACTGCCAAAAATATGAAAACCCACCTCATATTAATTATTAATAAAAAGTTTACGATACCATGACAAAACTTAAATTATGGAAAACCCTAGAGAACTCGAATATTAGCCACACCTTGATGAAAGCTCAAATCCAGATTAAAAATGGGGAAATATCTCGCAGAACTTCCAATTTCTACAGGCTTTAGCCGCTGATGCCGCATTTCACGAACTCTGTAGAATATATGAAGCTAGGTATTGAGCTTAATTAAGAATGCACATATACACTACAGTTTGCCGACGACCTAGTAGTTAAAGCAAATGACAGAGACGACATGCAATCTGTGAAAAGACAAGTTATAGAGGCAAACACACAATGAGGTCTAACAGTCAACCTAGATAAGACCAACTATTGATGTTTAGTAGTTAATGTTGTGGTGGCGAACAAAATCACCTAAACCTGGAGGACGAACAGCATAACAGCTAGATTTCTTCAAAGATTCGACTTTTAAATGCCTTTTTTGCCGGCAATTGCTTCCAGCTTCGCCCTTAAGCAGAAATCGAATGGATTTAGGTCCGGACTGTCTCCGTTTTCTTTGTTTTTGCGGCCAAACTTTTTCAATACTGCAGCTTACACTCTATATTACTTTCAATTTAAAGCATTTAATAGTATAAAACACGGGACAGTGCAGTAATATTTAATTTAGAACGTTCGGAAGTGACACCAGTTTCGTACACGCCTCACTCCGTGGATACCGACTGCGTATATGCGATACACTCAACGGCTAGTAAGCACAACATGAAACATTACCAGAGAATGTAGTCTACGTCTATTCTGCATATTCAACCACTTAGCATCCTCTAATTTGTGCGACTCGGACTGAAATTTTCTTATACCATAAATGAAACGTAAGCAGCTCCTTTGCACTTTTTCAATTCTATTTAAGTTTACTTTATCTAAACACGGTCCATACATAATATCACAATAATTAAAGTGACTTAAAACAAGGGAATCTGCTAATTTTACCTTGAGAGATTCTTCCAAAAGATGTCGATGTGTATCGATCGATTGTTTAATATGACCTACGTGTTCTTTGAAACGCAAATCTGTATCTATTATAACACCTAAATTTTTTGAACTATTTTGCAATTTCAAACGTTGACTAGCAATGTTTATACTGATATCACGCTGCAAACGGTCCCTATGTTTACCAAAAATCGTGACAGATGATTTATCAGGGTTAATTAGCAGAACTCCACCAAAGCACTTAAATCATTATTTACCATTGCTTCAGCCATTCTCCAATCACTAGACATATGTTGAACATATATCGTCTTGGCTACGCGTTGCGAGTGCATTCACATTTCTCGAGTCAAAATTACCTATTTCCGACGGACTTGCGTTTTACTTATCGAACTTTTTGCCGTACTATGTATATTTCGTTTAACTGTTAGTACAAAAAATATCTTACCGTAGTAAGCATACAGGTACTGCTCTTGAGTGCTCCACAACATCCTAAAAATGCTATGAAAAAGATTATCGCTCCTACAACTATAGCAAGGGTAGGTACGTATTGTAGTGCACCGTAGTCATCAGGTATAGCGTCAGTATATTTGTTATAATTGATGGTATATAAAACTCCAACAATTAATAAAGCCAAACCTACAAGCTAAAAAAAAAAAAATTAAATTATTACAATAAACTTTCTGTGAGGGTCAACATTAACGCAACTATTTTGACCTTTACCTTCTGAACACCCACAAACTTATGAAATTAGCTTGTGTTGTACCATTTTTATTTGTATTGTATTATACATCTAGTGTTTTGTAGGTTAATGTAGGTAAAAAATCATACATAGATGGCATGATGTAGTAGCAAAATGAATCAAACACAATGCGTCAGTAGGTGAGGTTAACCTCACCTCAAGGTGCGTTAATGTACAAAGACCTCAAAATAACCTATTGTCTACATTCCAAATTCTAACTAGAGTACAACAATCAGTATGTCCTTTTGAAATCTGTACCAAAAAGCTAGTTTAATAGCTACCACGTAATAAGTCGCACGCTACAATCGCTGTAGTAATTTAAGGAAGTTGCAGTGGTATAGGTGAAACCAAAAGTAAATTGCGTTAGCTTATATTAGTATTTTGTTGTTTTTTTTTTTAATGAAGTGTATAGTGATAAATAACACTGGTCTACAAAAAAAAATTTTTTTTTCTTTCACAAGGGCTAAATTAACGGAATTATTTATTGTTTCCATGCTGATGAAAACGCTCACTCATCAGAGACAGCCCCAAGATTTTCAGGGAAGAAGTCTAGGTAGGAGTCCAAGAAGTGAATTTTTAAGGACATGTTGCAGCCCATTTCTTTATATGAAGAAGTCAGAAGATCACTCACTATTTCAACTATAATTGCCAATTCTTTATTATTGCCAAGAAATCCACAAAAGATATTTTTGAATGATTTCCACGCTGCTTTTTCCCATATTAATGA
The DNA here is from genome assembly GCA_019049505.1 of Pachyrhynchus sulphureomaculatus. Taxonomy (NCBI): domain Eukaryota; kingdom Metazoa; phylum Arthropoda; class Insecta; order Coleoptera; family Curculionidae; genus Pachyrhynchus; species Pachyrhynchus sulphureomaculatus. The sequence continues at coordinate 28,074,567 of CM032446.1, forward strand.
TCTTATTTGGGGCCCTATAAAAATTCCTTCCTTCAATTTTGCATCACTTATTTTCGGAAATTTAGATTTCAAATACTAAATGCAGCAGAACCTTTATTCATTTTTTTTTACAAAATTTTTTATAAGCCCCAGTTTTATGTGCATGGGAAGTAAATACACCTTTTCAGGATCCACTAATGGGGTATTTGTTATATTTTTATGCCCAGAAATAAGAGATTCACGTATAGGCGCCATTGTTTCCTTATGTAGTGAGACTCCTTATCCCACCTTTTGTTGGTTTACGCTCATCTCGGAAGACTTAAACAGCTGATTGGCGTTTAATTTCAGGCTCCTAGGAGTAAGTCCAAGTTTTATCACCAGTTGTGATGTAAACAGAGCTTGAAGCGCCTGAAATGTTTTAAGCAACCTTTTTTGAGCTTCGGTCAAATTGTATAGAATCCAACGATCACAAAGCCTTTCCGCAGCTAAATGTTCATGCAAAACCTCATGTGTTTATTTCATGCCAATGCCTATGGATGCCTGAATCTCACGGTATGTCACAAGCTGGTCCTGTATCATTTCTTTTACGACTTTGACCTTTCCTTCAAGAAATTCACTACTGAGATTTTTATGTCCACGCTTGAATTCTGCAAATCAGTCCTAAATAGTGCCGTTTGATGATACTCTCTCCCTAACAGCCAAATGAAGTCGGTATATACATTGTTTTCGAGTTAACGCACACAAAAAAATCATGCAAAATCCTGGTTTAATTGTGTTCACGAGAAAATTCCATTTTTTCACAACACTAACTTTTTTAAAAATGCAGTTCACGAATGAAACTAGTTGGCTTATTTTTGATGTGTAAATGCTATTTAACTCAAAAAAATATGTTAATCATTAAGGAAATAATACTCCTTTCAGTTAAGCCATCTCGTACTGGTTTCTAAAAACGTGACACAGCAACCTGCGTATTAGTTTACAACACTGTAAACAAACGAACATATACAAGATGTTTAAAGCAATCAGAATTTGTCGGGACTCATTTTCGGTTTTGATTTATATATTGGGTGTGTGAATTAATTTTGAGAGATTTTTCGGTAAAAATATCGCTCTATTGTAAAAATATGGTATTGTTCATCGTTAGCCACTACTTTCACCCATCTTTGTGGCAACACATGAATATCAAGTTGAAAGAACGACTCATCTTTTGTGATTATCCAGAATCGACCCATTTTTTGGTATTCTCTTAAGAATAGGAGCGCTGTTCAGACAGGCCGTGCGTCATCGATCGGAACAAGTGATAATCAGAAGGAGCGACGTCTGGTGAGTACGGTGGGTAAGGTAGGACATCTCATCCAAGCGCTTTTAGCGTTTCCTTGACGGGTTTTGCAAAATGTGGCCGAGCGTTGTCATGTTGAAAAATCACTTTGTCGTGTTTTTAGCCTATTGCGGTCGTTTTCCCTTCAACGCTCGGCTCAACTGCATCAATTGTTGTCAGTAATGTTCCCCAGTAATAGTTTTGTTAGATTGGAGCAGCTCATAAAACACTACAGCTGATCGGGCTTTGGCGAGGATGTTGGTGATTCAGCGGGCTTCACCCATGATTTTTTGTGCTTTAGATTATCGTAGCGTATACATTTTTTATCACCAATTACGATACGAGGAAAAAAAAAATTCCGATTGTGCCGTTGAAGCAGTTGTTTACAGGTGAAAAATCACCATGCAACGTCTCTTGGTTTCATTCATACGGCATCCAATCTCCTTTCTTTTGAATCATTCCCAGTGCCTGTAAGCGCTTAGAAATGGTTGTGTGATCAACTCCTAATAATTCTGCAAGTTCTTTTTCCATTTGGTGCGGGTCTTCATCGAGTAATGCCTCCAATTCTTCATCTTCAAACTTTTTCGGCTCACCGAGACGTTCTTTGTCTTTCGTATCGAAATCACCACTTTTAAAGCCTCGAAACCAGTACATGTTTCTATCGATGGAATATAATTACCACAGGTTTTCGACAGCAATCGATGATTTTCAGCAGCACTTCTTCGAATTAAACGAGAAAACTAACGCTTCCTGCAAATGGTGTTGTTGCCACGTAATTCTTTTTTTTTATGGTTCTAGCACACGTGCTGCAGGGAAGTCCTTAAAGCGCTCCAGGAGCGACACGTATGCGGAAAAAGCGATTCACGTTGTTCTTGAATCGCTGTAAATTGTACTCGGTGGGAAACACAGCGCTGGGCAAATTATTCCAAAGGGATGATGTTCTCCATATAAAAGACTGCTTGAAAAGCGTTGTACGCCGAGTAACAAGCTGAACCTCATACGGATGTGAAGCACTAGCGCGACGTGTATTTCTAACATGCACCGCTTTGAGAGGAATTAAGCGGGCTACATCCTTCGAACACTTTCCATGAAAATACTTGTAGAACAGACTCAAGTCGCCCACCGTTCTTCGATGTTCCAGAGGATCAAGGCTGCCGGTCAGTTGCGGGTCTCCGATCAGACGGACAGCTCTTCCCTGAACAGAATCCAACAAATTCAGTGTATGTTTGGGAGCGGAGCCTCAAACATGGGAGCAGTATTCCATAGTTGGTCGAATTTGAGCTTTGTAATGTAGAATAATATTTTAATTACCTTTTTATTTTTACCTATTGTACACAAAGAAATACCATAGTTTAAAAATAAGTAGATTACGATATTAATATGTAAACTAATGAGACGTGTTATTTTATACATCATAATTATAATTCTTACCGAGTTTGCTAAATAACAGGAAGTATTAGATCCGCTACAAGTATAAATATGTGGTTTCCTGTATATTTCAATAATTTAGTTATATGAATAACAAAAATAGATAACAGTTTTTAAAAGAAGGTATGCATATAATTAAATGGCCCTTTTGTATTTTTACATCTATCAACTTTTTCTCGCTTTAAACTCGTAACAGTATTTTTAGTGTTCCGTACGGAACACTTAAAGATCACTTCGGTGTCAGTCAGTCACACCCGACTTTCTCCGAAACTATTTGAGGTAGAAAGTTAAAATTTGGCACTAATATAGGAATTGATGGTTTCATCAGAGCCGTGTTGGTTTAAAAGATAAATTTTGACTTAAGGACTTAGTTTTGTGGGGTGAAATCGGAAGGGAATTTTTTTTTTAACCAGCTCATCGAGTTGGGTGTCAAATGAAAACTTGTAAAAACGCGAATTCAAAAATATATATAATGTAATATTTGTGCACACTTTTCTTTGTATTATTTTTAAAGAATTGTGAAAAATTTCTGTCCCCTCCCCTTATCTCGAAGAGTACTGATCAAAAAAATTTGAAAAAATTCTGGAATATTCTCCAGAAGGTGTAGATTGAATGAAAACTATCACAAGTTACCTCTGCTAATTTATCCGGTATATAAAAAACACAAAAATTTCAAAGCTATAAGTTTTCAACAAAGATCGGAAACAAACTTTGTTGAAAACTCATTTAGGGAACATTTTTTTTTATTTTAAAAGCAAATCCCGTACGGAACACTAACTGGGGTTTTAAATTAAAAATAATTATCGATTTTTTATTTTATTTTAAAACTTTATCATAATCAATATTGATAATCGATGTGAAAAACTTTTTAAAAATTTTTTACGATCACTTATGGATCAATTAAAATTTATAAAATTTAAAAAAAAATCACGTGACTACAAAAGCCCCACAATTGGCTGCCATGCTTGTGACGTCATTAGAAGTGATCTTCACAACAGAAAAAATTTGATGTTTTTAGGATTAATACGTCGAATCATTCATTTTGACGTTTAACATCATGTGGCACATTTGAAAACATTTTTTCGGGAGTTGTTTTTGTAGTATTCGTACAAAATGGTACGAAACAGGCATGATAACTTTCTAGATTAGACATTTTCAATAAATTTATCAATACACTGATAATAATAACAAGAATAAATTGATTGAAAACTAAAACACAGTCAGCTGTCTATGATGTTGAGGAGAAATAAACATTGTGCGCTCGGTTTTTTTCCGGAACTGTCGATGGGACATCGGTACTAAGTTTAAAAATTTATTTTCAATTTTAATTATAACGAAAAAAAAAAATAGTTTTGTTATAAAACTTATATATGATCTTTCCATTTATGACAAAAAGTTTTTGTTCTAAATCCCAATTGCGCAAGTCCGACTTACACTCAGGTTTTTTTAATTTTGATATGAGTATCTTTAAGGATCGGATGTAGTAGTAGGTCAGAATGAAAAGTAAGTAGATCACTAATTAAACCTCCACTGTATCCATTAAAATTGATCGTGACTAGCACCTGCATTAGATTTCTCTCTTCGGATGAAGCTACGAGGGTCGTTCCAAAAGTTTTCGGCCTGACATAGATATGGCGCCAAAATAACCAAAATAATATATTTGTTAAGTGTTGTCTATAGATGTCGTGCTGTAAAGTTTTAGACACGTGTATTCAGTTGCCGTTTTGTAGTGACCGAGTAAGGAAACGAGTTTTAACATTGGATAAATTGGAGTGATAGCTTCGTTTTAAAAATATCACATTAAATGAGCCTTTCCCTTCGTTTTTGACGTTTAAAAATTCACGTTTATTACTAAATGATCGCCGACTGAAGATATGCGAGCTCGTTGATATTGTTAACATCTCGATAACCGATTCCCACCACATTTTACACGATGTTTTGTGTATGAGAAAGCTTTCCGCTCGATGGGTGCCGGGTTTGTTAACAATCGACTAAAAACGCACTCGAATGAATATTTCCCAAGACTGTTTAGACTTATTTAAACATAATTCCAGTGAATTACTTCGACGTTTTATAACAGTAGATGAAACATGAATTAATCATTACACGCCAAAGACCAAGGAGCAGTCAAAACAGTGGGTGGGAGCAGGTAAAAGTGCACCAGGAGAAGTGAAAACGGTTCCATCTGCAGGAAAAGTTATGGTTGTGGTTTTTTAGGATTCTCATGGTATTGTGCTCAAAGAACATCTGGAGAAAAGTAGAACCATCACCGGGGAGTATTATGCTCGACTCCTGAACAAATTAAAGTGTGCTACTCAGGCGAACCGTCCACATCTTGCAAAAAAGAAAGTGCTTTTTCATGACGCTAATGTGTCTTCTCACGTCTCAGATTGTTGCTCCAAAACTACATGATCTTCGCTTCGAGGTGCTTCCACGTCCACCATATTAGCCAGATTGGGCTCCCAGCGATTACTTGTTGTTTTTAAAATGGCTGGCTGGACGAAGATTCACTTGGAATGATGAAATTAAAGCTGAGACAACGCTTATTTTGGTTGGATTGCCAGGTGATGATGATTCTAGTGTGGGAGCGATAGATTGGCTACACAAAAATAGGTCTATGGTGGAAAGAGAGCCAGTCGAGATAAGTGGGGATTTGCCAGGTGACTATGTAGAAAAATAAAACAAAATTATCGTTAATCTTGCGTTTTCTAAGTTAGCCCAAGAAATTTTGAAACGACCCTCGTAATTATTAAGTTACGAGATGCGTATTTTAGATTTACCGGTGTCGGTGTTTCTTCGTCATATAGAGAAAATCTTATTTCATCCGACGCCAAATAAACGGTTAGAAAAAGCTGTGTTTAATATGCATGCAGTGCCAGTACTATGCGTTATACAGTAGACCGATGGTACGCCGAGATGCTGCAGGCTACACTGACCTATGAGCAAACCTACGAAGGTTTTGACGTGTAGTCTATTAAATCTCAAAAGATTGACAGATCTTAATATATTTAGTGCCCATATAAGGTTTTAAATTTATATTACAGTCTGTCAAGTAAGAACGTGTTCGCGATAATTCATTTTTGGTAGATGCGATTCTTGCGATTCAACAAAAAATCGGTAAAGGGAACCTTTGTCTACGACGCATTTTATCAAAAGTATTAGTCGATTCCAAACGTTCATCGAAATCACGTAAAATCCAAAATGAGTCACCTGTTTGCGCGTCGCGTCGGATGGAGGTAGTACTTCTTTGTTTCCATCCAAATTGACATAATACGACACATACTAAATATATTAAAAAGTCGGTATCGTATGGGAAGAACATATAGGGGAAATGTATAGACAACATAATACAAATAAGGTTAATACAACGGGCACCCCCATAAGTAAAGACGAAATATTAGCAGCAGCAAATCAGCTTAAAAACAAAAGGGCGGTAGGAGAAGATAATATACCTACAGAAATCAATAAAATATTTCTTGAAAAACATATGGACATTATACAGGACCTCTTCAACAGCGTATACAGTACAGGTGATGTACCTCATGATTGGTTGACATCAATTTTTTATACCACTGCAAAAAAGGATAAACCTAGAAAGTGCGAGGAATACCGGAATATAAGTCTAATGAATCACATCTTGAAACTCTTCCTTAAAATAACACAGGGCAATGATGAAAAAACTTTTTTAATAAGTTTATCTGATTTCTATGTTTTTTGGTGTGCTAAATCCGAAAATAATAATAAAAAAGTCGTATCACCCACCAATTTTTCACATTTCAATATTGAAAGTTTATTTTTTATCATTCGAATGTTATTAGGTTGGCAATAAAATCAGAATTTTATAAGGTTGGCAGTAAAATCAATTGTTATTAGGTTGGCAGTTCCGATAAATGTCACAGCTGTTTGTTTTCTTCCAGTTAATATAACCTCGCATTGTAGTGTTTAACCCATGTGCTTTAATTCACACTCAAAGTATGGCTAGTCGTAGTTGTAAACTCTCCCAACATTTTTTGTTATATATGTGGTGAGCTTGTAGTTAAAAAACATCAAAAAAACATTACTGATTTTGTAAAAAAAAGTATACTTTGCATATTTTGGTGTAGAAATTGGTAATCAAGAAAAATATGGGGCTCCTCACAAAGTATGTTATGTTTGTGTCGAGGATCTTAGGAAATGGTATAAAAAAGAAAGGAAAGCTTTTAAATTTGCAGTAGCCATGGTATGGAGAGAGCAAGAAAATCATTCAAATGATTGTTATTTTTGCAGCGTTGATGTTTCTGGATATAACTCCAAAAATAAGAAAGTAATTATCTATCCTAACTTTACTTCAGCTAATCGGCTGGTAGGACATGGACCGGGACTTCCTGTCCCTGAGCCACCTCAGTCTATTGATGACGTTTTACAGTCCAGTCCCGAATTTAATGAAAGTCGACCGGATGATGATGAGTTTCAATGTTCTCTAGAAAATTTAAAACCACAGTTGTTTACACAAGCTTAGTTAAATGATTTAGTGAGAGATTTGGGGTTTGACTAAGGAAAAAAAACAGAATTACTTGGTTCTAGGCTGAAAGAAAAACATATATTGGAATCTGGAACATCTATTTACGATTGTAAAACAAGAGATCATCAGTTTGCTCAGTTTTTCAAGCAGGAAGAGGATTTGGTTTACTGCCATGATATTGGTAGTTTAATGAACGAATTTGGCATTGAGTACAAGAAGGAAGATTGGAGACTTTTTATAGACTCATCAAAAACTAGTTTAAAAGGTGTTGTGTTACAAAATGTAAATACTTATGCTTCACTGTCTGTTGCTCATTCGGTCCATAAGAAGGAAACTTACGAAAATCTTAACATGATTTTACAGAACATTAACTATCCAGCTCACGATTGGTTGCTATGTGGAGATTTAAAAGTGGTCTCCATGATCCTTGGTCAACAAAAGGGATTTACAAAATTTCCATGTTTTATATGTGAGAGGGACAGCAGAGCAAGGGATTAACATTGGTCCAAAAAACAATGGCCCATAAAAAAAAACTTTAACACCTGGCGAGAAGAACATTTTGCATAAAGCTTTAGTAGACCCAAAAAAGATTCTTCTACCATCACTACACATCAAGTTAGGCTTAATGAAACAATTTGTGAAAGCCTTACCTAAAGATGGTGAATGTTTTAAAAAATTTGTGTAAAAGATTTCCCCATTTATCAGAAGTCAAACTGAAAGAAGGGGTTTTCGTTGGGCTTGATATTCGTAAAATGATGTTCGATTCCAACTTTGAAGCAAGGACGATTACAAAGGAAAAGGAGGCTTGGATATCATTTAAAGAAGTTGTGACTAAGTTTTTGGGCAATGTGAAAGACCCTAACTATGAATTTATCGTAGCTAATATGATAGACAAGTTCCAAAATCTGGGTTGTCTGATGGTCTTAAAGTCCACTTCTTGCACAACCATTTTGACTTTTTTCCTAAAAACTTAGGCGATGTGAGTGAAGAGCAGGGGAAACGGTTCCATCAGAACATAAGGAGATGGAGTAACGGTACCAGAGACGGTGGAATATCAACATGATGGGTGATTACTGTTGGTCACTTCATAGAGAACAACAAAATGTATCACGTCGGAGAAAAAGCTATACAATAAACTTCACAGAGAAAAGGGAAAGGAAATGCAAAAAAATAAGCACCTAAAATATTCGCACTGAAGTGAAATATGTTATCGTGAGTAAAAATTGTAGCCTAATCAAATAAAAATACGGTTTAAGTTTTTATTTATTATGTATTAAATTTTCCCTATTTTGAAATTTAATTGATGTCATATTGTGAGAGAACTATGGGTGATACAAAAAAAAACTGATACCAGATACGGTTTCAGCACCAAAAAATACGTAACACTTAGATGTATTGGTTTAAAAAGTTTTTACAAATATTTTTTTTGCTGGCCTGTGTAAACCACCAAAGAGTGCACAAAAAACTAGATGAACGTACTGGAACAAACACAGTTCGGCTTTAGGAACGGACTAGGAACGAGGGACGCACTATTCTCCATCCGTGATTGTGAGAGGTAGGTATGTCAACTATGATGTTTATTTGTGCTTCATAGATTTCCAAAAAGCGTTTGATATGGTGAATCATGAGAAAATGATGGAAATACTACAATCGTGTAACAGTGATGACAGGGACTTATAAATAATATCAAGTTTATACTGGACCCAGACTGCCAAAATAAAAGTGGAGAATAGCATGTCCAAAGAAATAAAAATAAAGAAAGGCGTAAGTCAGGGTTGTATTTTGTCATCCCTGTTATTCAATGTCTATTTGGAGGAAATCTTTAATAAAGCACTTTCTGATAACAAAGATGGAATTACAATTAATGGTGTGTGTGTGTGTGTGTGTACATGACCTCCGCTACGCTGATGATATTGTCATTCTAGCGGACAGTGAAGAAGACAAAGACTCATGTTGATACATGTGAGGAATATCGAATACGAATAACACAAAAACAATGGTGGTCAGTAAGAAGCCTGAACAAGAGTGCTAAGTTGCTACGTGTTCTCGGTCATGTTATACGGTATAGAAGCTGCAACAATCACAGAGACAACACAACAAAGAATGGAGGCATTCGAGATGTGGTGATATCGCCGAATGCTGTGGGTGCGCATACCACAAACGTGGAAATACTTGATCGGATGGGAAAAGAACGAGAGTTGATTCCAGCTGATAAAGAAAGAAAAAGCACTTACTTCGGCCATTTTATGAGAAGCCAAAAATATGAGCTCCTGCAACTTATAATCGAAGGAAAAATAATAGGAAGGTGAAGACCAGGAAGGTACCGCAACTTCTGGTTGAAAAACTTATGACAGTGGACAAACATAACATCTACTGAACTGTTTAGAGCGGCAATAGATAAAATCAGAAGAGCAAATGTGATCGCCAACGTCCTTAGAAAATAAATTGTTTTAACGAGACGAAAGTCCAAAAACGAATCGTGTCTTTGTTTTCACGGGACCTGAAATTGATGCTGCCTGAAGAAGCGGGAAGATTAAAAGAATCGGTTTGAATGTGTCCCATGAGACCATTCGACAACATTTTCGTGCTCATGATGTCAAATTCCGAAGCACGTTGGCGAAACCTTTACTGGGCGAAAATCACGCGATCACATACCAGAGTGGCCTTCACAATCGCCGGACTCCACCCCTATTGAAAACGTTTGGTCCCTTGTAATGAGAAAGCTCAGAGAAAATAATCCGAGGACTTTGACTGAGATATCATCCCGTGAGATTCGAAAAATTTGGAGATCATTGCAGAAAAAATCTCGTCGAGAGCATGTCTCGAAGATGCCAGGCGATTATTGATACAGAAGGCGATTAGACAACTTACTACGATAATTGCGCCGTTGTTACACACCAAAAAATACATTAGTGTCATCTTTTCACTCGACAGACTTTATCTAATTTAAAAGTAATTAAAATTGAAATCCTTATCATAAAAGTATTTACGAAATTAGTTTGAAATAAGTAATTTATTATTATAGCGTTATTTTTTCTGAATTTTAAACTATTATCTTTCTCAGTATTAATCGAGGGTCAGCAAACAATGATGAAGGAAAAATAATCCAAAACCACATCGGTATTACTCATTACTCATAATTAATAAATTAATTAATATTACTTGCGCAAATTAGCTAAAAATAACAGGCAACATATTGGTGGAATTTCCGATAAAATTTGTAATAATAAACCTCAAAAGTATTTTTATATTTTTATGTACGCATCCCGTTTATTGTTCTAGAAACGTTGGCTCAAAATACTTTGAACTCATATCAATATAGACAATTGATTTTTGAGTGGTCGTCTCGCCTTTCAACTTTATCTTTTTATTAGTTCGCTCAAACATATAGGTATCGTCATAATGACTTCGTATCCTTCCTCCTCTCTTTTCAGGCCTGATCTATATACATTCAAGTTTGGAGCTGTAGCGTGGTAAGGAGGGGGCAAGGAGCATATGCTCCGCACCCCTATAGGTGTAGTAGCGACCCCTTAGAAGCTGGAATTTTTTTAGTAGGGGTTCTCTTTTCACTTCTCGGTCATCGATTTTTAAATGAAGTCGAGATTTTTAGAGTTTCTTGCACGAAAAAGGTTCTTTTTTTGTCAAAATCATTTTACTCTCGTCATTAATTTTTAAACTGGATGTTAGTTTTTGAAGTTCCTCTGCATAATGGCTTGTGTTTTGTACGAACCTTTACGTCCCGATCACAGCTTATTTTTCCGGTGTGGCATAAGCTTTTAGAGTTCCAATGCACAAAGGTTGGTTTCAACAAGAGGCGTCGCCTCACCCTCCCCACGGTTGTCGTTTAGAGCCCCACCTTTGTCAGCAGCTTTGCCTTTACTATTTTCTTTTTTTCTCTTTTTAAAGAAACGTCCCTTGGACCTACATCCCTTTTAATCTGGCTACGCCACTGATTTAGGTACTTCTTCGTAAACCTCTCGCTTATCCTGTATCCTGTATATAATCACTGTCCCTACCACTTATTGTATATAGAGTTCCCGTCCTCAAGTAGAGCCTATTGCGTATGTCCCTTTCTGCCACTTCCACATTTCCGACCTACATACTTACTACATCAGACTTAACCTTACTAGACGTCCATCTACGTGCAGAAAAGTACCGCAAGTACAAATAGAGATTTCAGGCTTCTCAGCTCATTCACAAAGGTGAAATTTCAATCCAATCTTCATTAACCTTTTCTATGCCGATTGAATCCTAAAATTAACAGTTATTAACGCTCGATCGATGTTTACCCGGCGGTGGTCGCAATGAAACTCTCCTATTTAGCTGACTGAAAATAAGGGGTCGTCATTCAAGGGGTGGAATAATCACCTCGTGTATGCCTCACGCATCCTGTTAATATCTTCATGATGTCAGTTATATCTCTAACTTTCACTTTGCGGTCATTCAAAACAATATGGTGGACATTCTTCTGTTATTTGGACGTTCTGAACGTGGTGCATCATCGGTGCGTGTACGACCGCAGTTCATTAAATTATCGCTATATAGTTGTTTTTGACGGAGCAGATCTGCCATAACACTTCTCAAGCCATTCTTGTATTTTTTGCCATCAAAAAGCAATATTTAATCAACACACGAAATTCTTTTTGTTCCATCGTTCCAAATCAAAATTAGCGGCACTTCAACAGTTGTTAACTGACAAACTAATTGACAAAATGTCATGAAAATTTGATACGTATCTTCTGAGAGTTGACACTAACTCAAAAACATATGGTCTTTTGTTTGTGCTGCCATCTCTCGGAAAGTCTCGATACTTTTCATCCCGTGTACTATTAATCTTAAAATGAAATGGTCTTCCATTTGGGACTTGACAACTTTGAAATTTCACTGTGAACGCACCCTTAAGCCAATCACCGAACTGTCAACGTCAAAACATTCAGTAAAGTCAACATTTTCATCATGGTGAAGTACACGAACGAACAACGTTTACAAAAAATTAAAATTTACTACCAAAATTTGGAGTCGGTGACTGCAACTTTAAGAGCGTTAACGCCAATTTTTGGTCGTAATTCTCGTCCCAGTAGACAAGCAATTCATAGTCTAGTGAAAAAACTTGAGTTAACATATTCGCTGCTGGATGTTCCCGTGCCAGTGAGACAACGGGTTGGTCGAAGTGGCCAGAATATTGCTGCCGTTCAAGCGTCCATCTCAAAACAGTCGATTTCACGGCGTTCTCAAGAATTGGGCATCGCTCAGACCACACTATGGCGAATTTTGCGAAAGGATCTTGGCCTGCACCCTTATAAGTTAAAGTTAACTCAAGAACTAAAGCCACTCGATCATATGAAGCGACGTACGTTCTCGAATTGGGCTCTAGAAATGTTGGAAGAAGATGACCAATTGCATCGCAAAATCATCTTTAGTGATGAAGCGCATTTTTGGATAAACGGCTTCGTCAACAAATAGAATATGCGTTATTGGTCAGGTGAAAACCCTCATGTGCCTGAAGAAACATCGCTTCATACACAAAAAATTACTGTTTGGTGCGGTTTTTCATGCCGGTGGTGTCATTGGGCCGTTCTTTTTCGTTGATGAAAATAACCGTCACGTTACAGTCAATGGAGATCGCTACAGAGGCATGTTGCAACGTTATTTCTTTGATCAATTACATGGGCTAGACATTAATGATATGTGGTTTCAACAAGACGGCGCCACAAGCCACACAGCGGGTGTAACAATCGACTTACTCTAAATTCGGTGAACGTGTTATATCGAGAAATGGTCCCGTCGAATGGCCGCCTAGATCGTGTGATTTAACACCTCTAGACTTCTTTTTATGGGGGTACGTTAAATCATTGGTCTATGCTAACAAGCCTGCGCCGTTAGAGGAGCTCAGAGCCAATATTGAAAGAGAAATAGCGGCCGTTTCCGTCGAAATGTGAGGCCGAGTCATCGAAAATTGGGTTCAACGAATCGACCGCTGCAAACGTGCCCGTGGTGGACATATGAATGAAGTCGAATTCCATACATAAATGTTTTGATTGTACTTCAAGCCGATAGTAAAATTTTCGAAATGTCTCAAATGGGTTGCGTTTTATTTAAAAAAAAAGTTGTCAAGTCCTTAATGGAAGACCCGATATAATGAGAAAATCAAGTTTGTGAACCCTTTTTGAAACTGTCCAAAAACTGTTGCCATAGTGACGAACCCTTGTTATCATGGGGCTCGATAAGTAACTCTTCCTATGTGCTGGTAGTTAAAGCCTTATACTATTTAAACCGCGCTTAAATTCGGACAAATTTAAATTTGAATTTTCCGCCATATAGTAGTTCCGCTAGAGGTCGTTGTTGACGTTCATGAAAGCCACATACGTCTAGTAAACAGCCATAACCTCATATATGTATTACTCCTAGAGAACTAGCGCTCTATCTTTGGCTGTAAGCGAACTGAGTGCCATTAAAGAGAGAAACAAAAAGAGAGCAGATTGCTAACGCGCATGCACGCCTCCGAGTGTTGTATTTCGTGCCTACGTATTTGTTACATATGTTCTTAAGACGGGTTTCCACCAAACGCTTTCCAGCCAGGAATTTTTTCAGGTTTGTAAAAGATAATAGTCAGAGGGTGCCAAATCTGGGGAATACGCTGGATGTTCAAGCAATTCGTACTTTAATTCGTTGAATTTTGCCATCTTTAAAATACTTGTGTGAACACGTGCATTGTCTTGATGAAAAATGATTCTTTTCTTCATTAAAGCAGGCCTTTTCGCACGAATTTTTGCATCCAAAAGGTTACAATAATATTCAGAGTTAATTGTTTTACCCGTCTGAACATAATCGATCAACAAAATACCTTTGTAATCCCAAAAAACTGTTGCCATTACCTTTTCTGCTGATGGAACCGTCTTTGTCTTCTTTGATGCACTTCCACCAGCTTCAATCCATTGCTTTGACTGTTCTTTTCGCTCTGGCGTATAGTGGTGGAGTCAAGTTTCTTCAACAATTATGAAACGACGCTTCAAATCCATTTTATTCCGCTTGAAACGATCCAAACACGCTTGAGAAATAGGCATTCGAAAACGTTTTTGGTCAATTGTCAGCAAAATATTTCCAATTCGTTCTTTTGGGATGCCTATGGCCTCAGCTATCTCACACACTTTCACTCGTCGATCATCTAACACCATATCATGGAGTTGTTGAATGAGTTGTGGTGTTTTGGCAGTTTTTGGATCATCTTCAATGCTTGTACGACCAAATTTAAAAACAGTACCATTTTTTCACAGTGGAAAGTAAAAGGTGATGCATCCTTATACACTTTTAACAAATTCGGATGAATTTTTGTTGCTGTTAAACCATTCAAAACAAAGAAATTAGTCACTGCATGATATCCAATTTTTTCCATTTTAAGATCATCAATGACACGCCAAGATTAAACAGCTGCTACCTCTCGAATAAACTGACAGATCGAAATAAAAATTGACATCTGTTTATATAAAGGATGGAACTTTCAAATATAATTACGGTTTCACGTTTTCCAACGCGATCTATGTATCAGGCCGAAAACTTTCCGGCAGCCCACGTGTACCATGGGTGATATTTGAATTAATTCGTTATACGGTGTGATGATCAATCTCTCTCTCTACATCTATTAGTCTGTAATGTATTTTATCTGTTAGTAACAACCTTGAGCTAACACCGATTCACACCTATTATTGCTGTAGATTTCATTATATTACATGTATACATGTTATTATGATTATTTTTAATAAAGAGCTTGTAAATAAAGATAACATAGTATGTGCACACTTATCTCGATGTTTACAATTATACATTAAACTTATTAACCGATGATGTCATCTCCCGTGAGCCATTTTTATTACCTTTCTACGAATAGGTAGGAAAAAAATGGAGCTATATTTATAAAATGATTGATAAATGACAGGGAATTAGCAACTTTAAAATAATTTTAATTTAAAAATTATGATGAATAATCCTTGTGAAATCTTCGTTCTCATTATATGTTATCTTCGATAGTTGTGAAGTGTTTTGGCGCGATAAAATGAGTGTTCCGTTTATTTATTATATATCTCTTTCTAGTAACTACTGCAATGATTAAATATTTTTCGTCTGAATCCAAATTATTCAAAACATCAACCCGGAAACGATAAGCTCATTCATATAAATGCGCCTCTCAATTTTTCCAATTATCCTCTCCAATTGATCCTTTCTATTTCGGCGAGTAATAATTGCCTTACGTCTTGAAGTTTGAACGTGGTGTTTTCCCTTGCAACGAAACCTTTCATTTGTGCCCAAATTAGCTCTATGGGATTTAATTCGCAATGATATGGAGGTAATATAAGCACCCATCGACCTCATCGACTGCGTATTTCTTGAACTGTGCCTTGTTTCGCAATTTTGAGAAGTTCCGCTTTTAACATACCATCTTAATGTTTGAGATTTTTGTCTCTTATCCATGGAAGAATATCCGCTTTCTTCCATGAATTTGTCGGGAGTTGTTCTAATAATTGAGAATGGTATGGGGCACTGTCTAATACTATCACCGATTCTGCTGGTATACATTCAATCATCTGTTGGAAGTACTTCTCAAAAACATCGACCGTCATCTCCTCATGGTAATGTTTGGTTGACTTTTATTCGAATTCCACCAAGCCGCCGTCGAGAAACCCATTTTCACTACCAATATATGCTATAATTAGCCAGCGACCTTTTCCTGAAGGGGGTTGTATCCAACTGACTTGAGTTGAAATTTTTCACTGTGTGTCGCTGATTAGCCCAAGTCTAAATAAAAATATTTCTTTCTTCAGCTCGAAATTTTCTGACTGCTCGTAGATATTCTCTTCTCGAACAAATTATTTCTGTTTTATCGATAAGAACAGATTTTCTATTGTTTTTTCCAACAAAAATTCAAGTTATAAAGGATTTTCCATAATTTCCATTTTTTTTAATCTGGTAAGTCCTGGTTTTCTCTTACTTCTTGCAAAACTTTATATAGTGTAGGTATTTCTTTCTTAATAAAAAAAAAATGGTGTACTTTTCTTCTTATTGCGTTTTTAAAGTCTTCATCGACCTCTAAGGGCTCCTTTCCTTTGTGATTCTGAGATTCGTTGCAAAGACCACGTTTTCTTTCTTTTAGAAATCTATAAATAGTTGCTGATGTTTTTTCTCGCAGGGAAAATGCAGATTTACATACTCCGCGAAGTTTGACCGGGGTAAAATTGAAAGTTGAAGCAATCGCTGTTCTGATTTGAACTAAGCATATTATAGGTTTTTACTTTATTTTTATACTTACACAGAATATTTTTATTGTATACTTAGGTAGTTACGCACCTACCTACCGATAAGTACTTTGGTTAATTATATTCCAATAACTCTTAAAATCCCACATAATTTTATTGTACCTATTATCATTAAGTTTTTTAACACTGTAGATTTCTAGTTCTTAAGAAGTCTTTGATTGTGTTAGCCGATACTTGTTGGAAATTCATAATAAAATTATATAAAAACAACACTATGTTTTAATTTCCAATATATTTTAAGTCACTTGACAATTGTTTCACCATACAATGGCTTCTTCAGACGTAAATAAGAAAGAAAAAAAAAAAACTTTCTTTTTTTTTTTTCTTTCTTATTTACTTCTGAAGAAGCCATTGCATGGTGAAACAATTGTCAAGTGACTTAAAATATATTGGAAATTAAAATATAGTGTTGTTTTTATATAATTTTCTTAAGAAGTGTTGATTTATATAGCTTATAAGTACGAGGCTGGTTTGAAAAGTCCGTGCAAAGTCCGAGAGATGGCACCACCGGCGCGTATCGCGGTCATGTTTAGTTAGTAGCATCTCTTGAATGAACGCACACCAAGTTTCAGCCATATTGGTCTATTTCTTTGTGTTTGGCATTCGTGTGAATCAAGGAAGTCGAGTGATTTTCAAGAAATGGACGAAAAAGAATTTCGTGTGGTGATTAAACATTACTTTATGAAAGGCAAAACGCCTCAGGAGACTAAAGAGAAGCTTGATAAACATTATGGTGACTCTGCACCTTTGATTAGAACAGTTTATAAGTGGTTTCAAAATTTTCGGACTGGCCATATGGCGCAAGTGACGCTGAACGTTCTGGACGGCCTGTGGAGGTTACGACTCCAGAAATCATTGATCAAGTCCATGATATGGTGATGGATGACAGAAGAGTTAAGGTGCGTGAGATTGCTAGTGCTGTGGGCATCTCGACTGAACGGGTACATAATATTTTGCATAAACATTTGGACATGAAAAAGCTATCCGCAAGATGGGTGCCGCGATTGCTCACGCTTGACCAAAAACGGAATCGTGTGAAGTGTTGCAAGGATGGTTTGCAGCTGTTCCGGAGGACTTTAAGCGTCGTTTCGTCGCTGTGGATGAAACATGGATACATTACTATACTCCTGAGACCAAACAACAATCTAAACAATGGGTTACCAAGGGGGAATCTGCACCAAAAAAGGCGAAGACCGTTCCTTCGGCCGGAAAGGTTATGGCGACTGCCTTTTGGGATTCGCAAGGGATAATCCTCATCGACTATTTGGAAAAGGGTAAAACTATTACAGGTGAATATTATTCATCGTTATTGGACCGTTTGAAAACCGAGCTGCAAGAAAAACGCCCGCGATTGGCCCACAAGAAAGTCCTTTTCCATGACGACACCACACCAGCACACACCTCAGCAGTTGTGGTCGCAAAATTAATGGAAATAGGATTCCAACTCGTTTCACATCCCTCCTATTCTCCAGACTTGGCTCCCTCGGACTACTATTTGAAGAAATGGCTGGCGTGACAAAGATTTTATTCAAACGAGGAGGTGATTGCAGACACTAATGGATATTTTGCAGAGTTGGGCAAATCCTATTATTCGGAAGGGATCAACAAACTAGAACATCGTTGGACGAAGTGTATAAGCCTAAAAGGAGACTATGTCAAAAAATAAAAAAGGTTTACCCCAAACACATAAGTAGTTTTTATTTTTGCATGGACTTTTCAAACCAGCCTCGTATATATATATATATATATATATATATATATATATATATATATATATATAAGTATAAAGTTTAGAAGGCATGCAATAAAATATTTTTTTGAAAAAGGTCGCCCTGTTGTATAGAGATAGAAAATAAAGGTGATTAAAACTAAAAATGCAAATAATTGGCAGAGAAATTTCGGACGCTTATGGTTTATAACATTTCAATATTTATAACCCATGTTGTGTGCTAGCAACTCCAAACAAACGGAAGATAATTTCTTGATTTATTATGATTTTTATTCTTCAAAAAAGGGATGAAAGCTCCCATGCCAGCCAGAGTAAGAAATGTTAAGATCGAGAATTGAAGAAAGTAGAACTTTTTGAATTAAAAAAAGAATAACTTGAATAACACAAGAAATGGGTATGTCTCAGTCATCATAAAACGAACAAGAAGAAGTGAATACATGATGTTTCGTAGTCCAGTTATTAGGGCGTTAGCAATAAAATGAATTGATCTGAGTTTGAGACTCAGTAAAGGTACATCTTCTCTTTTCAATTTTAAAAAGACTAATCCGTACCAAATTTTTTTAATTATTTTAAACTAGAAAACTATTTCACAGTAGATAATTAACGTACTTTTATTCTGTGAAGAACGGTTTCGTTTAACCTTGTTTTTTTTTCCTATTTTAAGGTGAAACAAAAATAACAATAGATAATTACACTCTTCAAAGAACAATTTTAAGGGAGATATACATCTTAATTTTTTAACCTTCTTAAAGGGTAAAAAAATAACATTTTTTTTTGGCTTTAGGGACTTAGAAACAAGGTATAAACGATTTTATGAGGGTAAGAAGGGGATAAGTGTGTATTTTATCAAGTGCAGCGCTCGTCAAAGTCACCGAGAGTCTTTATGCTTCCCACTGCTTAAATGACTGTACCTTTCTGAATAAATCTATTTTTCTACAGAATTTAAGTTCATCTAGAATCTATCAACAAAACATCAATTTAGAAGGTCAATTATACGGCGCAGGCATCACAGATTAGAGGTAGAGGAAAATTTATGTAACTTTAAACACGTTTTTCTCAAAACTACATTTTTCAAACTGGCCGGCAACATAACTTGTTCAAATTATCACCAATTTATTTGAAATTTTAACTGTACCTTCAAAATTACTTTATCTAGCGAAGGACATACGTAGGGATTTTACAATTTGTTTTGATTTTTTTTTATAAACGATTTTTTACGTGATTTTTTACCGAAAAATGAAACACTTTCTTATGTGTCATTCATATAAAAATCAATATTTTTTAATTTTTCTACTTCCCGCGAAAATCTTATGTAGAACTCAAAAAACTTTGTATTTTGTTCAAGGTAAAAAATTGGAGGAGAAATCTTTCCGGTCGCAAAGTACTATTTATACAATGCATCATCCTTTACTGAGTACTGATGCCGCCATTTTGTAAAAAAATGTTTAAAAATTTGTAAATGTACTTTAAAGAATGTATAATAAAAGCATTTCAGCAAATTTTGGATTGCGTTCATTACATTTCAAAAAAAAAATTGTCAAAATCAGCCTTTTTCTTAGGTCTAGAGTCGCATTACCCCTTAATAGAGAAAAGACTATTTGCTCATTATATTATATATATATATATATATATATATATATATATATATATATATATATACATACAACATGTAGGCTGAAAAGTTTTTGAGGTCTAAGACACATTTTTTTTGCAAAATTCGACTTTATTCATCAATATAGTCTTCTTCAAGAGCGATACAATCAGTCTAACGCTTTTCTAACATTTCTATACCTTTCTTGTAGAAGGATTTGTCTTTGCCTTCAAAATAGGCCTTAATTTCGGCGATAACTTCTTCACTGGAGCCAAATCTCTTTCCTGCGGGCATTTTTTTGAGGTCTGTGGATAGATAATAGTCACTGGGGACCAAATCTGGAGAATATGATAGATGAGGGAGCAATTTGAATTTCAGTTCATGCCATTTTGCCATCGTAACCATTGTCTTGTGACACGGTGCACTGTCTTGATGAAAGAGCACTTTTTTCTTGTGGATTTGGGGCCGTTTCTTTACGATTTCTGCCTTCAAACGCACTCATAACTTTATATAATATTTGCTGTTTATGGTTTTTTCCCTTCTCAGCATAGTCGATGAAAATTACTCCAAGCGCATCCCAAAATACACAAGTCAAAACCTTCCCAGCCGACTGTTGTGTCTTTGGGCGCTTCGGGAGGTTGTCACCGGTTGCTATCCACTCAACTGACTGTCAATTTGATTCCGGTGTACAGTGGTGGATCCATGTTTCAACCATTGTCACATATCGCATGAAAAAATCCTTTTTATTGCGCTTAAACAGGTCCAAACAGCGCTCAGAATCATGAACTCGTTGTTGTTTTTGGTCCACTGTAAGCAAACGCGGTACCCATTTCGAACAGAGCTTTGTCATGCCCAAATGTTCATGCAAAATATGCCCAACATGTTCTTTTAGGATGCAGCTATCTCCCGCAATTGCACTTTACGGTCATCTAAAACAATTTTGGGGATATTTTTGATTTTTCCAGTGTAAACACCTCATTTGGGCATCCAGAGCGCTCAGCACCATTTGTATCTGTACGACCGCGATTAAATGCTGCCTTCCTTCCATCAAAAGTAACGTCATTAAAAGTAAACTAATCGTCGAAACGTCATGCAATTTTGACACGTATCGTTTGAAGGTTGATACTTCGTAAAAAAATATATATATGCCTTGGGCCCCTGGTCACAAAATCAACGTCCCTAGTGCCTGAAGAATGACATATAGCAATAATTTATTAATTACGTACCCATATTTATTTTACCGACGTCATTAGTTGACTTTTCGTTATCTGTATAATTCGAAATAAGTAAAACGAGGTGTGCCCCGTTAACAATCACACATTTCTTAGTACGAAATACATTAAACACAGCTTATGAATACATATTACAGAACACATCAATAATTGTTTTTAATCAACTATAAGCAAACTGACACTTAACTTTGCCAACACAAAAAAAACACCTTCTGCATTACCAATTTGTAATATTTCACCACAAAGGTGACATTTCAAACAAACCGTATTATCACCAAAAAGGTTCGAGGATTAGATCGTCGCCGACAGCTGTGAGCTATTTCCCTTCAACAAGCATTAAAAACTCACGCTTTCTCTCAGATCTGATGAACTTAGCTGTGATAAGGGCGGCGCAATGTCTTTTTTTTTTAAATTTACGTCGTCCAGTAATTATGATTATTTTCAACCATGTTGAAATTTATGAAAAATAAGTATTGGGTGTGTCTCCAATTGACTTTGGAGTTAAAATGCGACGGCAGCTTATAAATGAGTAACGATAACTACTCCCAAATGGATACCGATTACATTATTACAGTTTCTTTTTATACGTACATAACACATGGGCTGAAAAGTCCCGGGCCTAACACATAGATGGCGCTAGTTTTATTGCAGTCGCCTTTTTTTTTTCAGTTAATACTAACCTTCAAAAGACAGCTGTTAAAATTTCATGATATTCTATTCATTAGTTTGTGAGTTATTGTGCTAAGAGTGACGCTACTTTTGTTATTTTCAAAACAATGGATCAAAAACAATTTCGTGTTTTAATTTTACACTGCTTCTTGATGGGAAAAAATACCGTTCAAGCGAAGCAATGGCTTGAAAAGTGTTATGGGGACTCCGCTCCATCAGAAACAACAATAAAACGTTGGTTTGCTGACTTCAAACGTGGTCGTAGAGACACGGATGATGCAGAACGCAGTGGACGTCCAAATGAGGCGGTAACACCAGAAAACATCAAAAAAATCCATAAAATCGTTTTGAATGATCGAAAAGTGAAGTTGCGTGAGTTAGCTGACATCGTAAAGATATTAAAAGAACGTGTTGGCTTTATATTGCATGAGCATTTGACTATGAGAAAGCTCTGTTCAAAGTGGGTGCCGCGTTTGCTCACTGTTGATCAAAAACAAGAACGTGTTGATGATTCTGAGCAGTGTTTGGCCATGTTTAAACGTAACAAACCGGAATTTTTGCGTCGATATGTGACAATGGATGAAACATGGATCCATCACTTCACTCCGGAATCAAAACGATCGTCATCTGAGTGGACAGCAACTGGTGAACCTCGTCCAAAGCGCCCGAAAGCACAACAATCGGCTGGAAAGGTTATGGCCTCGGTATTTTGGAATGTGCGTGGTGTAATATTCATCGACTATCTTGAGAAAGGAAATACCATCAACAGTGAATATTATATAGCGTTATTGGAGCGTTTGAAGGCCGAAATTGCAAAGAAACGACCGCATATGGCAAAGAAAAAAATTTTGTTCCATCAAGACAACGCACCGTGTCACAAGTCAATCAAAACAATGGCAAAACTACATGAATTGAACTTCGAATTGCTCCCACATCCACGGTATTCGCCAGATTTGGCTCCCAGCGACTACTGGCTGTTCGCGGACCTGAAAAAAAATGCTCGCCGGTAAGAAATTTCGCACGAATGAAGAGGTTATCGCTGAAACTGAGGCCTATTTTGAGGCAAAAGATAAATCGTTCTACAAAAGTGGTATTGAAATGTTAGAGCGGCGCTGGAATGATTGCGTTGCTTTTGATGGAGATTACGTTGATGAATAAAGCTAATTTTGAACCAAAAAAACCGTGTTTTCTTTGTTAGGCCCGGGACTTTTCAGCCCATGTGTTAAGTTAGTAATATTTTATGGCAGTCGAGGTGTTTCCTGTTAGGAGATCGATAATATTTTTAATACTATCAATTCTCCAACCATGGATCCCGAGATTTTGTCAAAAGTTCATTTACTGACAACTTAGTTTGGATTACATTTGATGAAAATAGAGCCATTTCTTAGTTACAATCACCATCAATTCGGTCTTTTATAGCGTTCGTCGCCTTCCAGTTCCTAGTTTTCAACCTCTTCAATCCTCTCAATTTGCGGGTCTTAGATTTTTCTCTGACATTGCCCTCTGAACACCTCCAAACGATGTCGCCCTTGGTCTCCCTTTTCTCCTCCTTTCGCTTGGTACCGACTTTTGAACCATCTTTGGTATTCGGTATTCTTCCATTCTTTCTACGTGTCCGTCCCATGTAAGTTGCCACTGTTGAATTTCCCCAATAATCGTGGTTTTTACTTTCATTATATCCCTTATTCTTTCATTTCTAACTCTATCTATTTGTGACACTCCAGCTGACCTTCGCCAGTAATCCATTTCGGATCCATGTTTCATCCATAGTCACATATCGCATGAAAAAATCCTTTTTATTGCGCTTAAACAGGTCCAAACGGCGCTCAGAATCATCAACACGTTGTTGTTTTTGGTTCACTGTGAGCAAACGCGGTACCCATTTCGAACAGAACTTTCTCATGCCCAAATGTTCATGCAAAATATGACCAACACGTTCTTTTCATATCTCTAGGGTGTCAGCTATTTCACTTTACGGTCATCCAAAACAATTTTATGGATTTTTTTGATGTTTTCTGGTGTAACCACCTCATTTGGGCGTCCAGAGCGTTCAGCATCATTTGTATCTGTACGTCCGCGTTTAAATTCAGCATACCAGTAAATGATGAGTGATTTTCCAGGGGCAGAGTCCCCGTAACACTTATCAAGCCATTGCTTGCTCATGTCAATACATGAAATTCGATTTTTTTCATTGTTTTGAAAATATCAAAAGTAGCGTCATTAAAACCACTGTAACTTGTAAACTAATCGTCGAAATATCATGACATTTTGACATGTATCGTTTGAAGATTGGCACTTCCTAAAAATCATATGGATTTTTTAAAAGGGCAACATCTATGAGTCAGACCAAAAACTTTCCAGCCTACGTGTTATGTTAGTTCCGAGATATTTATACTCTTCACAAGCATTAATGACCTCATCAGTATTTAGAGTAAGGCTTCCCTATTGTCCTCCAAAACACAAATTTCTTGCAGTTAACTGTTAAACCACAAGCTTTATAATCTTCAAACAATTTCCTTGTCATAAATTCAAGATCTTCCTTGTTCTGAGACAGATCCAAAACCGCCTGATCGTCAGCAAAATGTAGAGTGTACAAAGTTGTTTCGTCGGTCAGTTGTATTCCCATTCCTCCACATACTCTTCGCCGTTTCTCTAGTGCCTAATTCAGATAAATTCTGAATAATGTAGGAGACGGACAGCAACCCTGTCTGACACCCTTTGTTACAGAAAAATTTTCGGAGAGAATATTTCCCAACTTTATTCGGGAACGTGACTGGTCGTACAGCTGTTTTACTGCGACGATTGTTGTACTGTTTAATGTTGATCGTCCTAATATTTGCCGTAATTTTTTCACTGGGATGGTATCATACGCATCTTAGTTACCAAAATTGAAATAATAAAACCTATATCCTGGTACAGAGAGCAAAGACTAATAGGTAGGTACATACATCTGTTTTATAAAAAAATCATCTACAATTACGTCATAATGGTAATTTATATTGATCTGAGAGGAGTATAAAAAAGGCAGGTTTAATTACATACATGATAATCAGGGAGGCAGCGAAGCATTCTTCACAGACTAACCGGATTTAATATATGATTCGAATAAACTGAAACCATTAAGATTCTACAACGTAACTGTAGAAGATTCTTAGGAAAATCATACATTCGTTGTCACTCAGAACAAATAACAGTTTAAAAAAATAAATAAAAAAATATAAAAATACTTACCAAAAAGCAAAAATTGGCTATGAAAACCAATATCCTGGCTAATCCTTCAGTACATCCCATGATGATAAGATAAAATTTTTATTTTTCACTTCGTTAACACTTCCTCGCACTGTTACCTAGCACTAAGTGCGCTGTATATTTTCTACCTATTTATTTTGCGTACTGTTATCTTATCTAAGAATTATTTATTACTATTATTGCTCAGATTATTTTGGGTTAAGTATTCGTTGTAATAAGCGTTTCAATATAATATATAATACTGTGAATTAAGTATTAGTCACAAGACGCAACTAAACTGCCGAAAACATTAAAAATCTACTAAACTTGTTGCTCGTTTTGTGTATTTTCGCCGTTCGGTTGCGGCGCCGTTGGGTATTTCATAAATAATAGTCGGTCGGAACTAGAGAGCGTGTTGTAGCCGTTCATAGACGCACTGCACGGTTTTATATGATATTTTTAGAATATTCGATGATGCTAAGTACTTTCATTTTAGCGAAGCTTCTTAATTTTCACGTATTTTTGTCATTAGCCCTTTATATACAGGGTGCCCCATATATATGGAATAATAATTCCACAGCATTTATTAAACAGTGTATCAAAAAAATGTTTACAAAGTTATAGGGTGTTATACGGCGCACATGCTGACGTTGATAGGAAAATGTTTTGAGCTGTCATTTCGAAGAAATTACGCCATCTTGATTTTTTTAAATGGAAAACCCTATATAGTATTTTATTTTTGAGTCCTGCTGAAAAATTCTAGATATTATTTGTCTAACATACTACTGAGATAAAAAAAATAGTAAGATTTTTAAATTTAAATCGCCCGGGCATTTCCAAATCGGATTAATTTTTTTTCGTTAGGTTAGTAGGACTTTAACTGCCATCTGTGTTAAATTTAAGTCCATAGCGTCAGTAGTTAATAAGATTCGTTTGCATTCGTTCAACAACAAAAGTGCGCTTTTCGATTTTTAACATGAGTGAAAAAATTTAGCAAAGAAGTTGCATTAAATTTTGTTTTAAAAATGGTTTTTCGGCTTCCCAAACGTTCGAATTTGTCTCAAGAGGCCGGAATAATGGGCCGATAACTCTTGGTTTTTTCATCACGCCTTCTCACACAGAATTGATTCTTCGCGACTTTTTCATCAACTGTTTCGAAGACTGGGAAAAACGTTGGCGTAAATGCATTGTATCCAAGGGGGATTACTTTGAAAGGGACAAAATAAATCTGGAAAAATAAATAACCCGTTTGCTTTTTATTTCAAAAGTCTTACTATTTTTTGATCACAGTAGTGTGTCTAAACTGTTTTGGAATTATTGTCTTTTGAAAATTATAATAAAAATAACCGGTCAAGTGCAAGTTGAACTTGCACAATTAGTGTTCCGTACGTTAATTGCTTTTAAAATAAAAAATTTTGTTACGGTGGTATAAAATGATCAGTGAGTTCACAAAACACACCCCAAATGAGTTTTCAACAAAGTTTATTTCCAATCTTTACTGAAAATTGATGACCTTGAAATTTCTTGTTTTTTTTATATACCAGATAAATTATTACAGGTAATGCACTCGTGATAATTTTCGTTCAATCTACACCCCGTGGAGAATATTCCAGAATTTTTTCAAAATTTTTTGATAAGTACTTTTCGAGATAAGGCGGGTGGACAGCGATTTTTTAAAAATAACACAAAGAAAAGTGCGCGGAAGTATTACATTATATGTATATTTTTTACTCGTGTTTTCACCAGCTTTCATTTGACACCACACTCGATTACCTAGTAAAAAATTTTTTTTTACTTCGGATTTCATCCCCCAAAACTAACCCCTTAAGTCAAAATTTAACTTTCAAAACTACATGGCTCTGATGAGGCCATCAATTCCTATATTATTACCAAATTTCAACTCTCTATGACAAATAGTTTCGGAGAAAATCGGGTGTGACAAACGGACAGACACCGAAGTGATCTTATAAGTGTTCCGTACGGAACACTAAAAAGGACAAAAAACTATTAATAAATACTATAAGTTTATTTTTAAGGTAACAATTGCTCAATATGGCTACCGTTAACAGCGAGGCCCCAATCTGACATAAACAGCCTGAACAGAGTTTTGCAGAGAATCCGGGGTGATCTGTACTACTTCATATTAAATTTTTTGTTGTAAATCTTTTACAGTTTCAGGTCGACTTCGGTAAACTTTTGTTTTCAAATGATCCCATAAAAAAAAAATCGAGTGGCGTAAGATCGGGACTCCTTGCAGGTCATTCTACAGCACCTCTTCTACCTATCAATTAGGAAAAATTGCATCCAAATATTTACACTGATTTCATAGTGAGGAGGTGTTCCCTCCTGTTGTTACCACAGATTCCTGTTAGGGATATCCAAATTATTTTCATCGGGAAAAAGAGCTGCACAAGTTGGAATAACTTGCTCTTGGAGTAACTGTAAATACCGCTGTCCTGTAAGATTTCCATCGATAAAAAACCGACCAATGATATGACGTCCACAAATCCCTACCCACATGTTTATCTTTTATGGTCTTTTGAGAATGACTGTCGATTATCCAGTGGGGATTCTCAATAGATCAGTACCGGCAGTTATGCCTGTTAACTCTTCCGTTAAGACAAAATGTGGCCTCGTCAGAAAAAACAATATTATGAATTAGGTTAGGACCATTATTGATTCGTTCCATCATGACCTCACAAAATTCAACGCGTCTATCGTAGTCATCTTCAGATAATTCTTGCAACAGAATGAGTTTGTATGGACGCAATTTGTCTTCATTCAGTATACGACTTAAGGTACCTTTACTTATATTGTGGTCTAGGCAAAGTTGACGAGTGGCTGTATGGGGATTTTCTGTAATTTCCAATAAAAGATCTAACTTTTTATCATCGCTTGTTTTAACTTTTGGAGGTTCAGATTTAGAACGAACCTTAACATGACCTAGTTGTCTAAATCGTTTTAATGTTTCGCTAACTACGGTTCTCGATTTGGCTATTCTGCGTTAAAAAAATCACACACCTCCTGTTGTGTTCTACGGCCTCCGTAACCAACCATCATTAACAAAGTCATTCTTTCAGTTTCTGTTAAATGTACCATTACGATATCACGCTCGTCAATAAATCATTTTTTGGCGAGTTAAGTCGTTATCTGACAGTAAATGTTTGACACAAGCCAGCTTAATTTTTTTTTTAAATTTGACCTCCATAATTTCAAATATCAATAATTCCAAAACAGTTCTATTTAGACATACAGTGACACAGCTTAAATGATGCAGTCGCTATAAGAAAAGACTAACTGGTCTCAGTGCCTCTTTATTTATTTGGAAAAAACAACTTATTGAAATTAAATTAGTAAAGAGTCTTCTAAAAAAGTATGAATTAATTTTTGGTCTTAAATATGCCTTACTTAATTAACAATAAATAATTATCAAATCATAGGCAATTTTAACGTCACAGCTTAATGATGCAAAATAACAACAAGGGTCAAAACTTATCGCATTTTGAAATTTACGAAGGCGGCGTTGCTTTGATTTCTTAGTGTAATTGTTTTTTGATTAGTTTGACATTTTTTCATTCAATAAAACGAAATTGTTTAAGAATGGGTCGTCGAATTACAATTTCTGAGAGAAATTTAATTATTACTCATTACAGGAATGGATACAGCCAAAGAGACATAGCCAAAATGGTAAATAAATGTCCGTCAACTATTCAGCATATCATTGAACGTTACCGGAATGAAAATAGAGTCGAGAATAAGTCAAGGTTGGCTCCAAATAAGATCTTCAATGAACGTGAAGAAAGATGGATTTTAAGAGAGGTATCAAATAATCCAAAAAAAGTCCGCCAAAGTTGTACGCCGAGGTGAAAAGACAGTTTGGAAAAAGGTGTAACCCCGAAACAGTTAGACGGATCTTGCGAAATAATAATCTACATGGTCGAACTGCTAGAAATAAACCTTTCATTAGCCAAAGAAATAGACGCGTGAGATTGGAATTTGCCAGAGAGCATATCAATAAAGGCTTGAACTTCTGGAATTCAGTAATATTTGCTGATGAGACCAAAATAAACTTATTTGGGTCCGATGGAAAAATATCAGTGTGGAGAAAGCCTAACGAAGAATTAAAATTGAAAAATATGAAAGCTACGGTAAAGCACGGTGAAGGTGGAGTGATGTTATGGGGCTGTATGTCATCTGCAGGAGTAGATAACATGCATTTCGTCGAAGGGAATATGAACCAATATGTGTACTTGGATATACTAAGACAGCATCTCGTCGCTAGTGCCCAAAAATTAGATACTGAAAACAATTATCGGTTCTATCACAACAATGATCCAAAGCACACGTCATTTCGAGTCCGCAGTTGGTTGCTTTATAACTGTCCAAATGTTATTAAAACACCAGCCCAGTCACCAGACTTAAATGTAATTGAAAATTTGTGGCTGACATTAAAAAATGAAGTAAATAGTGCCCCAATATCAAATAAAACTGAATTAAAAGTAAAAATTACTGAAGCATGGAACAGTATTTCCCCGGAGTATACTAGAAAGTTAGTTGAATCAATGTCCAGAAGATTACAAGCCGTTATTGATAATGAGGGAGGCCCGACCAAATATTAGCAGGCTTATTTCAAATTCTACAGTTTGTTTTCTCTAATAATTTTGGTATATTGAATTTTGCATCATTTAAGCTGTGACGTTAAAATCGCATATTATTTAATTATTTATTGTTAATTAAGTAAGGCATATTTAAGACAAAAAGTAATTCATACTTTTTTAGAAGACTCTTTACTAATTTAATTTCAATAAGTTATTTTTTCCAAATTAATGAAGTGGCACTGAGACTAGTTAGTCTTTTCTTATAGCGACTGCATCATTTAAGCTGTGAGTCACTGTATGGTATGTCAGACAAACAATATGTAGAATTTTTAGTAGGACTCAAAAATTAAATAATATCTTTTCCATTTAAAAAAATTTAAGATGGTGTAATTTCTTCGAACTGACAATTCAAAACATTTTATTGTCAACGTCAGCATGTGCGCCGTATAACACCCTATAACTTTTATTTAAACATTTTTTTGATACACTGCTGTAGAATCATTATTGCATATATACGGGGCACCCTGTACAGACAACAACTAAACTCGTCAAGTTGCATTAATGTCCCAAGACCTTAAAACGTATTAAATATTATATTATTTAATATTATAGTAAATCATATGGACTGTTTTCCAGGAGCTAAGGACCCCCGAATTATGATTTCGTCTATAAATAGTGATTTTTGGCCAGCGGCAGCGTTAAAAATTGTAAATTCCTGAAAAGGTCATTCTTTGAAAAATCTCACATCAAAAAAGGACGTTTCGGAAAGGCCGCGATATAGCCAAGTCGCCAGAGGTAAATTTTGATGAAAAGCTCCCATTAAATGTTAACAGGCTGCATTTTAGCACACAGGTAGTTTTTTGGACGTGGAAAGTTTGCTGCTTTAAAGTATACGCTAAGCCTACAAAATCGAAAATAAAATGAAAAACTCAGTTTTTCGTATATATCTCTAAAAATAAAAAAGATATCGAAAAACTAATATCACCACGAGAAAGAACGGGAAATTTTACAAAAGAATAGTATATAGATTTTTCTTTTTTTATTTTACCGTAATTTAAAAAAAATATATATTTACAATAAAATGGCTAGTTTCAGTTGTAATGGAAATCATACCTCCAACCTTGTATCCCTCTAAATATTTTCAAATTGGCTATTAAGGGGTTTCTTGGGGTGCTGATTAATAATCCGATGACAGATTTGAAAAATTCAAAATGGCGGATCCAATATGACTGCCAGAGAGTACGTAATTCATTTAAGTTCTTCGAGTAATTTAGAATTTTGTGCTTTCAATAACTGTTTTCCTTGTACCTGGACGTTTACATGAAATATAAATACTTTATATTTAAAGCTTAGACTTTTATCTTTTATTTCCCATATCTGTTTTTATTTTAAGTTTATATTGTATGATTAATAATAACCAAAAAATACGTTTATCATGAACACTTTTTTAAAAGCAAAATTACAAAAAAAGAGAAAGTTTATTTAAAGTCTTTAATGATTTTCTAATACCAAGTATACTTTTAACTGTGACTAAAAAAAATTGTCGGACTTTTTTTACCATTTCGTACTGCGTTGAACGTAAAATTGCCGGCGGCGCATTACAGCAGGAAAATTTTCATATTTTAGAACTCAATTTTTAAATAACACAGACAATGTGAGTATATTTAATTACTCTTATATTGAAACTTATGGTATAACCATGATATACGCACAAGGATTTTTTCTTCCAATACTATATTTTATTAAATATTTGTAATTTACTGTATGTCTGTTAAAATCATGCAACCAAAAATTTCGTTTTAAGTTTTACAAATTATAAAGCAATAAAAATAAAAACTATTAGTGTCATCGGAAAGCTGAAAGTTTCCTCTTCAAAAAGCTATCTTTTATTTTTTTTTTTACGTTCTAAAAACAAGTAATAAATTCATTTATGATTAAATTAACATTTAATAACGTTAAATATTTTTGAAATTGGCTATTAAGGGGGTTTCTTGGGGTGCTGATTAAGAATCCGATGACATATTTGAAAAATTCAAAATGGCGGATCCAATATGATGGCCAGAGAGTACGTAATTCATTTAATTTCATCGAGTAAAAATTTTTATGTTTTCAAAACTGTTTTCTTTGTACCTGGGTATTTAAGTGAAATATAAATACTTTATACTTAAAGCTTAGACTTTATCTTTTATTTCCCACCTTTAAATATATTTAATAGCTAGTAATGGTTAATAATAAGCAAAAAATAAGTTTATCATGAACACTTTTTTAAGAGTAAAATTACAAAAAAAGATAAAGTTTTTTTAAGATTTTAATGATTTTCTAATATCAAGTATACTTTTAACTGTAACTTAAAAAAATTGTCCCACTTTTTTTGATCATTTCGTACTGCTTCGAACGTAAAATTGTCGGCAGCGCACTACTGCAGGCAATATTTTAAAACACAATTTTTAAATAACACAGACAGTGTGAGTATTTTTAATTATTCTTATATTGAAATTTACGGTATAATAACACAGCCCCACAAAAAAAAAGTGGGGTATACTTTTGATGCGATATATCAGATCCGTAGTATTTTTGCCCGCTGATCACGAATCTGACGTCAGAATATCGCCATCACATCTCAATTTTTTTTCTAACCTCAAAAAATAGGTAAAAATTAATAAAAATTAAGAAAAATATACTCCTAAAAAATTGATTCAAGCTTTTTCATGAATCCAAAGATGTATTAATATGTATTCGGACACGCAAAAACGAATTCAAATTAAAATTCAACCGATTCTTACCAAATTTGGTACACGGGGTTTTTTTGGGTTGCTGATCATGAATCTGAGGTCGGATTTGCAAAATTCAAAATGGCGGATCCAAGATGGCGGACAAAATTTTTGAAAACCAACCCATTCCTACCAAATTTGGTATACAGTTGGGAAATCCTCAAACCTGATACTCTTAAACCCTAAACCCTGAAACCTTAGACTCCCACACCCTGTAACCTCAAAAAATAGACCTCAATAACCCTGTAACTTTAAAAATGAGACCCAATAAACTCAAAACCAGGACTTTTAAACCATATACTCTCAAATAGTAGACCCTTAAGCCCTAGAATTGCGAAGGTTAGACCCGCGCCTAACTTTCCTTTTTTTGGCTGTATCTTGTTCTTTTTTTTTCGCGAATGACCTATTCAAAGGCTTTCTGCCCAAACGCTTTTGAGGACTTGTTTCCCTTTTTAGCGACCAGCAATAGTCCGCTAGCATATGGTCATCCCATCGTCCTTGATATCGATTTTCTATGTTTTTCAGATCTTGGTGAAAACGTTCCCCTTGCTCCTCACTGTAATCACCAAGATTATCTGGGAAATCATCGATGTGGGAGTCCAGGAAATGTAATTTTAGATTCATTAAGCAACCTAATGTTTGAAAATTTTTTACCATTTTCTCGACTATTTCTTTGTACTTAGGACTTTTATTATTTCCCAAAAAATTTGTTGTGACTTCTTTAAAACTAAGCCAAGCAGCTTTTCCAACTTTATTTATTTTAGTAACAAATAATGAATCTTGAAACAATTTTCTTATTTGTGGCCCGTCAAATACGCCTGCCTTAATTTTAGCTTCAGAAAATTTCGGAAATTTTTTATGCAAATATTTGAAACATGGGCCGTTTGTATCTAATGCTCTCGTGAATTGCTTCATAAGTCCAAGCTTAATGTGAAGCGGGGGAATAAGAACTTTTCCTGGATCTACCAATGGTGGAAACAATACATTATTTTCACCAGGAGTGAACGATTCTCTTGTTAGCCAAATTTTTTTCTTATAATGACGTTCCCTGTCTCTGCTATTCCACAAACATTTATAACAGGGATAAAGTGTAAACCCTGACTGTTGGCCAAGCAATATTGTTACAATTTTCAGATCTCCACAAATTTTCCAGTTATGATCAGCATATTTTATTTTTATCAAAAGCTGCTTCATTTTTTCATATTGCTCTTCCATAACTGTGGAATGAGCAATCGGAATGGGAGCGTAAACGTTGGTATTATGCAGCAAAACTGCCTTAATGCTCCGTTTAGAAGAATCAATGAACAGTCTCCATTCTTCAGGATCGTATGAGTTATTTTGAAATTCATCCATTAGACCTTTTACATCGGTACAATATGAAAGTGACAATTCCTCGTCCATTGTGAAATATTTTCGAAATTCTTCATCTCTGTTTCTATAATAAGAAATCGTAGCTTCTGACTTAAGTAAATGTCTTTTCTTTAAAAAGGAAGCAAGATGCTCTGAACCATCTTTGGATAAGCCTAATTCTCTGACTAGATCACTAAGTTCTGACTGTGATACGAGTATTGGTTCTGGTTTACGGTTGTATGGTAGAAATTCTTTATCTGTGTCACTAGTATATGATAGGTTGTCACTAGAACATTCATTAGTAACAGTGTTTGAATCTTTTTCGACAGTCTCAATGTTTTCGGCATGAACTGATAAGGTGAAATCATTTGTTTCCATAACATCAGCATCAAGTGGTTCAGGAGGCGGAATTAGTTTAGTTGGTCTTGTTACTGTCGAAACATCGTTATAAGTAATAGTGCTTTTATTTTTTCGGTTATGCCTAGATACAACATTCATACAAAAGTGGTCAGAAAGAAAACAGAACTGTATGGCTCAATCCAACCGATGAATATTAGCTTAGCGTGTCCGAATACATATTAATACATCTTTGGATTCATGAAAAAAAGCTTGAATCAATTTTTTAGGAGTATATTTTTCTTAATTTTTACTAATTTTTACCTATTTTTTGAGGTTAGAAAAAAATTGAGATGTGATGGCGATATTCTGACGTCAGATTCGTGATCAGCGGGCAAAAAAACTACGGATCTGATATATCGCATCAAAAGTATACCCCATTTTTTTTTTGTGGGGCTGTGTAATAAGTAAACAATACGTTTATCATGAACACTTTTTTAAGAGCAAAATTACAAAAAAAGAGAAAGTTTATTTAAAATTTTTAATGATTTTCTAATACCAAGTATACTTTTGACTGTAACTAAAAAAAATTTGTCCGACTTTTTTTACCAATTCGTACTGTGTTGAAGGTAAAATTGCCGGCGGCGCATTACAGCAGGCAAATTTTCATATTTTAAAACTCAAATTTTAAATAACACAGACAATGTGAGTATTTTTATTTATTCTTATATTGAAACTTATGGTATAATCATGCTATACGCACAAGGATTTTTTTCTCAATACTATATTTTATTAAATATTTGTAATTTACTGTATGCCTGTTAAAATCATGCAAACAAAAATTTCGTTTTACAAATTATAAAGCAATAAAAATAGAAACTATTAGTATCGTCGGAAAGCTGAAAGTTTTCTCTACAAAAAAGCTATCTTTTAATTTTTTTTACATTCTAAAAACAAGTAATAAAATTTTTTGAATCACCTATCTGAATTTTTATTAAATTCTCACGCTAATACAAAAATCTGGAATAATATATACTGTTTTTTGTAAAATTTCCCGCTCTTTCATGTGGTGCTATTATTTTTTCGATATCTTTTTATTTTTCGAGATATTACCGAAAAAACGAATTTTTGATTTTATTTTGGATTTTGTGAGCTTAGCGTACATCAAACTTTTTTTTATCGTATTCTACGTTCAAATAACTACCTGTGTGCCAAAATGCAGCCTGTTAACATTTAATGAGAGCTCAAAACCCCTGGGGACTGGGCTAATATGTATTTTTAAAATAAAAAAAAAAAAAGAATAGTGTTGACATTTTTTTGAAAATTTCGAAAATTATTAAAAATTTCATCATTTTTTTTTTTTTCCGAATTTTAGGATTCAAAGCCTTTAAACTTGATCTATTAAACTGCCAAATGAGAAACATGAATAGAGTCAGCCAATAGCGCAATTTGTTTGTTTCCAATCATAATTTAATTACTAAAACTCTGTTGCACATATAATCAATAAAACGAATGTTTTATCCTGAAAATACTAGACAACCGTTCAAAATTTTGGAAACACTAATAAATTTTTAATTAAAACTAAAAATAGAATAGTGTCCAACTTTTCTGATTCTTTTTTAGGTATTCCCAAAGCTGCACAATGATGGACAACCGCAAACTTTTAAACTTGTATTACTTAAAGGGCGCACAAATATTCTTTTATTAGATCTAAAAATTTGGGTTTTCAATTCAAGGAACTTTATATCATTGGTCTATAGTCCAGTTTCTATCTGTTTCAGCCCATTTCAATCTATTTTTCTTCTTGGCACCATTTTAAAAACGAAATTTCGGACTAAACGACCTCACGAACAGTTTGAAGCACAATAAATTCAGAAATCTGAACTCGCGCCTTTAAATGCTAAGTACAACTGCTAGACTCTTTCTAAATGTAAAGCTATATTATAAATTTTAATAGTTACTGGTTCCACACTTTTGAACGGTAGTATACATTAGATGCGCGGAGTTACGCGCGAAAAGTTGCATGTAGCATCAATTTTTTGTGTTCTCGGGTGCGCAGAAGTCAATGTCTGCCTTAGTGTTAGTTCTTTCAAATAATATTCACCAGTGACATGTTGCTCTGGATTAGATTTGTTTAGTAACGTTCGTTGAAAATTATATTCCAGATAGTTAAAAAAAAATTTGATAAAGTCCCAATACTGCATAAAAGATATAGACTAAATAGACTTTTTCAGCCGATTATAACAAAAAAACAAAACCTTGGCATCTTACAGTGAACGAAAACAAATCTTAAAGACTGGCTGTACGCCATAGAGAGAAAAATCAATGGAAACGGCGCCAAGGCTGGAAAAGTTCAAGGCAGTATAATACAGAGCATTAATTTTGTATGATTATTCGATAATTTTGTAATTATTTATTTGTTCCCTTCATGAATAAGACAATTTATGAAAATTGATTAAAGTACTATACTTAATATATTTTTTACGGCCACTTCATAAGCTACTGTTTTTTTTTGTGACTGCAAATAACGAAAAAATAACAATATTTAGATAATTTTAAATTCAAGATAAACGGTTTTCTTCTGTTCGTCTCTTATGACCTTGACATAAGGACTGTAATGTTTCCAGCAATAATTCAATTTTCAAAGAAGCCTGACGCCTTGAACATCCAAAAATCAGGATTGAGTAGCCATATTCTGTAAAATATTAACAGTCAGACTCAACATTGCAGCCTAATGTACAAAATCAAAATAAATATATAATAAAAGACTGTTTTTAGTCAATTTCCACTGGTTTATTTAAATTGCGATGACGCCTTTCGCTGTCGATGCAGCTTCTCCAGATCTACATTTTACACTGTCAAGTTAGGTTTAATGTTCACAATTTTAAGTCCATTATTTGCCGAAATTTTCATGGACAGTATTGAAACAATGATATTAACAACTATATTAACAATAGTAATAATTGTCTATACTGGTATCGATACGTAGACGATATAATTGTATGCTTTACAGGTACGGACAGACAATTAACTCACTTTTTACAGTATATTAATTCTTTACATAGAAATTTCAGTTTTACTATGGAAGAAGATGTCGAAGGGAAAATCTTCCTAGACTTAACAATCAGTAAAAAACATGAATTTGCAATATATCACAAACCTTGCCATACAGATACCACAATTCACAATAGTTCTCACCACCCTAACCATCATAAACTCGCAGCTTATCATAGTTTTATACATAGACTAACTAATATATCCCCTTATCAGAGGAAAATTTTACCAAAAAATTAAACTACATAAAACAAGTAGCTGTTAACAACGGTTATTCGGTTACTTTAATCAATAATATCGTTAGGAAAAAACTTAGAAAGAAGGCAATCTCAGAAATATACCCACGTTTTAAGGACAGAAATACCACATTTAATTGCTTAACCTATTTCGGCAAACCAACGGAAATTTTTAAATCAAAAAAATATCCACATAGCTTACAAAACATACATAGGACAAACTGGATGTACATTTATACAAAAAATTACAGAACACGAAAAAAGTTTCATCCATAGAAAATCTAATTCAACATATGCTAATCATCTTTTAACAGAAAAACACACATTCAACAAGAATTTCAAAATTTTACACACCCAACAAAAAGGTTTAAAACTAAACCTTTTAGAGACAATGCAAATAAATCGATTAAGGACTACAGGTACTTTACTCAACGACCAGGTAGATTTAAGCAATTCACCATTATTGAATTTATTTTCCTAATTTCAAATCTGTGTGGGTTTTCCAATACTATCAATGTAATTTAATTAGATGTAATATTATAATTAAGAAATTATATAAAATTGTGAACATTAAACCTAACTTGACAGTGTAAAATGTAGATCTGAAGAAGCTGCATCGACAGCGAAACGCGTCATTACAATTTGAATAAACCAGTGGAAATTGACTAAAAAACAGTCTTTTATTATATATTTTATAATGAATTTTCATCAAGTAGAAACTACAACCATCCAAAATTTAAAACCAAAATATTCTTAATAACGGCTCAGCACGAGGTTTGTGTATACAGATATCCTCTAAACGTCACCAAATTGGTCCAGGCACAGGTTTTACGCTGTTTGCAAACGACACTGACACATCTAGCAGAAGAAGAATGAATAATTACCAGCAGACTGCAGATACCTCGACAAGTTGTCGGATTGGTCCGGCTACTCGGACAAGAAGCAGGTCCCTAGCTTCTTCAAGTCCAAGAGAACACCACGATATGGACGACTATTCCTAAAAGGAACAAAATTCTAATAGAGGAACTACGGCAGGAAACTAGGGCTAAAATACGACAAGAGGCTTTTCTGGAAGAATTAGGTCACAGTAGCCATCACTAAAGATCGTGCCCTTTTGGCGAATTTATATTCACTTTTAAATGGAACCAGCAAGGGGTTACTCAAGAAAAAGCTTACCATCTACAAGACCATCGCGCCCTAGTCAGATATAACTTCTCATATGTGAGATACGAAAAGAGGTCGATCAGAGGATAGCACCGAGAGTAGTGACTAACTATAAGGGTCGTTCCAAAAGTCCTCGGTCTAACAAAGAAAAAGCCAGATTAAAGAGGATTTTTCTACATAGTCACCTTTCTTTCCAACTTTTTAATATTCTCATTATAAGATTTATTCAACTCCTACTCCTACAAGATACTCGTAAGTGTTCTTCGTTCAGCCAGCCATTTTTTCAGGTTTGGAACCAAGAAATAATCACCAAGAGCCAATCCGGCAAATTCCGGTGGATGTGGAAACCCTTCGAAGCGAAGGTGATTAAAAAGCACTTTCTTTTCTGTAAGATGTGAACGTTTTACCTGAATATCACCGTTCAATTGGTCCAGTAGTGAAGCATAATACTCCCCGGTGATGATTCTACCTTTCTCCATGTAGTTTGTGAGCAGAATACCATAGAATTCCAAAAAAACGGCGATGAGAAATTTTTTCTTTCTGGGGCGCATTTTCATCTGCTCCCACCCACTATTTTCGGCGGTTCCTTGATCTCTGCCGTGTAATGATGAATCCATGTTTCATATACTATTATGAAACGTCGAAGAGTCGAGATTATGTTTGAACAAGTCTAAACGCTCTTCGGAAATATTCATTCAAATGCGTTTTTCGTCGATTGTTAACAAACGCAGCACCCATCGAGCGGAAAGCTTTCTCATACCGAAAATATCGTGTAAAATGT
Source organism: Pachyrhynchus sulphureomaculatus (assembly GCA_019049505.1). NCBI lineage: Eukaryota > Metazoa > Arthropoda > Insecta > Coleoptera > Curculionidae > Pachyrhynchus > Pachyrhynchus sulphureomaculatus. The sequence goes on from CM032446.1 coordinate 28,113,840, forward strand.
GGTGGACACGACCTATCGAGATGTTTACAGTGTCGGCAAGCTCGCGTACCTTTAGTTGGCGATCCCTTGGTACGTTATTGTGAATGTGTGTCATAATCTCGTCGGCCGTAGAGGTTTTCGGGCGTCCTGAGCGTTTATCATCTGGAATGGATGTACGACTACTTTTAAATTCAGCAGCCCACTTTTTAATCGTCGAAAACGAAGGGGAAGAATCGTTTAAGTGTCTCGAACTTCACAGCACGACATCTAATAGAAAACAAATATGTTATATGCTTTATGTAGATCTATGAGTAGTAGATGAGTTGCCCTGTTTCTTTCTAATTTTTTCTCTATTACCTGTTTCAAGCAAAATACATTATCTGTGTATAATCTACCTGTACGAAAGCCGCATTGTTCTTCCTTATCGAGTTTTTATATTCCTCTTCAATTAAATCTCTTATAATTCTCCCATATACTCTACTAATTGAGCTAGTTACTGATATATCGCGATAGTGATTGCAGTTCAGTTTGTTTCCTTTTTTATGTATGGAGGTGATGTAAGTCATTTTCCATTCTTCGGATATGTTTTCTCTATTAATACATTTAGTGAATATGTGTGCTAGAGATGTGTATAATTTTTCTGTTCCACATTTCAGTAGATCCGCTTTTATTCTACCTGGACCTGAAGAAGAGTTTCCATTTTTCAATTTTTGGATTATTGTTTTCACTATACTTTTATCTATATACCAGGTGTACAAGTATGAAATGCAGATTTTTTGTCTAAAAAAACATGTTAAATTCGGAAGAATGATAAAAAGTGCTTTATTCAAAGTACGCTCCATCGCTTGTTATACATTTTTCCCATCTTTCGGGCAATTTGTGAATACCACGCCAGTAAAAATCTTCCCCTTTTGCTGCGAACCACTCATCGAGCCATTTTTTTTCACATCTTCGTACAAACCAAAAGCGCTGTTCAGCAAATGCGTGACCCATCGATGCAAACCAGTGGTAATCGGAAGGAGCCAAGTCTGGTGAATAAGCCACATGGGGTAGAACTTCCCAACTGAGTGCTTCCAACGTGTCGCGAACTGGTTTTGCCGTATGTGATGCCGTATGTCTGGCCTTTTTTCAAGCAACAAACGGTTCAAATCGGTCAATTGTAACGTTTAGTATTAACCGTTTCCCCAGGTTTTAACTGCTCATAATAGACCACGCCCCTCTGGTCCCACTAAACACAGAGCGTCTGTCTGCCAAAGCGATTCGGTCTTGCGGTAGATATGGATGGTGCGCCTGGGTATACCCATGATTTTTTGCACTTGGGATTCTCAAAATAACTCCACTTTTTATCCCCTGTAACTATACGATGCAAAAACCAACCGAGCGAAAAAAACGTCACACGTGTTTTTGCGCTTTTCCATTTGCCTGTCGTTCAACTCATCTACCGGTTTTCTGAATCTTCCATCTCTCGTAGCCGATTGGAAACAGCTTGTTGACTAACGGCCAATTGCTCGGCGAGTTGTTTTTGTGTTTGCGAATCATCTTCGTCCAATAATGCTTGCAATTCCACATCTTCGTATTTTTTTGGCGGTTTTCCACGTTCCTTGTCTGCAACATCGAAGTCACCACTTTTGAAACGCCGAAACCATCGTTCACACGTATCTTGCGATGGAGCATGTTCATCATAAGCTTCTCGAAGGAATCGGTATGATTCAACAGCAGTTTTCTTCAAATGAAAACAAAAAATTAATGCTGTCCGCGAATGCTCTTTGTTCGATATAAATTTCGACATATTGAACACAACAACAGAACACTATGCACACACTTTTTCAATTTATCACTCGTGCGCGTCTGACACTTGTTGATGACACAACGAAATGGCGCAGTGTCAAATCTTTATAGCACAAACTGCATTTGGTGCACCATCTGTTGTCTGAAATTCGCATTTCATACTTGTATACCTGGTATATCATAATAATTTGGTCATCTTTTCGCCATGTCTGTATCAAGTCGAGAACTTTTGAAACGTAGAGTTCGTCAGGAATGACCAACTCCACCATGAGTCGGGCATTTAAGTGTTGCAAAAGTACGCCAGAGAATTTGGTTCTGGAATAAAGTAAAACAGTACAAAAACCCAACCATCAGAAAGCTCTTCGGGCCAGGTACTTGACATACAAAGCATAAACGATTATTGTAATAATAGAAGATGGCCCAGCGCTAGCTAATAAATTATGCTATAGCAACATCCCCCAGAGGACAGGCGGAAATGGGCATTTTTGAGAATAAACTGGTAAACGCACAAGATGGTCAGAAGAACTATGGGCACAGATTCAGATAATAATGTCGCTTTAGTAATCCGACTCATTATTAAATTTTTTTTACTAAAATCAACTGATACTACGCCACTGCGTCAATTATGAAATCATGCAGGTTTGTTTTGCTTCATTACGTCATATTCCATCACGATGATGCCGTGACTCATATTAAAAGTCCGAGTGAGATGGATAAATAAAGCACTACGCCGGTGGTGTTAACTTTTCTAGTTGGCTGACTAGCTACGGTCAAGGTAAAATATAGTTTTCTGAGAATGCAGTTGAAACAATGGACATAGACGGGATTTACAGAGAATATTGTCGCAACAATTTAAAGACAGTAAACGTGGCTTTCCGCTAACTCGTCATTGAATTTTTTTTGCTCGTCGCTACGCCACTGAACCATTTTATTAAATCGTGCAGGTATGTTTTCTTTCGTTACGTTACATTTCATCATAAGAATGCCGTGACTCATTCTAGATGTCCGTTCAAAAACAAATCACTATTGTGGTTGTTTCAACTTTCTAGTTGGCTCTGTAAAAACTAGGGGTCAAGGTGAAATTTACTTTTTCTCCCTACTCTACAGCTTTCTCTTTGTGTTATCAGCGATAAGCGAGCATTAAAGTTTTATGTTATTTTTATCATTATTTCAACATTTTAATCGCGGCCTGCTTTTACATAATGACGTGACGAGCAAATATTGTACGAAGTCGACAGTGGAGTGTCGTGAATCTAGGGGCGAGCAAGATACAGATTATGAAATGTCCGGCGGTGGAATAACGAAATAACCTTTCTTTAAAACAATAATATATTGAAATAACAGGTCAAGTACAAGATGGACTTGCGCAATTAGTGTTCCGTACGTTGATTGCTTTTCAAATAAAAATGTTTATTACAACGATCAATGACTTTACAAAAACACATCCCAAATGAGTTTTCAACAAGTTTTTTTTTCCGATTTTTACTGCAATTTTTTAAAATAATACAAAGAAAAGTTTGCGCAAGTATTACATCTATAATAATATATATAAAATGCAACGTCTCTCTGTCTGTCTGTCTGTCCGTTAGTGCGCTTATCACTGGAGAACCACTTATCCGATTTACATACTTTTTTTTTAAAACATACATATATTCTCTGGCCAGGTTATAGGCTATATTTTATTATGATAGGTAGCATAAGAAATGAGCAGTGACGATAATAGTGAATGAAGTCGGAAAAAAGTTTGCCGCTAGCGGGTTCCATTGCAATACACAGCCTAAACCATTAAATATGGAACAATATTATGTAGCAGAGATATCTATAATCTATAATATATATAAATGCAATGTCTCTCTGTCTGTCCATTAGTGCGTTTATCACGCGAGAATCACTTATCCGATTTACGTATTGTTTTAAATTCATACATACATTCTTTGGCCAAGTTATATAATAATAATAATAATATTCTATATATATAATATATATAAAATGCAACGTCTTTTTGTCTGTCTGTCTGTCCGTTAGTGCGCTTATCCCTCGAGAAGCACTTATCCGATTTATGTGATTTTTTTAACTTCATACATATGTTCTCTGATCAGGTTATAGATATATATTTTATTACATCTATAATATATGTAAAATGCAACTTATCTCTGACTGTCTGTCTGTCCGTTAGTGCGCTTATCACTAGAGAATCACTTATTTTTTTAAACATACATATGGTCTCTGGCCAGGTTATAGGCTATATTTTATTACGATAGGTAGCATAAGGAATGAGCAGTGACGATAATAGTGAATGAAGTCGGAAAAAAAGTTTGTCGCTAGCGCGTTCTCTTGCAATACACAGCCTAAACCATTCCATAAATATGGAACAATATTATGTAGCAGAGAATATCTATAATATATAAAATGCAACGTCTCTCTGTCTGTTTGTCCGTTTGTGCGCTTATCACTGGAGAACCACTTATCCGATTTACGTGCTTTTTTTTTTAAACATGATAAAACCATTAAATATGGAACAATATGATGTAGCAAAGAATATCTATAATATATATATATATATATATAAGAATATATATATATATATATATATATATATATATATATATTGTAACTTGTAAAAAATGTAGCCCCAAGCTTGAGCACCAATTTTCTTGCAGCCCCGCTTTAATTTCTGCTAATGAATTGAGTGGATCCTGATTTTTAAAAGAACTAAGAAATTAAACAAACACTAGCTCAGTTTTCCTTGGTAGAGAAAATATGGGTAAGAGATAAATTGTCTTACGTTCTTTTTAGGAATTCATTTCTATTTTTTAAAAGGCTTTAGCTGTACGAAATTTTGGGCACCATCCATTTTAAAATAGAAAGGGATCTAACTTCAGCTAAAAAAATGGAAAAATGCTGAAAGGGTTTTAATGGGTATTACTAAAAAGAATTAGTCTAGTACAACTTATCCTGAAAAGAAAAATAAATATTCAGTGAGACACTAGCTTTAATCAAAAAAGAAAATTTATTCTTGTTTTTTAAAATGAAAAGTTCTAACCTTTACAGTTTTACCTAACAAATTCTAGCCTAATCTAGTAGTTGTTACATTAAAATTTTAGACTATTATAACCCCCGAAGACGAGAAATCGTGCTTTACACTTCACTTTTTAGTCTGTTTTACATTGCAGTTAAGGCGCTACTCTCGAATAAGTCTATTGAAGGGAGTTTTTGTTGACTTACTGTTTTTTTTTCCTGCTGTGATCGACTACGCCCGATTTCACACTTTTTTCTTAACAAACACTTAGAAAGCTCACTACGGCTTTTAGTTAAGACACTGGTGCTTTTACTTAGCGCCTCTGATGAAAATTAGCCTACTTCGGCTAGATGGAAAATAGCCTCTCGGCTAGACGGTACTGCCTGGCTGCGGCTAGATGGAAAACAGCCTTGGTCGGCGGCTAGATGGAAAACCAACCTTGGTCGGCGGCTAGATGGAAACGACCTCGATTTACGGTCTGCGGAGCCTTAAATAATCGTGCGACTTTTGCCAGTAATATCACGACGCTCCAATCAAAACTGCCGATCAAACATTCCACCAATCGCGGCGTAGCGAGAGGTTCGGTCAGGAACACGCACAACTCACTATATACCGAACGTCTGGGAATCCCCTGTTTAATATACCGTTCGGAACAAAAATGAAAATAAGTACAATTTGAAATGGAAAAATCAGTAACATTACATGGTCTTAAAATCTAGGAAAAAATGAATATTACAATATATAAAATGCAACGTTTCTCTGTATGTCTGTCCGTTAGTGCGCTTATCACTGGAGAAAACACTTATCCGATTTACGTGTTTTTTTTTAAATAAAACATATGTTCTCTGGCCAGGTTATAGGATATATTTTATTATGTTAGGTGACATAAGTAATAAGCAGTGACGATAAATAGTGAATCAAGTCGGAAACT
>CM032446.1:28119656-28317156 GCA_019049505.1 Pachyrhynchus sulphureomaculatus
CAGAGCGTCTGTCTGCCAAAGCGATTCGGTCTTGCGGTAGATATGGATGGTGCGCCTGGGTATACCCATGATTTTTTGCACTTGGGATTCTCAAAATAACTCCACTTTTTATCCCCTGTAACTATACGATGCAAAAACCAACCGAGCGAAAAAAACGTCACACGTGTTTTTGCGCTTTTCCATTTGCCTGTCGTTCAACTCATCTACCGGTTTTCTGAATCTTCCATCTCTCGTAGCCGATTGGAAACAGCTTGTTGACTAACGGCCAATTGCTCGGCGAGTTGTTTTTGTGTTTGCGAATCATCTTCGTCCAATAATGCTTGCAATTCCACATCTTCGTATTTTTTTGGCGGTTTTCCACGTTCCTTGTCTGCAACATCGAAGTCACCACTTTTGAAACGCCGAAACCATCGTTCACACGTATCTTGCGATGGAGCATGTTCATCATAAGCTTCTCGAAGGAATCGGTATGATTCAACAGCAGTTTTCTTCAAATGAAAACAAAAAATTAATGCTGTCCGCGAATGCTCTTTGTTCGATATAAATTTCGACATATTGAACACAACAACAGAACACTATGCACACACTTTTTCAATTTATCACTCGTGCGCGTCTGACACTTGTTGATGACACAACGAAATGGCGCAGTGTCAAATCTTTATAGCACAAACTGCATTTGGTGCACCATCTGTTGTCTGAAATTCGCATTTCATACTTGTATACCTGGTATATCATAATAATTTGGTCATCTTTTCGCCATGTCTGTATCAAGTCGAGAACTTTTGAAACGTAGAGTTCGTCAGGAATGACCAACTCCACCATGAGTCGGGCATTTAAGTGTTGCAAAAGTACGCCAGAGAATTTGGTTCTGGAATAAAGTAAAACAGTACAAAAACCCAACCATCAGAAAGCTCTTCGGGCCAGGTACTTGACATACAAAGCATAAACGATTATTGTAATAATAGAAGATGGCCCAGCGCTAGCTAATAAATTATGCTATAGCAACATCCCCCAGGACAGGCGGAAATGGCATTTTTGAGAATAAACTGGTAAACGCACAAGATGGTCAGAAGAACTATGGGCACAGATTCAGATAATAATGTCGCTTTAGTAATCCGGCTCATTATTAAATTTTTTTTACTAAAATCAACTGATACTACGCCACTGCGTCAATTATGAAATCATGCAGGTTTGTTTTGCTTCATTACGTCATATTCCATCACGATGATGCCGTGACTCATATTAAAAGTCCGAGTGAGATGGATAAATAAAGCACTACGCCGGTGGTGTTAACTTTTCTAGTTGGCTGACTAGCTACGGTCAAGGTAAAATATAGTTTTCTGAGAATGCAGTTGAAACAATGGACATAGACGGGATTTACAGAGAATATTGTCGCAACAATTTAAAGACAGTAAGCGTGGCTTTCCGCTAACTCGTCATTGAATTTTTTTGCTCGTCGCTACGCCACTGAACCATTTATTAAATCGTGCAGGTATGTTTTCTTTCGTTACGTTACATTTCATCATAAGAATGCCGTGACTCATTCTAGATGTCCGTTCAAAAACAAATCACTATTGTGGTTGTTTCAACTTTCTAGTTGGCTCTGTAAAAACTAGGGGTCAAGGTGAAATTTACTTTTTCTCCCTACTCTACAGCTTTCTCTTTGTGTTATCAGCGATAAGCGAGCATTAAAGTTTTATGTTATTTTTATCATTATTTCAACATTTTAATCGCGGCCTGCTTTTACATAATGACGTGACGAGCAAATATTGTACGAAGTCGACAGTGGAGTGTCGTGAATCTAGGGGCGAGCAAGATACAGATTATGAAATGTCCGGCGGTGGAATAACGAAATAACCTTTCTTTAAAACAATAATATATTGAAATAACAGGTCAAGTACAAGATGGACTTGCGCAATTAGTGTTCCGTACGTTGATTGCTTTTCAAATAAAAATGTTTATTACAACGATCAATGACTTTACAAAACACATCCCAAATGAGTTTTCAACAAGTTTTTTTTTTCCGATTTTTACTGCAATTTTTTAAAAATAATACAAAGAAAAGTTTGCGCAAGTATTACATCTATAATAATATATATAAAATGCAACGTCTCTCTGTCTGTCTGTCTGTCCGTTAGTGCGCTTATCACTGGAGAACCACTTATCCGATTTACATACTTTTTTTTTTAAAACATACATTTATTCTCTGGCCAGGTTATAGGCTATATTTTATTATGATAGGTAGCATAAGAAATGAGCAGTGACGATAATAGTGAATGAAGTCGGAAAAAAGTTTGCCGCTAGCGGGTTCCATTGCAATACACAGCCTAAACCATTAAATATGGAACAATATTATGTAGCAGAGAATATCTATAATCTATAATATAGATAAAATGCAATGTCTCTCTGTCTGTCCATTAGTGCGTTTATATCACGCGAGAATCACTTATCCGATTTACGTATTGTTTTAAATTCATACATACATTTCTTTGGCCAAGTTATATAATAATAATAATAATATTCTATATATATAATATATATAAAATGCAACGTCTTTTTGTCTGTCTGTCTGTCCGTTAGTGCGCTTATCCCTCGAGAAGCACTTATCCGATTTATGTGATTTTTTAACTTCATACATATGTTCTCTGATCAGGTTATAGATATATATTTTATTACATCTATAATATATGTAAAATGCAACTTATCTCTGACTGTCTGTCTGTCCGTTAGTGCGCTTATCACTAGAGAATCACTTATTTTTTTTAAACATACATATGGTCTCTGGCCAGGTTATAGGCTATATTTTATTACGATAGGTAGCATAAGGAATGAGCAGTGACGATAATAGTGAATGAAGTCGGAAAAAAGTTTGTCGCTAGCGCGTTCTCTTGCAATACACAGCCTAAACCATTCCATAAATATGGAACAATATTATGTAGCAGAGAATATCTATAATATATAAAATGCAACGTCTCTCTGTCTGTTTGTCCGTTTGTGCGCTTATCACTGGAGAACCACTTATCCGATTTACGTGCTTTTTTTTTTAAACATGATAAACCATTAAATATGGAACAATATGATGTAGCAAAGAATATTCTATAATATATATATATATATATATATATATATATATATATATATATATATATATATATATATATTGTAACTTGTAAAAAATGTAGCCCCAAGCTTGAGCACAATTTTCTTGCAGCCCCGCTTTAATTTCTGCTAATGAATTGAGTGGATCCTGATTTTTAAAAGAACTAAAGAAATTAAACAAACACTAGCTCAGTTTTCCCTTGGTAGAGAAATATGGGTAAGAGATAATTGTCTTACGTCTTTTTAGGAATTCATTTCTATTTTTTAAAAGGCTTTAGCTGTACGAAATTTTGGGCACCATCCATTTTAAAATAGAAAGGATCTAACTTCAGCTAAAAAAATGGAAAAATGCTGAAGGGTTTTATGGGTATTACTAAAAAGAATTAGTCTAGTACAACTTATCCTGAAAAGAAAAATAAATATTCAGTGAGACACTAGCTTTAATCAAAAAAGAAAATTTATTCTTGTTTTTTAAAATGAAAAGTTCTAACCTTTACAGTTTTACCTAACAAATTCTAGCCTAATCTAGTAGTTGTTACATTAAAATTTTAGACTATTATAACCCCCGAAGACGAGAAAATCGTGCTTTACACTTCACTTTTTAGTCTGTTTTACATTGCAGTTAAGGCGCTACTCTCGAATAAGTCTATTGAAGGGAGTTTTGTTGACTTACTGTTTTTTTTTCCTGCTGTGATCGACTACGCCCGGTTTTTTTTTTTTTTTTATCTTTTTTGATTTCACACTTTTTCTTAACAAACACTTAGAAAGCTCACTACGGCTTTTATTTAAGACACTGGTGCTTTTACTTAGCGGCTCTGATGAAAATTAGCCTACTTCGGCTAGATGGAAAATAGCCTCTCGGCTAGACGGTACTGCCTGGCTGCGGCTAGATGGAAAACAGCCTTGGTCGGCGGCTAGATGGAAACCAACCTTGGTCGGCGGCTAGATGGAAACGACCTCGATTTACGGTCTGCGGAGCCTTAAATAATCGTGCGACTTTTGCCAGTAATATCACGACGCTCCAATCAAAACTGCCGATCAAACATTCCACCAATCGCGGCGTAGCGAGAGGTTCGGTCAGGAACACGCACAACTCACTATATACCGAACGTCTGGGAATCCCTGTTTAATATACCGTTCGGAACAAAAATGAAAATAAGTACAATTTGAAATGGAAAAATCAGTAACATTACATGGTCTTAAAATCTAGGAAAAAATGAATATTACAATATATAAAATGCAACGTTTCTCTGTATGTCTGTCCGTTAGTGCGCTTATCACTGGAGAAACACTTATCCGATTTACGTGTTTTTTTTTTAAATAAACATATGTTCTCTGGCCAGGTTATATAGGATATATTTTATTATGTTAGGTGACATAAGTAATAAGCAGTGACGATAATAGTGAATCAAGTCGGAAACTTTGCCGCTAGCGCGTTCTCTTGCAATAAACTGCCTAAAGCATTAAATATGGAACAATATCATGTAGCAAAGAATATAATATATATAAAATGCAACGTTTCTCTATCTGTCCCCTGTCTGTCCGTTAGTGCGCTTATCACTCGAGAACCGATTTACCGTTTTTTATAAATTTATACATATGTTCTATATAAATCGATATAAGCCTAGATAATGGGAGATAAAGTGAGATAATGGGAGATAAGTATAAATAATGGGAGATAAGCAGAGATAAGTCTAGATAATGGGAGTTATGGTGAGATAATGGGAGATAAGGAGAAATAATGGGAGATAAGGAGAAATAATGGGAGATAAGGAGAAATATTGCGAGATAAGTCCAGATAAGCCTAGATAATGGGAGATAAGGTGAGATAAGGGAAGATAAGGGGAAATAATGGGAGATAAGGAGAAATAATGGGAGATGAGCAGAGATAAGCTTAGATAATGGAAATTATGTAGAGCTAATGGGAGATAAGGGGAATTAATGGGAGATAAGGAGAAATAATGGCAGATATTTTATTACGTTAGGTAACATAAGGAATAAGCAGTGACGATAGTAGTGAATCAAGTCCACGCGAGCGGAGCCGCGGGCACTGCTAGTTATATATATTTTTGAACTCGTGTTTTTACAAACTTTCATTTGACACCCCACTAGATGAACTAAAGTGTATTTGTTTGGAGTTGATAACAGAATTCTCTCATTGTATATTATGTTAGGGTGCGCCCAAAAAAAGAGATTTCTTATGTATTTTACTGGACATGGTACCTGTTTTGAATTATTTTAAGGGTTTACCCTATTTTAGGCAGAAAACCTCTGCTATAAAATAGAGTCATAAAAATGAGGGTTCATCGGTAGCATAGCCGTCCGAGCGTAACCTGCTTTTAGTATTTAATAAACAAAATTATCTTAAAAATAAAGTTATAGAAATATAAGATTTATTGCCAAAAATTTTTGGTATGGTATGGCTATAGAACTATGTATATATACAAATTCACAATTCACGATATATAAGTACTTTAGTTACAATCAAAAACAATAATCATCTTCAAAATCTGAAGACTCGACTCTTAAATTCATAATTAAGGGTTTCTATTTCCACAGTTACTTCGATGTATTCGTCAAGTTTCCACATTTTATTTTTCTTCTTCTATCACATGTCGAATGGCATTTTTTCAACTATCCTCTTTAATCCTCTCTATTCCAGCGAGTAATAATTCCCTTACGTCTTGAACGTGGTGTTTTCCATTGCAACGAAACCTTTCATTTCGGCCCAAGGTAATCTAGGCACTGTGATATTCCGTTCCTTTGCCACCTCATCGACTGCGTATTTCTTGAGCGGTGCCTTATTTTGTTTTGCGATTTTGAGAAGTTCCGCTTTTAAACATACCATCTTTATGTACGAGATTTTTGTCTCTTATTCAGGGAAGAATATCCGCTTTCTTCCATGAATTTGTCGGGAGTCGTTCTAATAATCGAGAATGGTAAATGGCATTGTCTAATACTATAACTGATTCTGCTGGTATCATCTCCTCATGATAATCTTTAGTTAACTTTGATTCGAATTCCAACAACCCACCGTCGAGAAATCCGTTTTCACTACCAATATGTGCTATAATTAGCCAGCGACCTTTTCCTGAAGGGGGTTGTAATTCAGTTAACTGACGTGAATTTTTTCACTGTGTGTCCCAAAAATATTTCTTTCTTCGGCTCGAAATTTTCTAATTGCTCGTAGATATTCTCTTCTCCAACAAATTATTTCTGTTTTATCGATAAGAATAGACGATCCTTTCAAAAAGAGCTACTTTATCACCGATCGATACTCGATTTTAGTAAATTCACAATTTTTGTTAGTCATATCTTCTTCAAAAATTCACTGTAAAGCACAATAAAATCTAGCCCACCAAATATTGTGTACGTCTTTACAAAATGTCATGTTACTGTCCATAGCAACCACAATTGTTTTTGACAATAAGTAGTGATCTAAGCTAACTGACTAGTTATCAATATTCGTAATATAGACGCGTCAAAAGATAATTTGCTGGAAGCTTTGAATATAATACCTAAAATCGAATATTACAAGTGTTTTGAAGATTGGTTGGTATAAATGTGTTACCGCAAGAGGAGATTACTTTGCAAAAAATCAAATACGAAGTGTATTCGAAAAGTAAAGGTCGTTTGCTTATATTTAAATATTGCTGGGTCTGAACAAAGTCGTACACATGCAGCGACATCTACTAACTTCTGAAGCTATTGAAGTTATTGTTTTGATTCAGTAGTCGTTTGCCTGTCGGTGAATGTAGACAACAATGTCAGCGAAAATCGTTGCTCCCGCCAGTTGCGAAGTGCATGCTGTGATTCGATTTTTATGTGCAAAAGGATCATCAGTTGTTTAAATTTATCGGGAGTTGTGTCTAGTTTATTGACCTACAGTAATGAGTGAAGGAAAGATTAGACAGTGGTACTGAGACTTCAAAAGTGGACCAAAAACAGCGTTCTGATCGACGATTGCACTTGAAACAGTGGCTTGGTGGATAACGGTTTAAAGACGACGAGGAAATCAAGAATGCCGTTGTCAACTGGTTCAATTCCCAGGCGGAGAACTTCTATGCACAGCGATTAAAGAAGCTGGTGTATCGTTATGAAAAGTGCTTAGAAGTAAACGGCGATTATGAGGAAAAGTGAAGTAGGTTTGTAGGGAAACTAAAACTGTCAATAAAAACTTTTTCTAACGAATATAATTTTTTTTATGACCAAACAGCCCTTACTTTCCGAATATGCCATATATTAATAAATGGGTTAGTTAGTGATTCATTTAATCAGTGTCCTTTAAAAATTTTTAACATAGGAGTAGAGGGTGGTCCAAATAAGACACTTTTAAAGGAGATGAACGAAAACTGATGTCTGTGTCTGAGGCTCAATTTTTATGATAAACTTAATGGTGAAAACCGTATATCGATATCTAGTACCGTTTCAGATATACAGGGTGTTTTTCAAAAAATCTGCATTTTAAAAAAATGTTTGTAATTCTTTTCCTATTGAAAATTTTTGATTTCTGTAAAAACATTCTCGAAGCACTTTTTCACGTGGATTTCAACAGTGTAAGTTACATTTTTTTAAAACTAATATTTTAATAGTTATTAACGCAAAAATATATTTTTTTAAACCCTGTATACTTTTCTTATCCGAATAGAGCTTTAATTAATAGCACGCTTTATATTTTGCTTAAATCTACTTCAAAATATAAAGGTTTTCAATTTTTACAATTTAAATGCACATTTTGTGAAGTAGGCTTTGGACGGAGCGGCAATATCAATTGTTTACCGATAGCAGTCAAATCGTAAAAAAAAATTCCCAGAAGTAACTCTAAGAGTAATAACTACAATGAAATTTACTAAATGCTATAGTTCTTTAAACTATGTAGAAAATAAAACAAAACAACAATAAAACAATTTATTCCAAGTAGAGCAAACTAAAACAACACAATTTTCTATAAGAGATGCTCGAAATGTCGACCAGTTTCATTTACACATAGGCGGCACCTTTTCTGGACACTTCTTACCGAGATGATTAGTTTAAGAGGAGTGAGAGCTGCAAAACTTTGTATCACTGCGACTTCTATCTTTTGCCTGGTGTTTGTCGACGATTTAAAAATTAGATCTTTCAATCTTCCCCAGAGATAGAAGTCCATGGGTGATAAATCTGGTGACCTTGCCGGCCAACGATTCGGACCTTGGTTGGCTATCCAGTTATTGTCGAAATTAGCCGATAAAAAATTACTGATAACTGCAATGTTATGAGGGGGTGCCCCGTCATGTTGAAAAAATATATTTCTAAGCTCCATTAACGGCAGTTTATCAACAAGAGTTTCTATTTGCTGTCTTAAAATTTATAAATATCTCTGAGAGGTGAGTGTTCCTTCGTAAATAAATAGACCTATAACCCTGCCTCTATAAATTCCTGCCTACACATTAAATCCAAATCTGCCTTGATTTCTTTGCTCCACAACTAAATGAGGATTTTCTTGTGCCCACGTATAAGAATTGTAACGGTTAAAAATACCTGCATTGCTTACATAAGCTTCGTCTGTCCAAATGCAATTTAATGAAAAATTCGAAACATGGTTACAAATCTCCAGAAACCATTGGCAAAAATCCATACGCCGTTGAAAATCTCCCTCTCAGAGGTAATGAAATTTTCTTGTCCCAAATGACCTGCATTTGTGCTTCTTTAAAGTACGACGTTAGTTCTTGGTAGTCCAGTGGATTCTTTTAACTGTCGGGACTATTTCCGATATTTCCTAAAACTCTACTATTTCTTCTAACTCCTTATCCCAGTTTGATGCATAATTTTTGGGTCGTTTCTTTTCAAACTGGCCACTATTAATTAGGTTATGTCGCAATCGAGCGAATATATCCTTGAAGTGTTGACGCCACTCTGGATACCGTTCGTGGTACAAATTACTTGCCGCTTCCGAATTTTCTCCAGTTTGTATGAAACACACTATCATATCCCATTTTTCATAATTTTCAAACTTCATTGCGATTTATTTGACAATTCAATAACTGATCCTGAAGTAAAATTTGACAACTACGAGTAAACAATTGAATTAAACCATATGGCCGCTCCGTCCAAAGCCTACTTCACAAAATGTGCACTTAAAACTCGCGTAAAAACTGAAAACCTTTATATTTCGAAGTAGATTTAAGCAAAATATAAAGTGTGCTATATTTTTAGAATGGTAATTTAAAACTCTATTCGAAAGGAAAAATATACAGGGTATCCTCATTTAAAAAATATATTTTTGCGTTAATAACTATTAAAACATGTAACTTACACTGTTGAAATCCACGTGAAAAAATACTTTGAGAATGTTTTTACAGAAATCAAAAATTTTCAATAAGGAAAAAATTACAAACATTTTTCCAAAATGCAAATTTTTGAAAAACACCCTCTATATCTGAAACGGTACTAGATATCGATATGCGGTTTTCACCATTGAGTTTATCATAAAAATTGAGCCTCAGACACCGACATCAGTTTTCGTCTATCTCCTTTAGATAAAGGGGTTTACCTTTAAAAGTGTCCAATTTGCACCACCCTGTACATCAAAAGTATTGACAAGCATTGTTAATTCTTAATCAAGCATTCGAGGCAGTGAAAACTGTAGCATTTCATTTTTTAAACGACTTTCAAGTTCAGCCGAATGTCAAATCTCATAAAAATCTATTAAAACATTAGCACGTCCGTCCAGTTAGAGCATGACTATGCAATACTGTAAATAATAGTTATGCATCGTCCCATGAATTTACACGTAATAAGTATATATGATTTTTTCCATTGGCGGAAACACAATTATCATTTTTATTTTTAGCTTAATTGTCTTAATCTATTTTAACAATAATAATAATAATAAATCTTTTATTGTTATACAAAACGATATAGTACGGAGAAAGATGATACTTGTTCAAATAAAAACTAAAACTATGCCCAACGCTGTCTACCAGGGCTACCTCTTAAGTTTTTACGAAAACAATAAAAAAAAATAAGGCATTGTTTAAGCACTGCTTAAGCAATACTTATTTCCAGTGGAACCAGAATTTCTACGACCAGACCGATGGAGTGGCAATGGGAAGCCCAGTAAGTCCAATTGTAGCTAATTTCTTTATAGAAAAATTCAAGCAACATGCACTTGAAACAGATAGCAAGCGGATCCGATATGTTGATGGGGCACAGTTTCGTCCGCCCGCATTAATTAATGGTCAAATGTGAAGAAACTCTACCTGAATATATACAGTTTCGTCCACTACTAATTTTCGGGAATATACATTTTCGTCCGATTTACCTGGTTTAAAATATACCTAAATAATAAAATACGATACGTACTAAAAGTTTATTAGAACAAATATAATTGCAAATAATTGTGGATTAATGTTTCAAAATCTATCACGACTTCTGCCGGTTGAAACAGTAAGTTAAACTCTACATTTATTTAAAATATAGGTTAAACCAAACCTGAACTAACCTCAAGGCACAATGAGTTATGGCTAAACCATCACAGGAGCGGAGCCCCAAACATGGGAGCAGTATTCTATAGTTGATCTAATTTGAGCTTGGTAAAGAATTAACAGTTGTTGCGGAGTAGAGTTTCTGGTTCGAAATAATATTCCCAACTTTTGAGAAGCTCTCCTTGCTATGCCTGCAACATGTTTTTGGTGCCAAATTAACACAACCTTACTGGGGGTATACGCTGTCAACGATGACTATCTGGCTAATAACAAGGATTCATTTTTTGAACAACTAAATGAGGAAATACGCAAAATTGGAACATCAAGAGAGATATTACTTTTGGGTGATTTAAATGGAAGAATAGGAAGGAAAGAACACGATAAAGTGGTAGGAAAATATGGCGAAGAAGTTACTAACGACAACGGAAGAAGAATTATAGAGATATGTTAACAAAACAACCTTACAATATTAAACGGACACTACCGGCATAAGGATATTCATAAATATACGTGGAGACAAACAACAAGAGATTTAAAAAGTATTATCGACTGCATGATAATACGTCAGAGATCTAGATTAAACTTCCTAGATGTAAGAGTCCAAAGAGGGGATTCATGTGGCAGCGACCACTACCTCGTGAAAGGAAAGATAACCTCAGGAACAACACGGGAAAGCAAACTGGAAGATACAAGTACACAGCACACAACAAGTGAAACAACAATAAGATATAACACAGACAGCTTACAAAATGAAAGTAGCAGAAATCTATACAAGTGTAGACTGGACCAAAAGATACAACGGACGGGATTTGTTAATATAGAAGAAGAATATAAGTTTATAAAGGAATGCCTACACGCAGCCGCACTGGAAGCATTAGGGTACCAAGAGAAAAGGGAAAAACAGCAAAAAACCATATTGGTGGGATGAAGAAATTAAATACGAAATTGAAGAAAAACGGAAAAGCTATCACAAATACTTAAGTTCAAAGAGCACAAACGACAAAATAAAATACAAAGAATCCCAAGCTAGCGTACGCAAAATGATTAGTGACAAAAAGAACAACCAATGGGAAAAGACATGCTCAAGACTCAACACTTACATAGGAGGAAGAAAAAGCACAGAAAGCTGGAGACTTCTTAAAAATATGAGAACAGAACGGAAAAGAGAAATCTTCTCACCAATAACACCAGAAAAATAGAACCAATATTTTACAAATATGCTAACAGAAGATAGACCAGAGTTCAAAAGTACCCAACATGGAAACCCAAATATAGTTATACAAGGATCCCCAATAAGGATAACAACATCAGAAGTTAAAGAAGTATGTAAAACGCTAAAAAATGGTAGAGCTCCAGGACCAGGAAACATCCCAGGAGAGATAGTAAAATACGGAACTGAAAAGCTATTTAGCGCTTTGAGGAACTTATTCCAAAGATGCATTAACACATCAGAAGTACCTGAGGAATGGAAAATATCATATCAACAATTCATAAGGAGACAAAAATAATTGCGATAACTATAGGGGAATAACGGTTACAGGATCTATTAGCAGAATATACGGAAAAATACTTAAAAATAGAATAGAAACGGAATACGCGGACGTAGAAGCTGAAGGACAGGCAGGCTTTAGAGCAGGAAGATCCACAATAGACCATCTCTTCTCACTGACACAAATCCTAGAAAAGAAAACCGCATTTGATAAGGAAGTCCATGTCTTGTTTGTTGATTTAAAAAAAGGCCTACGACAGCGTGCCCCTAATGAGATTGTGGGAAACACTACAACAGAGTTATGTAAGCACCGAAATAATTAAAGCCGTAAAATCCTTATACCAAGACGCAAGAAGTAGTGTGAAAACCAAATATGGTATAACAACAGAGTTCCCGGTCACAAAGGGTCTCAAACAGGGCTGCTGTATATCCCCAACGCTATTTAAAATCTATTTGGAGAGTGCACTGAAGAACTGGAAAAGGAAATGCAGCAGTATGAGATTACCACTGGATGACAATATTACATTGTACACGCTATCATTCGCAGATGACCGGGTAGTAGTCCCTCAGGACAACTTATGGAGGAATATGAAAATTGGGGTCTAGAAGTCAATATTAAAAAGACCGAGTACATGTGCGTCGGAGGACAACAGCAGGACTTGAAACTGGCCACAGGACACACCATCAAACACTGTGCCAGTTATAAGTATTTGGGAACGAGAATATCTAGGGACGGAACACTGGAAGAAGCAATATTCGAGAGGAATATCCAAGGAAGAAAAGCGATTGCAATGCTTAATAGTATACTATGGGACAAAAACATAACCATTGAAAATAAGAAGAGAATTTACAACTCAATAGTGAAAAGTATAATAACTTACAGCTCCCAGGTGTGGCCATTAAAGGAAAGAACAGAAAAAATACTAAAAGCTACAGAAATGGATTTCTGGAGACGAGCAGCCAGAAAATCCAGAAAAGACCGCATACCAAATGACACGATAAGGCGAGCTTTAGAAATAAAGCACGATATAGTGGACGAAATCAGAACCCAACAGTTGGTATGGTACGGACATGTACAGAGAATGTCACAAGACCGACTGCCTAAAAAGATTTTAAATTGGAACCCTCATGGAAAAAGAAAGCGAGGAAGACCACGCCAAAGCTGGAGAGCAGGAATCAACAAGGAAGTACTAGAGAGAGATCTGGAGGAGGAGGGATGGAGAAACCGGGACGAGTGGAAATTAGGCATCGAAAGACGGAAGACGTTATAAAACCGATTGATAAATATATACAATTATTTTTATTGCATAGGTTTATTCAAATTACTGTCAAGAACATCCCTCTGTTTACCTGCGTTACCCTCGGACGAAAGTATATATTTCAAATTTAAGACGCCAGACGAAAATGTATGTCTTAATTTATGGAAAAAAAAAATTACGGACGAAACTGTAATTTCCGATGTTGATGATACATTTGTTATATGGAGCCATGGGGAACTAGATCCGGACGAGTTCTTGAGACACCTGAATTCAATTAACAGTAAAATCCAATTCACCATGGAGAAGGAAAAAGACAAACAAATTGCTTTTCTAGACATGTTTATCGAAAGAGAAGACAACGGAAAATTGGGTCACAGAGTGTATCGTAAACCAACACACATTGACAGATATTTAAACAAGAACTCGAATCATCACCCTAAATAAAAAAGAGGGATAATAAAAACTTTAACGGACCGAGCAATCCGAATATTTTTTTTTTATGGGTCTAGCACACGTGCTGCAGGGAAGTCCCTAAAGTTCTCCAGGAGCGGCATGTGTGCGGAAAAAGCGATTCACGTTGTTCTTGAATCGCTGTAAATTGTACTCGGTGGGAAAAGCGCTGGGCAAATTATTCCAAAGGGATGATGTTCTCCATATAAAAGACTGCTTGAAAAGCGTTGTACGCGGAGTAACAAGCTGAACCTCATACGGATGTGAAGGACCAGCGCGACGTGCATTTCTAACATGCACCGCTTTGGGAGGAATTAAGCGGGCTACATCCTTCGAACACTTTCCATTAAAATACTTGTAGAACAGACTCAAGTCGCCAACCGTTCTTCAATCAGACGAACAGCTCTTCTCTGAACAGAATTCAACAATCCAACAAACATGGGAGCAGTATTCCATAGTTGGTCGAATTTGAGCTTTGTAAAGAATTAACAGTTGTTATGGAGTGTAAAGCTTTCTAGTTCGAATAATATTCCCAATTTTTGAGAAGCTCTCCTTGCTATGTCTGCAACATGCTCATGCCAGGACATATTTGCTCCCACACTAACGCCCAACAAATTGAGCGACGATGCTAGGAGAATGGAGTGCTCCGATATAATTATGTCGGGTTCAGCAACGTTAACTTTTTTAGAAAAAACTGCCGCCTGGGTTTTTGTAGCTTTAAATTCCACTTGGTTACTGTCACCCCAAATAGAATTTCTTCCAGGAATATGCCAACCAAAATACCTACCAAATGAATTAGCACATCTAAGAACAGCCTTACAGAACAACGGCTACTCTCTGTAAGAAATAGAAAGAACCACTCATCAGAATAAAACTACAAAAACTGACAATAAAGACAAACGACCCACTGGACCGCATTGGAAAATTGCTACATAGACAATAAAACAAAGTCTAAGATCGGTCAAAGACCAGAGAGATCCACTTTCCGCTGCAGGCGTATATCGAATTCCATGCAGTGGTGGCACAAAAGGAGTTGACGACTAGGACATACAGACAAAAGTGCTGTAGCCGAGCACACGTTGACCAAGGAAGACCACAAAATACTGTTCGACCAGACTGAAGTTCTAGCCAATGTATGGAGCTACTACCCGAGGTTATACAGAGAGGCTATTGAAATCCACATCCACAAATGTGGGGCTTAATCTCAGTAAACTTTGGACGCCCGCATTACAACAAACAAAAACGTTACGAAACAGGGAAATGTCGCTGGCGCCTGATTGGCCGAGAGTCGAAAGGGCCACGCCTACTCCGGAATACACAAAACCAGACAGCGCTACGTCGTCGAACTCAGTCAAGAAGAGACCTTCGACCATGTCACATCGCCTTTGGAAATGTTGACCTCAGTATCAGCGAAACGCCAGGAAGTTAATACCTAGAGAACACGCCCTCAACTCCCGAAAGAAACCAAAATTAATTCAACCGGTCGTGAAAGCCTGCATTCTTCAATAAAAAAAAGATTTTTTTTCGAATAAATCGTTTTATTGTTTCTCAAAATATTCATTCGCCTTTAAAATTTATACACTTTTGCATGCATTCGAACAAATTCTCAAAACATTTTTTTCCACTCTGAAGTTGGTAACTTAAAAACATGGTTTTGGAAGAATTCAACAGCTTCTTGAGATGATGAAAATCGCTGGCCACGTATTTTTTAAGAGATTCGGAAACAAAAAGAAGTCGTTAGGCGATAAATCAGATGAATACGGTCAATGAGACACTAACTGGATGTTTTTCTCCGTCAAATAATCAATTGTTTGACGGACTTCGTGAGAACTGGTATTGTCATGATGTAACAAAATAACACCACGTATATATCTCCATACCATATAATCCGAAATATAGCAAGGGACTCAATAAGGTATTTAATAACGTAGGCCTCACTTTAGTCTATAAGTCATTAGGCAATCTGAGGAATATCTTAGGAAATCCCAAAGATAAGATTCCTAATTGTGAGAAAAGTAAAATTTATGAAATTAGTTGTAATGATTGTGACAAAAAGTATGTTGGGCAAACTAAAAGTCAATTAAAACACGATTTAAAGAACATTTAGCACACTTAAAATACAGTAGAACAGAAAAGTCTAGCATTGCCGAACATACCCTTGAAGCTGATCATGAGATAATTTAAGATTAATTAAAAATGTAACTGATAGGAGATTGTTGAACGCATAGGAAAGTATGGAAATTATAAAATGTAAAAGAAGTTTAAATAAAGACAGAGGGCTTATTCCTTACAGTACCCTCTACTGGTTACTTGACCGGAACTGATGGCCCTGCCTATGCCATTAGTTCCGCCTGAGTAATTCAAGGGTTAGGCTAAGTATAAATAGGGTAGATTTGTAGTTTAGCTTTAGTCAATCATCGCTCCTGATGAAGCTAACATGGTTGGCGAAACGCGCGTCGAGTTCAAAAATAAAGTGTTTGGTGTAGTGGTGATAAATACTGAGTAGTGTCCAATGAAGAAGTATATCTCCGAAACTGAGGTCTATTTTGAAGGCAAAAACAAATACTTCTGCAAGAAAGGTATAGAAAAGTTAGAAAAGCGTTGAAGGAGACCATGTTAATGAATAAAGTCGAATTTTGGAAAAGATGTGTTTTAAATAGCTAGAGCAAAACTTTTCAGCCTACGTGTTAATTTATTTCTGTAAATATGCTTGCTATTGTATGATTTGTTAATAACACAAAAATTAAAGAGAAATATTTCCATGTCTGTGTATGACTAACAGCTATAATAATAATACATAAACGTTTATTAAACTGTAAATTGTAATCTTCTTGGTATAATAAAAATATTTTAAATTCGTAGCAAAAATTATTCATCCGGCATTTAAGATATAGCCACAAATGTTTATTTACCATGATTGTAAAACAAAAAACACTTTTGTATTGATTCACAAAAAAAATTAATAAACTGACAATATGAACACAGATTAAAATATAAAATGACAAATGAACCTGTTGATTTAAGACTGCATCAGTTAAACTGCACTTAGGCCCCAACAACACCCATTGGAGTTAGACCCATTGCCATCTTCTGACTTCTGTAGGAACTAACAACTCACAAATTTGCGCATTTTTTTTTTATCGGTCTAGCACACGTGCTACAGGGAAGTCCCTAAAGCGCTACAGGAGCGACACCTGTGCGGAGAAAGCGATTCACGTTGTTCTTGAATCGCTGCTTGAAAAGCGTTGTATGAGGAGTAACAAGCTGAACCTCATACGGAAGTGAAGTATTAGCGCGACGTATACTTCTAACATGCACCGCTCTGGGAGGAATTAAGCGGGACACATCCTTCGAACACTTTCCATGACAATACTTGTAGAATAGGCTCAAGTCGCCAACCGTTCTTCGATGTTCCAGCGAATCAAGGCCGCCGGTCAGCTCCGGGTCTCCAATCAATCAGACGACAGAATCCAACAAATGCAGTCTATGTTTGGGAGGGAAGCTCCAAACATGGGAGTAGTATTCCATAGTTGGTCGAATTTGAGTTTTGTAAAGAATTAACAGTTGTTGTGATGTGCAAAGCTTTCTGGTTCGAAATAATATTCCCAACTTTTGAGAAGCTCTCCTTGCTATGCCTGCAACATGTTCATGCCAGGACATATTTGCTCCCAAATTAACGCCCAACAAATTGAGTAACGATGTTAGAGGAATGGAGTGCCCCGACATAATTATGTCGGGTTCAGCAAGGTTAACTTTTTTAGAAAAAAACTGCCGCCTGGCTTATTGTAGCGTTAAATTCCACTTGGTTACTGTCACCCCAAGATAGAAATTTCTTCCAGGTCTTTGTTAAGTTGAATGACTTCCTGCTGTTTGCGGATATTCGTCTGAGTAGCCGATGTCCGAGCGTTCAAAGTGAATCAAGAGATAAGTGTACTGTCATCTGCAAAGCTATAGATTGGATTCTCGGTCTTTTCCAGCAGATCGTTAATATAAATGAGAAAGAGAGTAGGAGACAGTATGGAGCCTTGGGGTACACCGGCGTTGATAGTGAACGTGTCAGAAAGAAATCCATCGACTGCCACTCGTAAAGAACGCTCTCTGAGGAAACATGAGAGCCACAAACAGAACTTTTCAGACATTCCATAAGAACGTAGCTTAGCCAACAGCCCATCGTGCCAAACACGGTCGAATGCCTTGGATATGTCAAGAGCAACCGCTCGAGATTCTCCAAAATGTTCAATTGCGTTGTTCCAAACATGTGTTACATAAGTCAGAAGATCTCCTGTTGATCTATTTTTACGAAAGCCATATTGGTGATCGCTAATAATGTTGAATCTTTCAAGATATTTTAGAAGTTGCTGATTCCTAGCCTTTTCCATGATTTTCGATATTATTGGAAGCAGTGCGGTCTTCTTTCCTTTTTTAGGTATCTGCTAAACTGTGGCACATTTCCAGCAGGAAGGAAATATTCCCTTTCTGTAGGATAGGTTGAGAAGTCTACAGAAAACTGGTGTTAGTTCCCTCACACAGTTTTTGAGAACTATGGCAGGTATTCCGTCAGCGCCAGAAGCCTTTTTGGTGTCTAGCTTCATCAAAATACGTTTTATGATACGCTGTCTGAAGACAATATCGGGCATCCTTGACTGCACTATGGGAATAGTAGGTGGTGTTTTTCCTTGGAAATCGACAGTAGCATGTGAAGCAAAGAGTTCAGCCAACAAGTTCGCTTTCTCAATAGGTGTCGTTGCTATAGAATTATCTGGCCGTGTGAGTGGTGGTATGGTGGATTTGGTGAAATTTTAACTAACTGCCTTAGCGATTTAGCAAAAGGACCTGGAATTGTTGGGAGAAGCGAGAAGTTTGTTTCTAATCCGTTGATTGTGTGCCTCCTTGGTTTCGTCGATAATTTCTTTGCATCTGTTCCTGGCACGAACAAAGGAGTTACGATTTATGGTGGTGGATTTTCACGCCACTGTCGGTATGCAAGATGTTTAGAAGCAACAGCTTCTTTGCATTTTCGGTCAAACCAAGGCTCGCCGTTGGAAGGGCATTTCTTCGAAAAAGGGATGTAAGCCTCCATACCGGTCAAAATAACATCGGCAACCTTCCTGGCGCAGTCAAATGGGTCGTCGGATCGAAAACAAACGTCTAACCAAGGGAAAGTTCGAAAATATTCCATGAGATCTTCCCATTTAGCAGATTTGTAGTGCCAAATCTTGCGCGGTTTAGGCGCCTCTCTGTCACTGATTGGTACAATACTCGATGTCGAAAGTAGTTTATGGTCGGAAGAATCTAACGGCGGATTTACGCTGACCGTATAAATCTCCGCACATGCACTCTTTAGATTGTTATTGGGACTAGTTTATAGATGGTACGGAATCAACTAACTCGAAAGAAAATTGGTACTTAAACCCGTTTGTTTTTCAAGTCTTCAGTTGTATGTGATAGGAAATTATTAGACGCTTACGAAAGCGAAATTATAAAATGTTAGTATTGATTACTACAGGAACTAAACCTCCGTCCCAGACTGGTCGTGTCTGCTTGAGCAAATCACAATTTTAGTATAAATAGTCTAGTTTTTGTTCTTAGATTTACTCAATCAAACCAATTAGGGTTTGGTATAGTGATGAACCAAATATTCCAAAATCCCAAAATACTTTAATAAAAAAGAAAGGTAATAAATGTGAAATTATTAAGCCTTCAAATGTTGGGTATTTAAAATGGGGTTGAAACAAAATATTAAAATATTCTCCACAGAGGTTCAAGGTTAGTGCTAATGACCTAATGACATCTTGATGCGTGGAAGTTCTTTGTAATGTAAAAATTGATAATGAATATTTTTAACGTACTACCAAACCTTGCATCTTTTTAGTCTTTCGTACGAAACACTTATAAGATGACGTCGGTGTTTGTCTGTCACACCCGATTTTCTCCGAAACTATTTGTCACAGAAAGTTGAAATTTGGAATATAGGAATTGATGGCCTCATCAAAACCGTGTAGTTTTGAAAGTCAAATTTTGACTTAAGAGGTTAGTTTTGGGGGGTGAAATGGGAAGTGAAAGAAAAAAAAAATTTAGTAGGTCATCGAGTGTGGTGTCAAATGAAAGCTTGTGAAAACACGAGTAAAAAATATATATATAATTTAATACTTGCGCACACTTTTCTTTATATTATTTTGAAAAAATCGCGAAAAATCGCTGTCCCCCCACCTTATCTCGAAAAGTACTGATCAAAAATATTCTCTACGGGGTGTAGATTGGACGAAAATTAGCATTACCGTTAATAATTTATTTGGTATATAAAAACATAAAAATTTCTAGGTAATCACTTTTCAGTAAAGATCGGAAACTAACTTTGTTGAAAATTCATTGGGGGTGTGTTTTGTGACGTCACTGTTCATTTTATACCACCGTAACAACATTATTTATTTTAAAAGCAATCAACGTACGGCACACTAATTGTGCAAGTTCAACTTGCACTTGAAAGGTTATTTTTTGTGGGCTGTATTTTCAGTATGAGGATTTTTTTAAACAAAAATTACTTTTTAACAACAAAAAAACCGATTTAAATTTTTTAGAGAATTGGTAAAGACATCCCTTAAAAATCTTCTGAACTGGTTCAGATGGCAACCCAAGCTTAGCAAACCATTACCAAGAATCATAAAAAAGGAGAACATTTTAGAACCTCAACGAGAAACTAAAACAGTCATAACTCAAAATAAATTAATAATTAAAATTTTATCAGGTAAGAACTTACTTTTATAGTTAACAAAAACGTATTTGAGGGAAAGTTAGAGATATATTTATTGAATATTGCCTGTAATTTTTTCTACTGCACCAAAATGCAAGGGTTCTAAGATAATCAGCATATCTTATGAGCTTTTACTACTCAAGCGGAAATCTACAGTCTGTCAAGTAAGAACGTGTCCGCGATTATTTATTTTTGGTAGATGCGATTCTAGTGATTCAAATAAAAAAAATCGGTAGAGGGAACTTTTGTCTACGACGCATTTTAGTAAAAGTATCAGTCGATTCCGAACTTTCGTCAAAATCACGTAAAATCCAAAATGAGTCACTTATTTGCGCGTCGGTTTGAGACAGTATCTCTTTGTTCCCATCCAAAGGAGCCTAAAATGACACATTCTGCAGCCGCTAAATACATTAAAAAGTCGGTGTCGTTTGTGAAGAAGCGGATAAATTGTTTTAACGAAACGAAAAATGTCGACGACTTGCCGAAACGTGCCGCGATAGGCAAAGTCACTCAGAAAGTCGAAAAACAAATCGTATCTTTGTTTTCACGGGACCCAAAATTGATGCTGCGTCAAGGAGCGGCAAAATTAAGAAAATCGGGTTTGAATGTGTCCCATGAGATCATTCGACAACTATCTTCGTGCTCATGATGTCAAATTTCGAAGCACGTTGAAGAAACCTTTGCTGGGCGAAAATCACGTCGCGAAGCGGCTCCCTTGGCCCTTACAATCGTTGGACACCAACCCTATCGTTTAGTCCCTTGTAAAGAGAAAGCTCAGAGGAAAGACTTTGAGGACTTGGCTCAGTGGTCTCGCGAGATTCGTAAAATTTGTAGAGTATGCAGAAAATCTCGTCGACAGCATGCCTCGAAGATGACAGGCGATTATTGATGCAGGAGGCGATTTGACAACTTACTAAGGTAATTGTGCCGTTTTTAGCACACCGAAGATTACATTGATGATGATGAATGTTCTCGAAATACATGTTTTCAAAAATACGATAAGTCAAGTTCTTACTTGACAGACTGTAAGATGCGCTCGCCAAATGGAAGTTAACACAAGATATCTGCGGCAGTATTGTTAATAAACTTCTTAGCACGGCGCTAGCTATCACTGGGGTAGCAAATTACATCGACAACGATAATAAATAAGAAACTCTCTGCCATAGATGATAATGGATGTAGGCGATCCTCTCGCCTTTGCCTGTGATTAGTGCCTTTTAAAATGTTTCCACAGGCAAAGGGGACCTACAGTTTAATTCCGGTTCCGAACGGTCAAGGCGAGGTTGCTGTACTAAGCATGATACTACGGATGGGTTGCCATTGCCTTCCCGAGAGAAGCGACCCTCACGGTGTAATTTTTCAATTAAATCTTTTTTTTTTCCGAGCCGAGATTCGAACTCGTCTCTCCGGCGTGAAAGTCACGACACCTTAACTACTACGCTATGGCCGTCTCCCATAGATGATTAACGATGTTAAACTTGAAAACCACATGAAACATATCAAGCTTTTATCTTCTCCTTAATATACGCATATGCTTAGCCAAACGAAAGTCAAGTATCATAAAATCCTGCCAAATAAGTATCTCAAAATTCAGTTTCAAATTCACTACTTTTATGTGTGGAAGTAGTACCAAGCCTAAAAAGGCACAATCACCACTTCAGGATAATAAAGAGGGTAACCTTTATGGTCGTATTCCAATAAAAAAAAAGTTATTATGGCATGACAATAAGGTTAACCGGCTTCAGCGGGCGCAAAACCATCGTTCCTGGATAGCTGATGAATAGTAAAAAAAACGAATTAGGGACCCGCGAATCGAAATTGAAAATTTTCAGCCGAAAACGAAGACTGAAAAAATGATGCAAGAATACAGTCTTGCATCATTTTTTCAGTCTTTTTCGACTGTCAAACATGGAGGTAGGTCTTTTTTTGGTGTGGGAGTGTTTCTCTTTGGCTAGAGTGGGGGACTTAGTAAAGTCGATGGCATTATGAGGAAAGACCATTATAAAAAAAATGTTAACGGAAAACGCCATATCACCTGGGTAGCGATTAATCAGAAAGGGATTCATGATGATGCATGACAACGATCCTAAACATACTTAAAGCTTTGTAACGATTATCTTGCAAATCAAAAGAAAAAAAAATGCTCAAAATGATGGCATGACCACCACAGAGGCCAGACCTCGACCCCATTCAGTTGTTATGGGATGAGCTGAACAGAACCATCAGAAACGAGCGTCCCACGTCGTAAAAATCATCTTTCAGGTCTTCTTCAAGGTGCCTGGGGAGAGTTACCATTCGATAAATTCAAAAAATAAATTGAAAGAATGCCTAGAATAGTTAGAGCGGTATTAAATGAAGTTCAGAAGGTTTAAGTTACCACCAGGTAGTACACCGGCCAGCCGGAAGACACTGTATGGTCCAAAACTATCACTATAAGTCTAATTCTATCCAATGCTAGATGTAGGCCTTCCCCCTGAATTTCCATCTCAATCTATTTGGAGCTGTTGTCATCCATCCAATGCCCGCAGTTCTCTGTATATCATTCCGCCATCTTGTTTTCCATTCTAATGCTCGGTTGGTCCATCGATCATCGGTCGTGCGTGCTATATATCCAGCCCAGTGCCACTTTCTTTCTGCTACGTGCTCTATAATATCCTTTAATTTCGTTTGTTCATGTATCCACTTGTTTCTTTTTCTATCCTTAACCTTTATCCCGATCGTCTGTCTTTCGTGTGCTCTCTGGGTCCGAGATAGTTTTTGTATATCCGCTTTATTCAGTATCCAAGTTTCAACGCTATATGTAATTACGGATAGGATGCACTGATCGTAAACTTTGGCCTGTAACTTACCTGAGATGGCTTTATCTTTGAATACATAACTTAATTTCCCGAATGTGCACCATCCAAGCCTGATTCTTTTTGAAATTTCATCCGAAACACTGTCTCTCGTCGTGTAATTTTTTGCCCCAGATACACATAATCTCGGGAGCTGTTCCTTCCAAATTTATAACTTGTGTTGTTATTAGTGTTGTAAATAATGAATTCAAATAATGAAGAACGTGTTCAGTTTTCAGTATTAAATGCAAAGGGCAAATGAATGATGAAATGATGAAAATAATGTTTAATATTACAGTTAATTTTTTTACAGTGTTAATGATGATTTTTGTTTGTTTTTTACGTATATAATAATATATTATGTAAAAAATGTTTTTCTTGCATTAAAGTGTGTAAATTCATTTTTTGTTTGGTGGCCATACTTCCACGAGTGGTAGTGAATGTCGAGTTTATTTTTATGGGTCTAGCACATCTGCTGCGGGGAAGTCCCTAAAGCGCTCTAGGAGCGGCATATGTCCGGAAAAAGCGATTCACGTTGTTCTTGAATCCCTGTAAATTGTACTCGGTGGGAAACACAGTCCTGGGCAAATTATTCCAAAGGGATGATGTTCTCCATATAAAAGACTGCTTGAAAAGCGTAGTACGCGGAATAACAAGCTGAACCTCATACGGATGTGAACTATTAGCGCGACGTGTATTTATAACATGCACCGCTCTGGGAAGAATTAAGCGGGCTACATCCTTCGTACACTTTCCATGAAAATACTTGTAGAACAGACTCAAGTAGCCAACCATTCTTCGATGTTCCAGCGAATCAAGGCCGCCTGTCAGTTCCGGGTCTCCAATCAGACGAATAGCTCTTCTCTGAACAGAATCTAACAAATGCAGTGTATGTTTGGGAGCAGAGCCCCAAACATGAGAGCAGTATTCCATAGTTGGTCGAATTTGGGCTTTGTAAAGAATTAATAGTTGTGGAGTTTGTTTAATAGTTGTTGGTTCTGGTTCGAAATAATATTCCCAACTTTTGAGAAGCTCTCCTTGCTATGTCTGCAACATGTTCATGCCAGGACATATTTGCTCGCAAAAAACCCCCAACAAATTGAGTGATGATGCTAGGGGAATGGAGTGCCCTGACATAACTATGTCGGGTTCAGCAACGTTAACTTTTTTTAGAAAAAAACTGCCGCCTGGGTTTTTGTAGCGTTAAATTAAAAAATAGAATTTCTTCCAGGTCTTTGTTAAGTTTGTGTGATAAAAAAATCGCTTTGCAAATGATAAAACTAATTTGTAGGTAAAAATATACCGAAAATAAAGTCGCAAACTAAAAAGTCTGATGAAGAAACAACAAAGAATCGTGAAGTGAGGCCTTTTTTGGAAATCACATACGACGATTTTTTTACTAGAACTAGTGTTTTGGTTGGAAGCTCCCCTGAATGGAATGAACTTGTAGAGTTACCTTTAAAGTAAGTAAAGTTCTTTCACGGGTTCACGCTACTCTCATCGACCAAAAACTTGTATTTTTAAATGTCCCAAAGTAGATATTTTTAGTGTTCCCTACGGAACCCTTATAACAGGGGTGCTCAAACTTGAACTGCTGGCGATCTACCTCAATATTGTTAGACTACGATCGATCGACTCTGAGATGTGTGCAAGTAAGTGTGATGCAGCATTGTCGTCTAGGTAGGGTGTATCGTGGCATAGATATTAGTTTTCCGCACAATATGCATTTTTTTAGCCAAGGTAAGTGTAGGTCTGCTCTAAAATGTCAATGAAAAAACTCATAATTATTCAAAATTGCGAGTTTATTGGTTCTTACAAAACAAACGAGTTCTAGTGTCTAAACTTAACTAAAGAGTGACTTTGGATGTTGAAGCGTGGCACTGCATGTCCTCAGCATACTTTTCATAAGATGGTACGTAATTACCGAGTGCTAATCGCAAGCATGATGACATGCATGTTCGTCAGTTAGTCGATTGCGATATTTTGACTTAATTATCTTCATTTCAGAAAATGCAGACTCGCACAAGTAAGTTGACCCAAACATTGCCGTCAGTTGAAGGGCGATTTGCCTTAGATTCGGATATATATCTTCAGATATAAAACACCAGAATTTTGTATCAGATGCTGGGGCTTTGAGATGTATATCTGATATAATCTGCACTAACTCATTTTCAACAGAACATGAGTCCATGTTAAACTGACTTGCTATTTCAATAGCTAATTCCTCAATGTTTTTACACGAAAAAGGATAACTCATAAATGATGCGATATTTGCCAATTTACTGAAATCATAAAAACGTATTTCGAATTGGCCCAAAATATTTGATAATTCTGCCTCATAAATATCATAATTGAACTGAGGAATCCTTGCTTTCAAAGACGGAAAATTTTTTAGATCCTTTCTTCTCAGTTGATCTATCGTAAGTTTTGAATGCGTTTATTGCGCTAATCATCTCAATAATAGTTTTTCCTTTACCTTGAAGCACCAAATTAATGGTGTTTAAATGCATTGTGATGTCTGTCAAAAATGCCAAATCAGTCAGCCATTTTCCGTTTTTCAGCATCTGAGTGTCATCACCTCTTTCGTCCAGAAAAGCTGTTATTTCGGGCAATAATTCTTGAAACCTTTCTAGGAATTTTCTGCGACTTAACCACCTGACGTCCGTGTGAAGAACTAAATCAGTGTGTTCAGCTGACTCACTATCTTCCAACTGCAATTTAAAGAGCCGTCGTTGTAAGGTACGTGCACGGATAGAATTCACAATTTTTATTGCAATGCCCATAATCTCCTCCATGTTTAGAACTTTTGAACACAAAACTTGTTGATGTATAATGCAATGGAAGGAGAAGAATGAAGGGAAATCATCATTAGCTCGACACAATGCCACAAAACCGTTTTTGTTTCCAGGTTGTAATGCACACTGGTTTATATATTGGTAGCTTGTAGTTTGTTACAAAATTGAAGAAAACGTCATATATATATCTTCGCCACGGGTCTTTCCTTTCAGAGGAATCATTGTCAAAAACTCTTCCTTAGCCGACATGTCATTGAATACCATTCGAATAAAAATACACAGCTGGGCAGTGTCTGTCATATCGGTGGATTCGTCGAACTGCAAAGAAAAGTATGTACATTCCATGATATCATGTTTTAGTTTATCTGCCATGTCCTGACTCATGACTTCAACACGCCTTGTGACAGTCGGACGAGATAACTGAAGTTCTCTAATAGCAGACATAATCTCTGTTTTATTTTTAAAATCTCCAAATAAAGTCTCACCCGCTTGAATAAATGCTTCCTTCACAACCAATCCATCATCAAATGGTTTCTTGTGTTTCGCCAATATATGAGATATTTTAAATGACGTGATCGTTGCAGCTTTTGATTGTTTGGCTGGTCTTGTGAACATGATTTGTTCTTTTTTCAAACAAGTTAACAAATCACGTACTTTTCGTTTTCTTAATTCACTCTGTGACCGAAAAAAAAACCTTTTCATAGTTTTTATGAACCGTTTTATGATGCCTCTCTAAGTTCCCACGCTTAGGTAATGCAACTAACTCACGGCAAATGAGAAAGTGCACTTATCCTTTACCATACAAAAGAAAAATTCTTCCTCCCAATCGTTATTAAAATGATAAGTTTTACTTTTCTTCGCCGCACTCATTTTGGACTATTTATTAATAAACTTTGTATCGATGTATCGCCTTCAAGTTACAACTCAGACTGACTCCTATTCCTGCAGGCGCAACATTTATATCGGCGCGAACAAAGTCTCGAATGTTCCCGTCAAACATGCCGCCCGAAGTTTCTAGAAAAATCGGCGGGAATCAAAAACGCGGCTTTTCTTTGACAAGTAACGCGCGTTCCTTTGATAAAGCCGCCTTTTGCCGCTAGCAGGGGGTTATTACGATAAAAGAAAGTAATGAGGGGGTTATTCTGGCCTAATTGTGGATCGAATAAATTTTAGTAGTTTATTCATTACATTTTGTTTTAGTTACCTAAAACAAAATCTGTGAATAGTTCTATATCGGAATTTTTTTCTCGAGATCGACTCAAAAAGCACTCGCGATCGACGGTTTGAGCACCGCTGCCTTATAAGATCACTTTGGTGTCTGTCACATCTGATTTTGTCCGAAACTATTTGACATAGCAAGTTGAAATTTGGCACAAGTATAAGAATTGATGGCCCCGTCAAAGCAGTGTAGTTTTGAAAGTTAAATTTGGAATTAAGGGGTCAGTTTTGGGGGGTTGAATCGAAAGTGGAAAAAAATATATATCAGGTCATCGAGTATATATACGATGTAATATTTGCGCACATTTTTCTTTGTATTATTTTTAGAAAATTGCCAAAAGTCGCTGCCCCCCTTATTAAGTCAAAAAATTTTGAAAAAATCCTGGAATATTCTCCACAAGGTGTAGATTAAATGAAAATTATGACGAGTGCATCTTTGATAATACAGGTATACAAAAAAAACTTTTAAGTGAGACATATGTTTTTTTGAGTATTTTCTTATGCTGAATCCAAAAAATCATAAAAAAAGATATCCACCGTGAGGTTTTTTTCAGAAAGCACACTTAAAATTGCCAGAAAACTATTAAATTGAAAAAAATACATTTTAATAAATAATGTTTATATTCATTAAAACTATGGGATAAAACGGACATCTTTCAATGTTCTGAATCTACA
Source organism: Pachyrhynchus sulphureomaculatus (assembly GCA_019049505.1). Lineage (NCBI taxonomy): Eukaryota > Metazoa > Arthropoda > Insecta > Coleoptera > Curculionidae > Pachyrhynchus > Pachyrhynchus sulphureomaculatus. The sequence continues at coordinate 28,147,690 of CM032446.1, forward strand.
TTTATCATAAAATCTTAAAAATGTTAGGTTTTGGTGTTCCTGTTTCACAAAAAAACACGCATATCCCACCTTTAACTAAGCTACATTGCAAAATGCTGTTTAAAATAAACATGAGCAACCGCTAAATTAAAAAATTGCTTGCAATTTAATAGTTTTCTGGCAACTTTAAGTATGTTTATGATTTTTTTTGGATTCAGCAAAAAAAAAATGGTTAATACGCTACATTTTGCTGATGATCAGGTGGTTATCGCCCAAGATTCAGAAGATCTGGAATATATGACAAGGAAGCTCATGGACCAATATAACAATTGGGGACTCACAGTAAACATGAGCAAAACAAAGTACTTGCAAATCAGTGGGGATAGGCAGGACCTGAAACTGGACAATAACATCGAAATTGAAGCATGCGATCAATATACTACCTGGGAACTAGAATAGACAGCACTGGAAGAACAGAAAATGAAGTGGAAGAGAGGATAGCAACTGGGAAAGGACTGATCGGTGCCATGAATTCCATTCTGTGGTCAAAAAATGTCAGTAGGCAAAGAAAGCAACAGATTTACAACGTCATCTTCAAAAGTATAGTTCTATATGGAAGCGAAACATGGCAACTAAACAAAACTCTTGAAAGAAGCTTAAATGCTCTGGAAATGGATTTTTGGCGAAGATTCGCAAGAATTTCGAGGCTCAATAGGATATCAAATGAAAGGGCCCGGTCAAAAATGAAAATGGAAAGAACACTGATAGAGGACGTACAGGAGAGACAATTAAAGTGGTACGGCCATGTCCAAAGGGTGCAACACCATAGAATCCCAAAATAAATCCTACAGTGGACACCTACAGAAAGAAAGAAAAATGGAAGGCCGAAAATAACCTGGTCTACGGGCATAACAAAAGCAATGTCCGAACGAAATCTACGACCAGGTGACTGGGATGATCGGCGAGAATGGAAGGCGCAGAGTGACGCTATAAACCGCATAAAAACTAAAAAATGTTAGGTTTTGGTGTTCCTGTTTCACAAAAAAGACGCATATCCCACCTTTAACTAAGCTACATTGCAAAATGCTGTTTAAAATAAACATGTGCAATTAAAAAATTGCTCGCAATTTAATAGTTTTCTGGCAACTTTAAGTATGTTTATGATTTTTTTTTGGATTCAGCATAAAAGAATAGTTAAGAAAACACATGTCTCAAGAGAATTTTTTTTGTATACCCGTTAATTTATTTTGGTGTATATTATATATTTGGTATATAAAAAAAAATTAAGAATTTCAAGGTCATAAGTTTTCAACAAAGATTGGAAACAAACTTCGTTAAAAACTCATTTAGGGTAACAATTTATTTTAAAAGCAATCACCATATGGAATACTAATTGCACAAGTCCAACTTATACAGGGTAAGTCAACGATAGAGTAAAGTTCATTATCTCATTTGTTTCGGGAATGACGAAAAAATGTTAAATACAATAGTTTTAGGGAATGTTAAGGTGCACAGTTTTAAAAATATTTTTGACTATACAAGGTACTTCAAAAAAGTGTGGCCGATATAACATGTTTTTTAAATGGACATCCTATTTTCTAATTTATTTTTAAATTCTGCGTAAAATTTTGTAACTTTTTTATTAATAATGTTACATACCTAAACCTAGTAGTTTTTCTAATATTTCAATTTTTTTTAAAAATACTAGTTTTAAGTTTTGTAAAAAATTGCCAGTAGCCAATTTTTTAAATGGCACACCCTGTATATTATTATTTTTTCCGATAGATTTTACAAAACCCTCCAACTCTTATTAAGTATGTCATATACCCATTTCTAATAGTTTTCGATTTATTTTGAATTCTTTAATTTTTACCCTTGTTTCTAATACACTTACGCTGTAACATCATAGTTGCCAAGACAAAACAAAAATGTAGGCATTGTCAAATTTTGACATGCCTATTTAATTTGTTGTAGTAAGTGACATATAAAGGTAATAGTTATGGATTTTCCTAAAAATAAATTAATTGATATGGTTTATATACTAGACGAGGTGAGAAAAAATTGTTTTTTGGTAGTAAGGCTTTACGGAGCGAAGTACCTTAATAGACGTAGACCATCTAGAAAAACCTTTTAGTGCTTAATGGAACGGTTTGATAGTAGTGGAAGCGTTGAGTATACGAAACGGAAAGTAGTAAACCAGAATGTTACCAATGAGGAAAAAGAAATGGAGATTTTACTTCATGTTGAAGATAATCCCCAGGTCAGCAGCCGTCAACTAGCTGACTTATCTGACACATCCCAATCTACGCAATCGCACCACGAGAAAATACGAGTATCATCCCTTTCATATGGAACTACCCCAAAAACTTCAAGACCGTGATTTTGAACGACGAGTAAACTTTTGTATCACCATCACCAGCAATAGAGGCCGACCCAAATTTTTTATCCAAAATGATGTTTTCTGATGAAGCTACTTTTCACAGTAATGGAGCAGTTAACAGCCATAACATGCATTATTATTCAACAGTTAATCCATTTTGGGTCCAGGGAGCTCAAAACCAAAACCATTGGTCGCTTAATGTATGGTGTGAAATATTAAATTTTCGAATTATTGGTCCATATTTTTTCCGCGAACCGCTTAACGGGCCTAGATATCTAAATTTTTTGCAAAACGGATTACCCCAGCTTCTTGAAGAAGATGATAACTTTGAAAGGGAAAAAATGTGGATTCAACAAGACGGAGCTCCTACTAGTTGCCACCGGGAAGTTCAGGAATTTTTAAACGATCGTTACCCACAAAAATTGATCGGTAGGGATGGATTCATTCAGTAGCTCCCTCGATCATGTGACTTAACACCTTCAGACTTCTTTTTGTGGGGCTACATTAAAGATTGTGTTTATGTGAATCCCCCTACAACATCAGTAGATATGGAAAATAGGATACGGGATGCGTGCAGGACAATAACGCCCTTTATGCTAAGGAAAGTGAAGGAAAATATAGTAAAACGACTAAACATGTGTATTTAAGTAGACGGACATATTTTTGAACATTTATTACGTCATAATAATTAATCATTAGATAAGTTAAAATATATTAAAATTATTATTAACTATTTGTTTATATTTTCACAATAGTGTGTGTATTAAAAACATGGGTAAAAATTGAAAAATTCAAAATAAATCGAAAACTATTAGAAATAGATATATGACATACCTAATAAAAGTTAGAGGATTTTGTAAAATCTATCAGAAAAAATAATAATATACAGGATGTGCCATTTAAAAAGTTTAAGATTTTTCAATTTAAAATAGTCGAAATACATAAATTTATTTTGAACACCCTGTAGCATTTAACTCAAATTTCTTTACATATATCCTTTTTCATCTCTATAGAATGCTCGTACCAATTATGAGTATTCCATCTTCAGAAACAATGGCGCTACTGGCAATTTTACAAAACTGAAAACCAATATTTTTTCAAAAAAATTGAAATATTAGAAAAACTACTAGGTTTAAGTATATAACATTATTAATAAAAAAGTTATAAAATTTTACGCAGAATTTAAAAATAAATTAGAAAATAGGATGTTTCATTTAAAAAAAACATATGTTATATCGGCCAGACTTTTCTGAAGTACCCTGTATACTCAAAAATAATTTTAAACTGTGCATCTTAACATTCCCTAAAACTATTGTATTTAACCTTTTTTCGTCATTCCCGAAACAAATGAGATAATGAACTTTACTCTATTGTTGATTCACCCTGTACTTGGATACTTTTTTCATAAAATAAAAAATACATTTTTTAGGTATTACCATACTGACTATTTAAATCCCAATGCTCTAAATGGATCGATATTAATCGATATGTTCGATTACACTGGAGAAGATGAAGAAGTAGATGACAAAGCTCACAACAAATTTTGGTTGGGTGAAATCAAAATTCCTCTTTCTTCTATCAGTACTGGTTTAAATGTAAGTAGATATTAAAGCAAAGCGGTGATAGATTGAAAAAATGTGGGAAAGCACCAATCTCAAAGAAGCAAAATTACCACTTCATGCGATGCGGTTATTCACATAACCTTAAAACTCGAGTCGAGTTGGAATTACGGCTGTTTATGGCGAATTGTGGGGTGAAATTCCTCAACCTGGCTTTGGGATTGGAAAAATTAACAGCAACGAGAGGAGATTCGTCCTAGCTGGGATACTCGGGCTTCTTTATCGTACATTGGACACGTGTAGGCCGTGTTTTTGGTGGGTGTTTGGTTCAAAAAACTTGAGTCTGGCAGAAACCGGTTATAGTCAACAAACTGTAGCAAGTTTTAGAGCGAGTGCCTCTATAAATAATAAATAAATAAAATAATATTTTTTTTTTTTTTTTTATTGGTCTAGCACACGTGCTGCAGGGAAGTCCCTAAAGCGCTCCAGGAGCGGCACGAGTGCGGAAAAAGCGATTCACGTTGTTCTTGAATCGCTGTAAATTGTACTCGGTGGGAAACACAGCGCTGGGCAAATTATTCCAAAGGGATGACGTTCTCCATATAAAAGATTGCTTGAAAAGCGTCGTACGCGGAGTAACAAGCTGAACCTCATACGGATGCGAAGCACCAGCGCGACGTGTATTTCTAACATGCACCGCTTTGAGAGGAATTAAGCGGGCTACATCCTTCGAACACTTTCCATGAAAATACTTGTAGAACAGACTCAAGTCGCCAACCGTTCTTCGATGTTCCAGCGAATCAAGGCCGCCGGTCAATTCCGGGCCCCCAATCAGACGGACCGCTCTTCTCTGAACAGAATCCAACAAATGCAGTGTATGTTTGGGAGCGGAGCCCCAAACGTGGGAGCAGTATTCCATAGTTGGTCGAATTTGGGCTTTGTAAAGAATTAACAGTTGCTGTGGGGTGTAAAGCTTTCTGGTTCTAAATAATATTCCCAACTTTTGAGAAGCTCTCCTTGCTATGCCTGCAACATGTTCATGCCAAGACATATTTGCTCCCAAACTAACGCCCAACAAATTGAGCGACGATGCTAGGGGAATGGAGTGCCCCGACATAACTATGTCGGGTTCAGCAACGTTAACTTTTTTAGAAAAAACTGCCGCTTGGGCTTTTGTAGCGTTAAATTCCACTTGGTTACTGTCACCCCAAGATAGAATTTCTTCCAGGTCTTTGTTAAGCTGAACGACCTCCTGCTGTCTGCGGATATTCGCCTGAGCAGCCGATGTCCGAGCGTTCAAGGTGAATGAAGAGACAAGCGTACTGTCATCTGCAAAGCTATAGATTGGATTCCCGGTCTTTTACAGCAGATCGTTAATGTAAATGAGAAAGAGAGTAGGAGACAGTATGGAGCCCTGTGGCACACCGGCGTTGATAGTGAGGGTGTTAGAAAGAAATTCGTCGACCGCCACTCGTAAAGAACGCTCTCTGAGGAAACATGAGAGCCACAAACAGAACCTTTCAGACATACCATAAGAGCGCAACTTAGCCAACAGTCCATCGTGCCAAACACGGTCGAATGCCTTGGATATGTCAAGAGCAACCGCTCGAGATTCTCCAAAGTGTTCAATTGCGTTGTTCCAAACATGTGTTATAGGGAGTTTTTGAGGGTACATACCCACTGGAGTCCTCGACAGGAAATCGACTACTTGGTTTCTTACAAGTAATAGGCTTCTCTTCACGCCGGTAAGAGGCCGGGGTGTGCATGAAAGGCACGAATAAGTTATTTGAGGGAGCCTACGACATACAAATCCTCCCCATAAAATCAATGGCCTTCAACAAGCAGGATTTCAAGCACTCCATTTCAAATAGACCAAGAGGGCAACACGAAATTTTGACTTGTCGACTAACCGTCTGCCTAGTTGTTCATTCTGTCGGGCGAGTCGCATAAAAGCCTTTAGTGTTGATTTTGCGGCCCACATGCCCTGGAATGCTCAAAATGCTACATCCAAAAATGGACTGTCATTTAATCATATAAAATCAATAAATTTAGTTTGTTCTTGATCAAATAAGAGGGAACCTGCAGAAGGCAGATCCCGCCAATACCGGAGGACGAAGCTGGACCCGCTTTTTCCAGCCAAAACGGTCGTTTTTCGAGTTTTTGAACTCGAAAAACGACCATTTCGATTGTTGGATCGACTTTGGGCCCTAAAGCTGAGGCCGGTCTCGGCGGCGTCTGCCCTTTGGGGCGCTCGACTTTTTTAGTGTCAACAAATCTTATGGTACTTGATTCACGTGGTTAAACGGGGCCGCAAAATCAACGTTAAAGGCTTTTATTTGACTCGCCTGATAAAATGAACAACTAGGAAGATCAAAATGTCGGGTCGCCCTCTTGGTCTAAAAGGCCAAAAATGCATCTGCAGCTGCACGTATGGCTTATACAATTTTGGGAGAATGTGTTGTGATGCACAAAATGTGCAAAATATAGTACCAGTGATTTCTAAAAGGTTACTTTGATCTTTCGGATCGTGAACAATCTAGACAACATCAAGCCACAAACGGCAAAACATGACGCGGGATTTAATCTTTCTCTTGGGATCGGATGCTCTGCCAGATGCACCGTATTCTCCGGAAAGAGCTCTGTCCAATTTCTATACATTTTGGTGCGTGCAATATCATCTTGCTAATTTCCACTTCACTTCATTCTTACACGTCAAAAACAGCATAACCGAAGTCATCGAGTCGAAACCACCATCTTTTTTCAGAGGGAGAATCCGTCAGCTGCGTAAAAAGTGAGCTAAATGTGTAAAAAATAATGGAGGATACTTTAGACTCCTTAAGATAGTTGTATTCCGTTCGTAAATAAATAAAAATTTTGTTAATGTAAAAAAGGAACCGGATTAATTTCTCCACCGAATAATTAAAGATTTTAATTAGTTTCGATTAATAATTGTTTTTTTTTTTCCAAACGCAGGGTCAAATTATTATTATTATTGCTGGCCTACATATGTAAATACAGAGAACATTATAGTAGTACATTACAAAACATGTAACAAATATGTTATACAGCCAGTAAATGCCTGTCTAATCCCCTTCTCCGGAACTGTCGGTCCTGTGCCATATCTCTTCTTTCTTGCGCTTTCCCGGTGGCATTCATTTAAAGATTTTTTAGGCCATCGATCTTCAGGCATTCTCAGCAAATGCCCGAACCATTTCACTCCTCTACGCTCTATTCGGTCCAAGACATTTTCAGTTGCCTTCATCCGAAGACGTATTTCTTCGTTCGGCATTTTCTCGAGGCGGGATACCCGTGCACTGCGTCTCAGGTAGTCCATTTCAATCGTGTTGATTATTCGTTTCAAGTCAGCATTCAAACCCATACTTCACTTCCGTAGTTTAAGACCGATATGTTTTTTGTTTTCGTTTGTTATGTGTTTGTCCCACTATATTGCATTTAAACTGCCAATTACTTTTTTATCTTCTTGAATTCTATATTTTATTTCGTTATTTTTCAAGCCATTTTGGTCTATTACGACGCCTAGGTATTTATATTCTTGTACTTGGTTAACAGTAGTATTATCATTGATAAGAACTATAAATTTTGCGGGGCTGTTTATCATCAGGTATTCGGTTTTTTTAAGGCTTACAGTCATCCCCCGTTCCTAATATTCCGTGTATAATCTCTTTAGCATAAATTTATGATCATATGCATCCTGAGCTAAAATTACTTGGTCGTCCGCAAAATTCAAGTTGTGTGTTAATTGATATTCCCATTTGCGACACTCTTTTTTTCCAATTCTGCAATACAGTTTCTAAGTATATGTTAAAAAGAACGGGTGACAAACTGCAACCCTCACAGAGCCCTTTATTTACTATGATTAGGTTTGATAGTTTTTTTCCTTGTTTTACTTGTGAAGTATTGCCTTTATATAGCTCTTGAATGATACGAATAAGGTGCTGGTTCAAATTCACCTTTATTAGAGTTTCCCATAATTTAATCTGCGGTATGGAGTCATAAGCTTTTTCAAGATTTATAAATGCCAGGTGTACTTCATCATTTACAGATATTTCCTTTCCTAGCAATTGCTGCATTGTGAACAAATTATCTACACACGATCGGCCGGTTATAAAGCCAATGTGGTTTTCGCTTATTCTGTCTCCAATGTCCTGTCTCACTTTTTCTTGTATAATTTTTGAAAATGGTCTACTAATACTACTAGTGACGCTCAATCGTCGTGTAGCAATTTGGGTCCTTCTTGTTTCCCTTTTGAAAATTGATGTAATGAGGGATGTCTTCCATTCGCAGGGCAATTGTATTTGCTGACAAGTATTCATTTAGTTGATTAAGCGATTTTTTAATTTATATCCTCCATATTTTATTAAATCGATCGAAATGTTATCCGGGCCAGTCGCTCCTCCATTTTTAGTGTTCCGTACGGAACACTTATAAGATCACTTCAGTGTCTGTCCGTCTGTCACACCGGATTTTCTCCGAAACTAGTTGTCATAGAAAGTTGAAATTTGGCACTAATATAGGAATTGATGGCCTCATCAGAGCCATGTAGTTTTGAAAGTTAAATTGTGACTTAAGGGGTTGGTTTTGGGGGGTGAAATCGGAAGTGAAAAAAAAATTTTTTTACTAGGTAATCGAGTGTGGTGTCAAATGAAAGCTTGTGAAAACATGAGTAAAATATATATATAAATATATATATATATATATATATATATATATATATATATATATATATATATATATATATATATATATATATATATATATATATATATATATATATATATATATATATATATATAAATGTAATACTTGCGCGCACTTTTCTTTGTATTATTTAAATAACCGGTCAAGTGCAAGTTAAACTTGCGCAATTAGTGTTCCGTACGTTGATTGCTTTTAAAAATGAAAAAATTTTGTTACAGAGGTATAAAATGATCAGTGACTTCACAAAATACACCCCAAATGAGTTTTCAACAAAGTTTGTTTCCAATCTTTACTGAAATCTGATGACCTTGAAATTTTTGTTTTTTTTATATACCATATAAATTATTAAAGGTAATGCACTCGTGATAATTTTCGTTCAATCTACACCCCGTGGAGAATATTCCAGAATTTTTTCAAAATTTTTTGATAAGTACTTTTCGAGATAATGCCCGGGACAGCGATTTTTCGCGAATTTTTAAAAATAATACAAAGAAAAGTGCGCGCAAGTATAATATTTATATATATATCTTTTACTCGTGTTTTCACAAGCTTTCATTTGACACCACACTCGATGACCTAGTAAAAAAATTTTTTTTTTTCACTTCCGACTTCACCCCCCAAAACTAACCCCTTAAGTCAAAATTTAATTCTCAAAACTATATGGCACTGATGAGGCCATCAATTCCTATATTATTACCAAATTTCACCTTTCTATGTCAAATAGTTTCGGAGAAAATCGGGTGTGACAGACAGACAGACAGACAGACAGACAGACAGACAGACAGACACCGAAGTGATCTTATAAGTGTTCCGTACGGAACACTAAAAATCGCTGTCCACCCGCCTTATCTCGAAAAGTACTTATCAAAAAATTTTGAAAAAATTCTGGAATATTCTCCACGGGGTGTAGATTGAACGAAAATTATCACGAGTGCATTACCTTTAATAATTTATCTGGTATATAAAAATAAACAAAAATTTCAAGGTCATCAGATTTCAGTAAAGACTGGAAACAAACTTTGTTGAAAACTCATTTGGGGTGTGTTTTGTTAAGTCACTGATCATTTTATACTTCTGTAACAAAATTTTTTATTTGAAAAGCAAACAACGTACGGAACACTAATTGCGCAAGTTCAACTTACACTTGACCGGTTATTCATTTTATATAGTTGTTCAAATTCTCTCTGTGAAACTAAGGTCAGTTCATCGACCAGCACAGTAAACTATCTTTATCCTGGGTATGATTTCTATTCCCGATTTAGGCGTAACTTTGGAATCTGTCTTTATGTCAGAAGCGACCTCTCTTGCCAACGAGAAGAGGCTCTGGAGCCCCCAAACTTTGATGTTATGTGGTTAAAAATAACGACTCAACCAACCACAAGGTTCGTCTGTATCCTCTATCGACCACCAAGTGATACAAACTTTAGAACACTTTTCGCTTCTCTTGCAGACACCATAGATCATTTACAAATTAACTATCCAAAGGCCGAAATTGCCATTCTGGGCGACTTTAATGTCCACAACATCAACTGGCTTAAATATTCAAATACTACCGACGAACAAGGTCGTGAAGCCGAATCATTTTCAATCAGTTGTGGCTTGACTCAGCTTATTGATGAACCAACACGGATCCCTGATCGAGACGGAGAGTTCGCCAGTCTTCTTGATCTGTTTTTAACCACCAATCCGGAGATTTACACGGTCAGCGTAAATCCGCCGTTAGGTTCTTCCGACCATAAACTACTTTCGACATCGAGTATTATACCAATCAGTGACAGAGAGGCGCTCAAACCGCGCAAGATTTGGCACTACAAATCTGCTAAATGGGAAGATATCATGGAATATTTTCGAACTTTCCCTTGGTTGGACGTTTGTTTTCGATCCGACGACCCATCTGACTGCGCCAGGGAGGTTTCCGATGTTATTTTGGCCGGTATGGATGCTTAAATCCCTTTTTCGAAGAAATGCCCTTCCAACGGCAAGCCTTGGTTTGACCTAAAATGCAAAGAAGCTGTTGCTTCTAAACATCTTGCATACCGACAGTGGCGTGAAGATCCTAACACCATAAATCGTAACATCTTTGTTCGTGCCAGGAACAGATGCAAAGAAATTATCGACGAAACCAAGGAGGTACACAATCAACGGATTAGAAACAAACTTCTCGCTTGTCCCGGCAATTCTAGGTCCTTTTGGTCAGTCGCTAAGGCAGTTAGTCAAAATTTCACCAAATCCACCATACCACCACTCACACGGCCAGATAATTCTATTGCAACGACACCTGTTGAGAAAGCGAACTTGTTGGCTGAACTCTTTGCTTCACATTCTACTGTCGATTTCCAAGGAAAAACACCACCTACTATTCCCATAGTGTAGTCAAGGATGCCCGATATTGTCTTCAGACAGCGTATCATAAAACGTATTTTGATGAAGCTAGACACCAAAAAGGCTTCAGGCGCTGACGGAATACCTGCCATAGTTCTCAAGAACTGTGCGAGGGAACTAACACCAGTTTTCTGTAGACTTTTCAACCTATCCTACAGAAAGGGAATATTTCCTTCCTGCTGGAAATGTGCCACAGTTCAGCCGATACCTAAAAAAGGCAAGAAGACCTTGCCAAATAACTACCGACCAATCGCACTACTCTCAATAATATCGAAAGTCATGGAAAAGGCTATCAATCAGCATCTTCTAAAATATCTTGAAGGATTCAACATTATTAGTGATCACCAATATGGCTTTCGTAAAAATAGATCAACAGGAGATCTTCTGACTTATGTAACACATGTTTGGAACAACGCAATTGAACACTTTGGAGAATCTCGAGCGGTTGCTCTTGACATATCCAAGGCATTTGACCGTGTTTGGCACGATGGGCTGTTGGCTAAGCTACGTTCTTATGGTATGTCTGAAAAGTTCTGTTTGTGGCTCTCATGTTTCCTCAGAGAGCGTTCTTTACGAGTGGCAGTTGACGGATTTCTTTCTAACACCTTCACTATCAACGCCGGTGTGCCCCAGGGTTCCATACTGTCTCCTACTCTCTTCCTCGTTTATATTAACGATCTGCTGGAAAAGACCGAGAATCCAATCTACAGCTTTGCAGATGACAGTACACTTATCTCTTCATTCACTTTGAACGCTCGGACATCGACTACTCAGACGAATATCCGCAGACAGCAGGAAGTCATTCAACTTAACAAAGACCTGGAAGAAATTCTATCTTGGGGTGACAGTAACCAAGTGGAATTTAACGCTACAAAAACCCAGGCAGCAGTTTTTTCTAAAAAAGTTAACGTTGCAGAACCCGACATAGTTATGTCGGGGCACTCCATCCCTCTAACATCATCACTCAATCTGTTAGGCGTTAATTTGGGAGCAAATATGTCCTGGCATGAACATGTTGCAGGCATAGCAAGAAGAGCTTCTCAAAAGTTGGGAATATTGTTTCGAACCAGAAAGCTTTACACTCCACAACAACTGTTAATTCTTTACAAAGCTCAAATTCGACCAACTATGGAATACTGCTCCCATGTTTGGAGCTCCGCTCCCAAACATACACTGCATTTGTTGGATTCTATCCAGAGAAGAGCTGTTCGTCTGATTGGACACCCGGAACTGACCGACGGCCTTGATTCGCTGGAACATCGAAGAACGGTTGGCGACTTGAGCCTATTCTACAAGTACTTTCATGGAAAGTGTTCGAAAGATGTGGCCCGTTTAATTCCTCCCAGAGTGGTGCATATTAGAAGTACACGTCGCGCTAATGCTTCACATCCGTATGAGGTTCAGCTTGTTACTCCTCGTACAACGCTTTTCAAGCAGTCTTTTATATGGAGAACATCATACCTTTGGAATGGTTTACCCAGGACTGTGTTTCCCATCGAGTACAATCTACAGCGATTCAAGAACAACGTGAATCGCTTTCTCCGCACACGTGTCGCTCCTGTAGCGCTTTAGGGACTTCCCTGTAGCACGTGTGCTAGACCCATAAAAAAAAAAAAAAAAAAAATTCGATTTCAGATATTACAATGCTGTTCTCTAGTGGTATATTATTTTAAGTCATTATTTAAAAATGTTTGTCTATTTTCAACCAACAGGCTCGTATAATGCGTCACCTAATCCTCTAATTTGATTGGTTTGTTTTGCTTATCGTTATTGTTCGATTTCATTGGTTTTACAGATATCCAAACTTCCGTGTTTTGTGCCAGGGTCCAATTATTATTTTTGAATACTTTGGGGTTGTCTTAAAATTTTAGGAAAATAAGTTTAAAATGTATTTTATCTTTAAAGAAAAATAACAGGCCAAGTGCAACTCGAACTTGTGCAACTGGTGTTCTGTACGTTGATTGCTTTTAAAATAAAAAAATTTTGTTCCGGATGTATAAAATGACCAATGACTTCACAAAATGAGTTTCCAACAAAGTTTGTTTCCGATCTTTGTTGAAAACTGATGACCTTAAAATTTTTGATTTTTTTTATATACCAGATAAATTATTAAAGTTAATGCACCCGTGGTAATTTTCGTTCATCTACACCAGTGATTCCCAAAATGGTTCAGGTGGATCCCCAGGGGTCCATGGGAGACTCGACGGGAGTCTACGTTGGCGTGAAAAAAAAATGGGGGTTCACAAGTTGTAAGTGGGGGTCCACGAAAATTTATCTGGTTTCGATAGTAAAGAACAAAAATGTTGGCTTGGCTTTACCTATCAATGTATGCAGATAATACACTACTCAAAAAAAATTAAGGGAGCAAAAAAAAATTCCAAGTTTTTCGGTGATTTTTGACAGGCTGTATTTCGGTGAAAAATGGTCGTATTGAGACTTAAAAAAAAAAGCATTTTGAAGCTTTAAGATTCTAATTTTCAGATTTTTTGGCTAACATTTTTTAGGAGCTACGGTTCTCATGCAATCCTAACAGATAGCGCGAAAAAATATTATTGCAAATATTTTGCTTTTCTTTGGTCCACGGGCTTGAAAAAAAATTTTTTCAGTTAGGCCGGCATATGGATCAGATAGCCTGTTTATTTAGCATTAATTTCCTTGTTTTAAAACCTCCCTTAATTTTTTTGAGTAGTGTATTTTAAGAAGGTCAGCGACTGTTACTTGTAAAAACGTGCATATTCGATATTCAGTACAACGCGCGTCAAGACTTGCAAAGCGCCGCCTGCCCGCCCGCAACGCAACCCGTTCAGACGTGCAAAGGGACGAAATACGATTTGTGCTGTGCTTACAATTTTGCATGAACTTGTTTGATTCTTCACCAATATAAATACGAATGCCAAGGACAAACGTTACTCATTTGTTTCCGGAATTTTGAAAAGAAAAGTGTGAGTGAATCGATGTCAGTGTTTGCCAGTGCCGGAAAAAGTAAGTACCTGCCTATTTGTTATTCATACTTTTATTTTATATTGTAATAATATTATATTTGTTACGTTTGCGTGTAGTAGGTACGTAATAAAAATTAAATACTGAACAGGGCCATTATTCGATACTTCTATAAAAGAACAGAAAGCCGAGAAAGATTGAACTTTTAGTACTTTTTATTATAAAATTATTTATTTACCCGACTGTGGTGATTCACTAAAGGAGAGATATATGATTTTGACCTTCATGTTTGTACATATTTCAGTGCCCTCGTAGTTGCTAATGCTAAATGACTAAAAATATTTTCATAAATTGTACGTGTCTTTATGTACCACTCGTAACGTACATCAAAGTAATAAATAAATCATTAAAATCGCGGAGCTTTAATGTCAAAATATTCTTTAAAAGTATTTTCTCTCGAATTTACAGAAATATATCAAAATATAATTAATCAAAAAATATTTTATATTACATTAAAATAGGCTCAGCCGTTTTGTGAAAACCCCGGCATTTTGGTTTTTTCATTGCAATAATTAATTAATCCTATTTTATTCTGTTAAAATAGCCATATCCTGTTAAAGTCGACTTATGATTACTAAAACAAACATTTTTTTCTTTACAGGTAGGTAACTGATACGAAACATGGCTCAATCTAAGAAGAAATGTCGACAGTACAGTGTTGATTATTTGAAATTTGGTTTTTTCCATCAAAGGCAGACAAACGTTTGCCCATATGCCTTTTATGCAACAAAGTTTTGAGCAATGACTCTATGAAACCATCGAAGCTCGAAGATCATCTAAGAAGGTGTCATCCTGATAAAATAGGTAAAGACTTAAAATATTTTCAAACATTGAAGGAAAAATATGAAAAGAGACCCACCGTGCACAGTATGTTCGCTTCAACGTCTCAAAGTAACGATGATGGCTTGCGGGCATCTTACAATATCTCATTGCTTATAGCGAAATCTGGAAAACCGCACACCATCGGAGAACAGTTAATTTTACCCGCTGTTGAAGAGGTTTTAAAAACTGTTCTGCACAAACCTCCATTTGACGTACTCAAAAGAATTCCTTTGAGTAACAACACTGTACAAAGACGTATTGATGAAATGAGCTCTGATATTGAAAGCTTCTTGTGTAATTATCTGCAAACAACTCATTTTTCTATTCAACTGGACGAGTCAACTTTACCTGGTAATGAAGCATTATTATTGGCATATGTTCAATTTGTTATGGACGAAGAAATCCATGAAGAGCTGCTATTCGCGAAAACTTTGGAGACGGACACTAAAGGCGAATCAATATTTAATGTCCTGAGTGATTTTTTTAAGGAAAAATCGATTCCAATTACAAACATTATTTCGGTGGCAGCAGATGGAGCTTCTGCCATCTTCTGGCGATATCGTGGGTTTATAAGCCACCTTAAAAGAATTATACCAGGAGTAACTGCAATTCACTGTGTCATCCACCGACAACACCTGGTAGCGAAAAATTTGAGTGATAGATTGCACCAATCGCTTCAATTTGTGATTAAAGCAGTTAACAAAATAAGAAGCAATGCGTTGAATACCCGTTTATTTGCACAATTGTGCGACGAAAATGATGAAGACTTCCAACGATTGCTCTTACATACTGAAATACGCTGGTTGGCGAAAGGTGCATGTTTAACAAGATTTTATTCACTTTTTGAATCAGTTTTAGAGTTTCTGGAAAGTAAAGATCCAGATTTAAAAGAAAACCTGATCAAATTGAAAGCAGACATGGCGTATTTGACAGATTTGTTCAAAAATTTAATGACATTAACTTGCAGTAACAAGGGGACAGCCTAAATTTAATAAAAACAAAGGGTGTAATTTCGGCTTTTTCTTGAAAAATTGAAATTTATGAAGCAAAATATTAGTCGGCGCGAATTCTCCCAGTTTCCAAACTTGTCACAAGCAGAATGTCTTGATGAGGATATTCAGACATACGTTCAACATTTAAATGTCCTGCATGATGACTTCAAAAAAATAGATTTGAAGATATTCTGACGATGGAAATACCACCATGGATCATAAATCCATTTGATGAAACGGAAGTGGCGAATGTGGTATTACAAGGGGAGCTACTCGAGCTTAGCACCAATGAGGAGCTGAAGGTGAAATTCAAAAAAGGCTATCAAATATTTTGGCTGCAGGCAGAAATACCCGAAAAATATCCTGGGCTGTGGGAAATTGCGAGAAAACTTTTGATAGCGTTTCCCTCGTCATACCTTGTCGAAAAAAGTTTTATTGTCGTTACAAACCTATTAACAAAAAAAAGGAGCAGATTGAACATCACAGAACGGGGAGATTTGAGGTTATTCCTTACAAAACTGAAGCCAAATATTGATAATTTGCTGTCAATCCATCAAGTACATCCCTCCCATTAAAATTATGACTATTTTTTTTTAATTGTTGATTTGCATTGTTGAAGTTACGGTACGTTATTAATGTTTAATTTTAATTCTATTAAGTATGTAATCATATTATTTTAATAAATAGAACACAAGAAAATATATTATTTTTCTTTTTATTTTTACCACTCCAAATTTAGGGTTGAAACTCAGCCACGACGCAAATTTCCATCGTTAGATCTAATCTTCACATTTTTTAACGAGTTCTGGGAATATGGTAGAAATGTAGCAGCAGGGGGTCCACCGAAACCAGTAAAATTTTGAAGGTGGTCTACGAGAAAAAAAAGTTTGGGAACCTTTGATCTACACCCTGTGGAGAATATTCCAGAATTTTTTCAACATTTTTTGATCAGTACTTTTCGAGATAAGGTGAGGACAGCGATTTTTTGCAATTTTTTAAATATAATATAAAAAAAGTGTGCGCAAGTACTATATTACATATATTTTTGAGCTCGTGTTTTCACAAGCTTTTACTTGACACCCCACTCGATGACTTGGTAAAAAAAAGTTTTTCACTTTCGATTTCATCCTCCAAAACTAACTCTAAGTCAAAATTTAACTTTCAAAACTACACGGCTCTGATGAGGCCATCAATTCCTACCTTCTTGTTACATGTGCCATATCAGGTCCCCCTGACGTTGGCATATTTATCCCTGTTCTCTGCAACTCGAAATAACTCTTCGACGCTATGGATTCCCGTCCAATCTCGTATGTTTCTGAGTCAAAAGGTCTGGTCATTATGAGCTGTAAACGAAAAACATGTCCCAAATATTCCAGTTTCATGCACTTTACCGTTGATAACAACTCTCCGACTGTATTAGCTCTTTGCAGTACTTTCTGATTGGTTACATAAGCTGTCCACGAAGTATGGAGAAGCCGCATCAGTGCAGCCACATCTCGAAAGCCTCCAAGAGGTCTACTGTCACAACCTTCAATGTCCATACCTCTGTGCCGTACAACAAAACCGATCAAATATAGCATTTTAACATTCTCTATCGCAGTTTCAGGTTAATAAAGGGTGTTTTTTTATAGAGGTATAGAACTTTGAAATGGAATAAAACAAAGATGAATTTTTTAAATTGACATGAAATTTACTTTATTCGAAAGATAATCTTCTGGCATTATAATTTAAATATGACTTCTGGCATATGACCGCCACGGCTGGCTCGGACGTAATCTAATCTGGAGGTTCAATTTTCGATGACTTTTTCCAACATTTGTGGCCGTATATCGGCAATAACGCGGCGAATGTTGTCCTTCAAGTGGTCAATCGTTTCGGGCTTATCGGCGTAGACTAGCGACTTCACATCTCCCCACAGAAAATAGTCTAGTGGCGTTAAATCGCACGATCTTGGAGGCCAATTCACGGGTCCGAAACGTGAAACTATGCGGTTACCAAACGTTTCCTTCAATAAATCAATTGTGCCACGAGCTGTGTAACATGTTGCGCCGTCTTGTTGAAACCACAGCTCCTGCACATCATGGTTGTTCAATTGATGAACGAAAAAGTCAGTAATCATGGCTCTATAGCGGTCACCATTAACTGTAACGTTCTGACCAGCATCGTTTTTAAAGAAGTACGGACCAATGATTCCACCAGCCCATAAAGCACACCAAACAGTCAGTTTTTCTGGATGTAACGGTGTCTCCACATACACTTGAGGATTATCATCACTCCAAATACGGCAGTTCTGTTTATTGACGTATCCATTCAAACAAAAGTGAGCTTCATCGTTAAACAAAATTCGCTTATGAAAATCGGGATCAACGGCAATCTTGTTTTGGGCCCATTCACTGAATCTACGCCTTGCTAGGTGATCGTGTGGCTTCAATTGTTGCACGAGTTGGATTTTGTAAGCACGCAAACCAAGATCTTTCCGCAAAATCTTCCATAAAGTGGATGGACACATATCCAATTCCTGTGCACGATGGCGGATAGACTGATTCGGGTCTTCCTCTACGCTACGCTCTACAGCAGCAATGACTTCTTCTGTACGCACTGTACGACGTCTCTGTGGATGCGTATTATCATTTAGAGTAAACGTGGTGCGAAAACGTTCCATAGTTAATCGAATTAATTGCTCTGATGGACGATTATGTTGAACGTAAAATGGACATAGTGCGCGATACGTATATCGAACAGAACCATGATTTTCAAAATAAATTTGCACAATTTGGAAGCGTTGTTCAGGCGTCAGTCTATTCATGTTGAAATGCTAAACCAAACTAAACATAAATCACTTGACAGCTGACAAAATGGCCGCCAGTTAAAAAAGTGTTGCCAACTTAAAGTTTTATACCTCTATAAAAAACACCCTTTACTATCTGGTCAATAATGTAGCTTCCAAGGTATTTAAAATGGTGAACTCTCTCTGTCACTTACCCGTTGAGATGGAGATCAACATGTGCATATTGTTGGCGGGTAAAGACCATGAATTTGGTTTTAGATATATTGATGTTAAGGTCCATATCCGCTCCTGCCTGCTCAACTCGTTCTAACAAGCGTCGAGGGTCTTCACCTTCACTCGTATATGGTTGTTCATATAAAGCTGTTTTTGAATATTTTGTCGGAGTAAAGGTTAAACAGCAATGGCGAAAGTATGCAACCCTGTCTCACTCCTCGTTGGATGGCAATATGCTCTGACCTGATCTCTCCAAATTTTACCGATGCCGTTTGTCTCTAATACAAATTTCTGATTATGCAGATGTCTCTGTTGTCAACTCCTGTGTTTTGTAGTATTTCGATTAATTGTTAATGCTTTACCCTATCGAAAGCCTTCTCATAATCTATAAAGCAGACAAACACCTGTCGGCGTTGGTCTTTGCACTTCCGGAGCAGAACGTTCAAAGCAAAGAGTGCCTCTCGTGTTTCAAGATTATCTCCACTCCATTTGGTCTCTCATCTCGGAAAACCTCCCTCAATTCCTATATTTGTGCCAAATTTCAACTTTCTATGTCAAATAGTTTTGGGGGAAAACCGGGTGTGACAGACGGACAGACACCGAAGTGATCTTGTAAGTGTTCCGTACGGAACACTAAAAATAGATAATATTTTACTAAATATTTAACAGTTAATTAACCTGCATTACTTTTGAAAGGTCCGCATATCTTCTTGTTAATTCTAATTTTTCTAATGCGATTTGGTGTTGATTGAGAAGTAAACAAATTTAGCTTTATAAAATAAGATATTTCTTTATTTCGTTTTAGTCTCTGATAATAAAATTGTTATATTACCTCCTTTCTGAGAAGTTAGATTAGTTAAAATTTTGGGTTCAAAGAATTTAAACATTTATTTATTATCTTACGATATCCGGTTTTATTTTGACATTTGTTTGGGTATTAATAACTTGTTTTTAGGGGATATAGACAAAAGTATAAAAGTACTTGAGTTATTTATTATTATTAATTGGTCGATGCGCATATTTGAAAAAGCACTAATTTAAAGCTTAACACATGGGCTGAAAAGTCCCGGGCCTAACACATAGATGGCGCTAGTTTTATTGCAGTCACCTTTTTTTCAGTTAATACTAACCTTCAAAAGACAGCTGTTAAAATTTCATGATATTCTATTCATTAGTTTGTGAGTTATTGTGCTAAGAGTGACGCTACTTTTGTTATTTTCAAAACAATGGATCAAAAACAATTCCGTGTTTTAATTTTACACTGCTTCTTGATGGGAAAAAAATACCGTTCAAGCGAAGCAATGGCTTGAAAAGTGTTATGGGGACTCCGCTCCATCAGAAACAACAATAAAACGTTGGTTTGCTGACTTCAAACGTGGTCGTAGAGACACCGATGATGCAGAACGCAGTGGACGTCCAAATGAGGCGGTAACACCAGAAAACATCAAAAAAATCCATAAAATCGTTTTGAATGATCGAAAAGTGAAGTTGCGTGAGTTAGCTGACATCGTAAAGATATCAAAAGAACGTGTTGGCTTTATATTGCATGAGCATTTGACTATGAGAAAGCTCTGTTCAAAGTGGGTGCCGCGTTTGCTCACTGTTGATCAAAAACAAGAACGTGTTGATGATTCTGAGCAGTGTTTGGCCATGTTTAAACGTAACAAATCGGAATTTTTGCGTCGATATGTGACAATGGATGAAACATGGATCCATCACTTCACTCCGGAATCAAAACGATCGTCATCTGAGTGGACAGCAACTGGTGAACCTCGTCCAAAGCGCCCGAAAGCACAACAATCGGCTGGAAAGGTTATGGCCTCGGTATTTTGGGATGTGCGTGGTGTAATATTCATCGACTATCTTGAGAAAGGAAATACCATCAACAGTGAATATTATATAGCGTTATTGGAGCGTTTGAAAGCCGAAATTGCAAAGAAACGACCGCATATGGCAAAGAAAAAAATTTTGTTTCATCAAGACAACGCACCGTGTCACAAGTCAATCAAAACAATGGCAAAACTACATGAATTGAACTTCGAATTGCTCCCACATCCACCGTATTCGCCAGATTTGGCTCCCAGCGACTACTGGCTGTTCGCAGACCTGAAAAAAATGCTCGCCGGTAAGAAATTTCGCACGAATGAAGAGGTTATCGCTGAAACTGAGGCCTATTTTGAGGCAAAAGATAAATCGTTCTACAAAAGTGGTATTGAAATGTTAGAGCGGCGCTGGAATGATTGCGTTGCTCTTGATGGAGATTACGTTGATGAATAAAGCTAATTTTGAACCAAAAAAAACCGTGTTTTCTTTGTTAGGCCCGGGACTTTTCAGCCCATGTCTTAATACTAAAGATGAAGAACAGATTCTACCATTGAGGTGTAGTAATTAAGTAGAATTTAACGCCCTCCGCACCTTTCGTCACCTTTCTGGGTTGAAACTAATGAAAATATAACGTAATTTTCCGATTCTCCGACTCTAAAATGCCTGAAAAGGGCATATAATACGATATATATGAACCACCTCCTCTGATCTCCTGCCCCATTCCATTATATATTTGACTACAAATAATATGTTCAACATTTGTCCATTATATCAACCAAGAAACCTGGAAAATTTTTAAAATATTATTGAAACTAACAATATTTAACGTTTTTACATTTTACTATACATATTTATGCATGAAATTTGTTTCTTATTCTCACTAAAAAAAAACATTAATTACGATACAAAATTTATCGATCTCCACCACTTTCAAAAACTATATATATATATATATATATATATATATATATATATATATATATATATATATATATATATATATATATATATATTATAACATGTAAGCTGAAAATTTTTTAGTCTAGCTACTTCAAACACATTTTTTTTTGTAAAATTCGACTTAATTCATCAACATAGTCTCCTTCAAGAGCGATACAATCAGTTCAACGCTTTTCTAACATTTCTATACCTTTTTTGTAGAAGGATTTGCCTTTGCCTTCAAAATAGGCCCAGTTTCGGTGATAACTTCTTCACTTTAGGCAAATCTTTTTCTCGCGAGCATTTTTTTGAGGTCTGCGAATACATAATAGTTGTTGGGGGCCAAATCTGGAGAATACGGTGGATGAGGAAGCAATTCGAACTTCAATTCATGCAGTTTTGCCATCGTAACCATTAACTTGTGACACGGTGCATTGCCTTGATGAAACAGCACTTTTTTCTTGTTCATTCGGGGCCGTTTCTTTGCGATTTCTGCTTTCAAACGCACCAATTAAGTTGGGAATGTGGAATCTTTAGCACAATGATACTACTCAGTATATATCACAACTACACCAAACACTTTATTTTTGCGCTCGACGCGCGTTTCGCTAACCATGTTAGCTTCATCAGGAGCGATGATTGACTAAAGCTAAACTACAAATCTACCCTATTTATACTTAGCCTAACCCTTGAATTACTCAAGCGGAACTAATGACATAGGCAAGGCCATCAGTTCCGGTCAAGTAACCAGTAGAGGGGACTATAAGGAATAGGCCCTCTGTCTTTATTTAAACTACTTTTACATTTTATGATTTCCATACTTTCGTATGCGTTCAACAATCTCCTATGAGATACATTTTTTATTAATCTTAGATTATCTAATGTTACAGTATGATCAGCTTCAAGGGCATGTTCGGCAATGCTAGACTTTTCTGTTTCTATTGTATTTTAAGTGTGCTAAATGTTCTTTAAATCGTATTTTAATTGACCTTTTAGTTTGCCCAACATACTTTTTGTCGCAATCATTACAACTAATTTCATAAATTCCACTTTTCTCACAATTAGGAATCTTATCTTTGGGATTTCCTAAGATATTCCTCAGATTGTCTGATGACTTATAGACTAAGGTGAGGCCTACCTTATTAAATACCTTATTGAGTCCCTTGCTATATTTCAGATTATATGGTATGGAGACATACTTGGTGTTATTTTCTTCGCGTGTAAAAAAGTGAATACTTAACATTATCTAAACTTTGTATGGAACAAAATTATTTCCAATATAACAATCAATTTTAAGTTCAAAAAGAAGGAACAGCTTTGGGTAATTGCTTGTCACCTTTCATAGCCAATTTATTTATGAGTAAGTTTGAAATCGAAGCCAGTCAAGAATTCGAATATTTCCCAAGGGTATGGTATAGGTATGTGGATGATATTTTCGCGATTTTTGATACAAAGAAAGCAAATATTGATGATTTTGTTTCTAAATTAAATAGCTATGATTCCATTAAATTCACTTACGAAGTTGAGAACAAAGGACAATTGCCTTTTCTAGATATTTTAATTATTAAAAATAATAATAGATTAGAATTTGATATCAAAAAGTATGTTGGGCAAACTAAAAGGTCAATTAAAATACGATTTAAAGAACATTTAGCACACTTAAGATACAATATAACAGAAAAGTCTAGCATTGCCGAACATGCCCTTGAAGCTGATCATACTGTAACATTAGATAATCTAAGATTAATAAAAAATGTATCTGATAGGAGATTGTTGAACGCATACGAAAGTATGGAAATCATAAAATGTAAAAGTAGTTTAAATAAAGACAGAGGGCCTATTCCTTATAGTCCCCTCTACTGGTTACTTGACCGGAACTGATGGCCTTGCCTATGTCATTAGTTCCGCTTGAGTAATTCAAGGGTTAGGCTAAGTATAAATAGGGTAGATTTGTAGTTTAGCTTTAGTCAATCATCGCTCCTGATGAAGCTAACATGGTTAGCGAAACGCGCGTCGAGTGCAAAAATAAAGTGTTTGGTGTAGTGGTGATATATACTGAGTAGTAAACGCACCAATAACTTTTGCTCGCTTCGGGCAGCTTTCACCGGCTGCTGTCCACTCAGCCGACAACCGATTTGATTCTGGTGTGTAGTGGTGAATACATGTTTTATCCATTGTCACATATCGTATGAAAAAATCCTGTTTATTGCGCATAAACAGGTCCAAACGCGCTCAGAATCATCAACACGTTGTTGTTTTTGGTCCATTGTGAGCAAACGCAGAACCCATTTCGAACAGAGCTTTCTCAAGCCCAAATGTTCATGCAAAATATGTCCTACACATTCTTTTGATATCTTTAGGGTGTGCTATCTCACGCAATTTCACTTTAGGGCCATCCAAAACAATTTTGTGGATTTTTTTATGTTTTCCAGTGTAAACACCTCATTTGGGCGTCCAGAGTGTTCAGCATCATTTGTGTCCGTATGACTGCATTTAAATTCAGCATACCAATAAATAATGAGTAATTTTCCAGGGGCAGAGTCCCCTTAACACTTATCAAGCCATTGCTTTGCTTGAACGGTATTTTTTCCCATCAAAAAACAGTGTTTAATTAACACACGATTTTTTCCATTGTTTTGAAAACATCAAAAGTAGCGTCGCTAAAACCACTGTAATTTGTAAACTAATCGTCGAAATGTCATGAAATTTTGAAATGTATCGTTTGAAGCTTGGTACTACCTAAAAAATCATATCGATTTTTTAAAAAGGGCGATATCTATGTGTCAGAACAAAAACTCTTTAGTCTACGTGTTATATGTTTCAAATTTGAAGTTGATATTTTATTTCGTTGGTGAGTTATCGGGCCAACAAACCAGCACATAGTGGGACGAAGTCCCACAGTGCAACTCAAAATTTCAGCTGCCTTTTAATTTGTAAGATATTGCATTACGTTTTTTTTTTTTAAATACTCGTCAGATATAGCTCGTCAACTTGTACCTGCAACCTTTTTGTTAGTTTTTTTTTCTGTAAATTTGGTTGAAAGATGAAGAAGCTCTCTTTTTTTTTAAATAATTCTCTTTTGGGCGATAAACTTTTTACTGTGTACATTGAAATCTCGATAATTTGCTTATGGTAATATATGTTTCTGAGGCCGCTGATTCCTGTAAAAATAGTCATTTTAGCAAAAACTTTGAGGATTTTAAGTTATTCGCTAATTTTGGTTATTTTCCGCTGTTTTTGTTACAGTTTTTTCAGCCGATAAAGAAGGCAAGAGGAATTTCTAGTTTAACAATATTATTTTAAGGTACTTAATAATTTTGGCAAAAATTAATCTAGTTTTCAATAAATCATAATTTTCAATTTATCTAAATTGTTTTTTTCTTTGCTTTCAATTGAAACTTATCAAAGTGGTATTAAATATTTGAAGATAATAATCTACTTGTATCAGGTATATAAAAATGACTAATATTAAACTATAAAAAAAGCTAAAAATAACTGAAATTGGCCAATAGCCTAAAATCCTCAAAATTTTCTTTAAAATGACTATTTTTACAATAATCAGCGACTTCAGAAATAGATATTACCATGAACAAATTATCCAGATTTCAATGTACACAGTAAAAAGTTTTCGCCCAATAGAGACCTTCTTCATCTTTCAGCCAAAATTACAAAAAAAAAATAGCAGTTGCAGGTATAAGTTGAAGCGCAATATCTGGCGAGTATTTAAAAAAAAAAATATATTGTATATCTCACAAAAACTGAAAGGCAGCCAGAATTTTTAGTTTCACAGTGGAACTTCGTCCGACCGCACAGTGTCTCGAGTAGTACAAGCTAGCGGGACAATATTATTTCTTCACTTATTTCAATTGTTTTATGTATATTCCAGGTATCTTAAGCTATTTTAAGAAAAAAAAAGTTGGAAAATGTGTACTGTATGTGTATTAATCGAAATATGTAGCTGCGAGACGGAAGTGGTTTACTAATGTGTCTCATTTGCTCACTATTGTCGCTAATTGTTCTTTAATTAGCTACATACGTCTACCTACTCATTATGTGTGAAAAGCACAATCATGTTTGTTTACAAAGAAATTTCTAGGAAAAAAATAAAAATCATAATGATAGTACCCACATTTATTAATTTACAAAATATTATTTCTTTTAAAATAAATTAGTACAATAACAGTATCTATATATCAATTATTTACAATAACAAGGTGTATAAGTAAAAGAAATATAATATTAAATAACTTATATACTAAGGCATGAATTATAAGCAACTACAACACACAATAAAATAAGAATAATAATTACAATAAAAAAAATACTTAAACCTACTAATCACCATCAGATGAGTCGTCATCACCGCTCTCCCATCGGTAGAATATTCAGAGAGTAAATAATCCTCCTCATTTAATTCGTGATGATGACTTACTGATGGTGTTTCGGATGGCAATGAAGGTGGGATAATCTGCAGAAAGAAGTAAATTTTCTTCGCAGTAATTCTCTATACGAGTTGATAACAGGATCAGACGTAATTAAAAGCATTCTCAAAAGATCTGTATTTGTGGCAATACGTGACCGCTTCCTGGTGTGCCGTTCACGGAATCTACGACAGTCTTTATTTCTTGCCTCCTGGGCTTCTTCGGAAAGTTGTCCAATGGGAAGAAGAAAAGACTTTATAACTTCCGCGTGCTGTGTTTCCATCGTTTGTGTTACCATACCAGGTTTTGGTTTATCTACATGAGACCCATACGATCTTTAAACACTTTTTGTATCTCTTGTGAGCGTTGCTTCACAATAGCTTTGTCGTTATCTCCCTGACTTGCCACTTTTTTATTTCTAAACGATAGCTGATGTGAAGCAAACATTCAAACGTGCGGATCCATGCATGTAAAGTAGATAAACCAAATGCAAGGCGTTCTTCGTTGCTGGGATATTTCTTTGACTCCTCGTTCATAGTAGACGGGGTGGCACCGCAAATATAACACTTTTGTGTTGAACTTGTGTCTGTTAAGGCATTGCACACTTTGTCATCAGTCATTGTCAACAACAAATCGTGTTTAACAGAGATTTGAGATCCAGCAACGTTACATAATGTTGGAAGAAGCTGACTTACTTCATCTAAAATTTTAGAAGTTTCTTCTTTCGTAAACTCTTTTGTCTCCTTGGCAAAAATAAACTTAATAGGACGGCAATATAAAGTAGAGGAAGGTCTTGGATTTTGCCAGATCACAGTTTCGCCATCGAGCAGTCTCAAAGGGACAAATGAGTATACGAACAAAAATTCGTTTGTAGCGTTAGTGTTCTCAAATTTCTGCTTATACGTGCTATGCCCCGAACTCTCATCACAGCCCCATTTGCTTACCAACGTATAATATGAACGAGGTAACACACTTCTAATGACTTCCGTCTGAGCTTTAACTAATCGTTCAGCCGTTTTATCCAAAATCGCGTGAAGTTTAATTTCAGCTCGAGATTCAGTCACAGAAATATATTCGTCAGAAGGACAACAATAAGCTTTGGACTTACCTAAACTATAAAACGATGGATACACTTGATGTCCCGCTTTCATTGACCATTTTCTTGTTTGTTTATATGAGTGAGAAGTCGATTTCGAGTCCACATAATAAGCTAAAGCTTCGTCTGGTGTTAACTGCCGTTTAACTAACGACTTTGTTCAGAACACTTATTCTTTTCTCTAGTTTCACTGACCGCGACGTTATGGATCTGTTTAGAAACACTTCGATGCCCTTCTTTTCGAGTAGCTAACTCAGCTGCTGTAATAAGCTCACTTGCACTTCGCGATTCCAAAAGATCTTCTACTCTCCGTCTCTTCGTTTTCGTTGATGAGTCTTCAAATGATTTTCTGGGTCGCCCTACGGAAAGAGCCGCTGATGATGTTGAAGTGCACGGCTGGTTAACACACATCTTTATTTCGATTCCGGATCCCTCTAACCAATCTTTATGTTTGATTAGAAACATTTCTTTGTTACACTTTAAAGAAGTCCACTTTTGATTGAATTTTGCTGAAAGGCTTGATATTTTCATTTTGAGTCGTTTTAGAGAATCGTCAGAAACATCAGACTTATTGAATTTTTCACTTATATAATAAAAAATGCCACTGTTTCGTTCAGTTTTGTCATGTTTTAGCCATTCTTCAAAAAACTCCATTTTCGTCATAGTCACGACTCGTTCTGAAAAAAATAAAATAATTTTACTTTCGGGCCTTTTCGGGGTCTATAATATATATGAATCTGTGCCTGAATGTTGTAGGTATTACATATAGAAAAATCTAGGTGGATATATATGGATAAAAAAAGTTGCTACTTTTAAAGTTTACAATTAATGTAAAATTTGCTGGATTTATCTATACATTTACAAATTGATATTACACCAAAAGTATACATATTTTTATAAAAAATATAAGTCATAATAGAGTACATACCTTCAACAGAATATTCCATCACAAAAAATTCGTTTCACTTTGCTACCAATTTTAAAATATGTTATCACAAGTGTGCATAAAATGCAACTGATTTGCAAATGAAAATGACCTCTCTTATAAGGGTTACTTTGACCCCCTGATAAGATACCTTTATGAGGTGATAAACAAATTAATTCTTGGAATTCGTTAAATGGGGGGTTGTTTACAAGTCGTTATCAGTGGTTCCTGGAAATTACGTCATGAATATTTTCCCACTAGCATGTTCTTGCCGAATCACTGTGGACCGTGCGGCAGATCGATGGAAATGAGCGACTATATTTTTCGTGAGCGTGAAGAAAAGAAAAAACCTCTGAGGGTGATTTTGTTCATGAATACAGTTCTTCTCTTAAGCAAAGAAAGTAAAATAGGGCAGACAATCAGATACCCACAACTTAATAATATATACGAAACAATATTTTAAAGAAGTTTTTTTTTATAAACACATCCATGTTGGGGCATTTATTACATTACAATCTGATCAATGAATAATTTGGTACCAACTTAATTTACCACTTTCAATTCGCTACAACTAGGATTCTACTCATCAGTATTCCTTAGATTCTAATAAACGTTTTACACTTAAGCTTTATGTGTACCTTAGCTAACTCAAAAGGCTTCACTCTTTTGAGTCTTCTTGTCTGATTGGTGTTATCAAGGAGCTGGATGGCCTCGATGTTCATATGTTTAAGCAGTCGTTGTTCATGGCTCTTTGCAAATTTCACGATGGTCTCGTCTACAGTTTCCATTTTGAGATCTCGATGAAGGTCACTGTTTCTAAAGTACCAAGGAGCATCAACGATACTCCTTAGTACTTTGTTCTGGAAGCGCTGGATTATTTGTACATTATTTTTGCTGGCACAACCCCAGAGTTGGATGCCATGTGTCCATACTGGTTTAAGAATCTGTTTATTACCAATACTTTTTTATAAGTTGAGAGGTTGGAGTGCCTACCAAGTAGCCAGTACATTTTCTTGTATTTGATATTTAGCTCCTTTCTTTCCTTTTTAACGTGGGCTCTCCAGCGGAGCCTGGCATCGAGATTAATACCCAAATACTTAGCTGAGTTATCGTATGGAATTTGGGTGTTGTTTATTCTAACTGGTATGTGATTATTGCTTTTATTTGTAAAATTGACATGAACAGATTTTGTGTCGTTTAGTTTGGTTCTCCACCTTTTTGTCCAATTATGTATTAGATTAACAGATGTATGCAGTTTATGTGCAGCTTCCCTATGGTCATTTCCAACTGCTAATATTGCAGTATCATGCGCAAAAGTAGCTATTGTGTCATGTTCTAACTGCGGTATATCACTGTACACTGTACTATCAAGTACAAAAACAGGCACTAAGACACTGTCCTGTGGCACTCCCGCTCTAATTTCTTTCAGCTCAGTATATGCTTCATCTTGTTTTACTCTGAAGTAATTTTAGGAAATGTATGACTCCAATATTTGGGCATACTCTCTATGTACTTGGTCGATAGTGGAATGATTTTCTCTGAAGCCAAACTGATGGTTTGGGATTGTTTTTTCTTCAATGATGTGTTTCAGCCTTTTCAGTAGATTTTTTTCAAATAGTTACGAAATTACAGGTAGTAAGGATATAGGCCTATAGGACGAAACTTCGTGAGGGGATTTGCCTGCTTTAGGTATCATTATGACTTCTGCCACTTTCCACATCTTAGGGACATACCTTAGACTGAAAGAAGCATTAATAAGATGCGTAAGTTTTATTATAGCTTTCCTTGGTGGTTATTTTAGTACTTCGCCGGTAATTATGTCAAATCCAGGAGCTGTCTTAGGATGAATGTTTGTTTTTATCTCTTCTGCAACTTCTTTTGGAGAAGTTGGTCTGATGTTTATTACTTCTTGAGCAGGTATTTCCCAGTCTGATAATTCCCCATCTGGGTTTGGGCGAAATATTTTTTTTTCAAGATGTTCTGCGAACCTATTTGCTTTTTGTATGTTATTTCTGGCCCAACTACCGCCTGGATTTCTAATTGGAAGGTTCTGCCCTATAGGTCTTTTTAATCGCTTAGTAGCCTTCCAGAGAGAATATTCTGTGTTTTTATCATTGGACAATTTGGCGAAGTAAGCACTGGTTGATTCATTTTTTATTCACTGTATTTCTCTTTTTAATTGTTGGGTAGCATTGTTAAGTCTAATTTTATCTGCTAGACCTCTGGACTGGTGCCATTTTCGTCTAAGTTTCCTTTTTTCTGAAATAAGATCTTTTATTTCTTTTGGATAATTATTTTCCTTTTGTACGCTGGATAATTGAAGGTGTGTTATTCCAAGCAGTTTGCTGGATATTTTGGACAAGTGTATTTACTTCCTCATCCAATTGTTCTTTCGTTTTCAATGGGGTTGCCAAATTAGTCAGGTTTCAAGGTCTATTTTGGGGTTACTTTCTTTTCGTATTATATTCTCGCTTAAATTAATGCAATATCTCAAAAACTGAAAGGCAGCCGGACTTTTTAGTTGTACAGTGGGACTTCGTCTCACCGTGCGGCAGACCGATGGAAATGAGCGACTATATTTTTCGTGAACGCGAAGAAAGGAAAAAGCCCCTGAAGGTGATTTTGTTCATTAATACAGTTCTTCTCATAAGCAAAGAATGTAAAGTAGGGCAGACACTAAAATAATAATTATTTCCAAGGAAACGAAGTAAAGCCGAATAAAAATAAATCAAAATTCATATAAAAAAAATCCGAGCCTTCACATATTTACATGAAAACACGATCAATCATCTAACTGACCCTCAAAACTGTTTCACTGCATCTACTACGAATCGGTGAAACGTATAGTGTTGTCAATCTTCCAAGTTTGAATATTTCCTTTGATTACCGGCTTTTACAATATAATAACGTAATAAGGTACATAGTTTTTGTTAATAGGGAGGAAAGTCAATAATATTGTATTTACAATTAACAGTTAATTTTCTAAATTTGTATTTTAATAAGTTACATATAATAATAATAATAATAGCTTTATTCCCAACAATAAGAATCATTTACAGGGAAAACAAGAAAAAATATGAATGAAATTTTCTCTTAAAACTAAGGTACTAAAGTAACAACAAAAATAGACAAAAACAATAACAAAAAAAGAACAAAGAAAGAAATAAAAATGAATAAAGAAATTAAATAAATCAGCGCAGTACAAATTAGAATAAAAGTGAAATAAAACAAATATTAGTTACATACATCTAACAAGCAAAACAAGCTTCTAAAAGAATTTTTATAAATGTCCTATCAAGTGAAATGATCTAAACATATTGACCGAATCTTATTTTCGGAGTCTACAAAAATGTCACATTCATTACTAATTAAGTAAAATTTATTGCACATAACATTGATTGGTTTAATTAACCTGAGATTAGTCCTATCACGTGAACAAACAAAAGTAGCGGTATTTCGTGAATTAATTCTATGCACCAATATAGCAACCTCCAATAGCAGCTGAGGACAGTCGATGACTCCGTGCAACAATCTATACTAGAAAATTATAGACGAACACTCTCTGCGAGCCTCAAGTGATTGAAAATTAAATCTCTTCCATAACAAAGAGTACTCTATTCCTCTCATTGGATAGACACCATCTACCTTATATGATAAATATTTTAGAAATCTTTTTTGAACTCGTTCTAGCATTAGTTTGTAGCATAAATAATATGGGCTCCAAATAAGAGAGGGATACTCTAGTTTGGATCTTACATAAGACTCATATAACAGTATTAAAGATCGTTCGCTATTAAAGCTTCTACAGTTGCGCACTATAAAACCTTATAGACGATTGGCTTCCAGCGTTACGTTATTAATGTGATCAGAAAAATTCATTTTGTTATCGAATACTACTCACAAGTCCCTTACACTGTTGGTGCGCCCGAGAGTTGACGTTCCCAGTGAATATTCTTATGTTATTATATGGATTTTCTTCGTCACCGACATAATTTTACATTTAAAAATATTCTATTAAGTCTAATTTATTGTGCTTACACCAATCCTCAAGCACGCAAAGGTCAGTTTGAAGCACTTTACAGTCCTCAATACATGAGACGGGCGCATACAGCTTGAGATTATCAGCGAAAAGCAGCCTGCCACAATTCAGAGTATCACAGAGGTCACTAATATATAGCAAAAATAGTTGGGGGCCAAGATTGGATCCCTTTGGCACGCCCGAGGTTGCGGTATAGGAATCGGAAATATATCCATTATAGTGTACTGACTGAGAGCGGCCCCCAAATATGAAGAAAACAAACTGCACGTATCCACACTAAAACCCATAAGCCAAAGCTTCTGCACCAAAACGAAATGAGATATTCTATCAAAGGCTTTAGAAAAGTCCGTGTGTATTACGTCAACCTGCCCTCCTGCGTCTAATATGTTCTCTGTAAAGTTTGTATAAACTCCCAAGTTTGTTACAGTGGATACATATAACAAGCTATTAAAATTAATAAATATAAGTAGCAACACCGCTACGGTATCTAAAACGATTTGTACGATATAACAGCCCGTGACCATTCGGATTTCTTTACGGTATTGCATGGAATTAGAACAAGGTAACTTTTTGCATACGACAGGATTGCAATTTGGTTCAATGTTTTTGCCTGTGCTTATCGCGCTCATTGAAATTATAAGTAGATGATTGATTTGCCGGGAAACGATTGTATGAATAACCTACGTAGTCTATATAAAAAATGTGTTTGTGGAAAATCGAAACTCAAAACAGAATAAAATAAATACTGACCTTGCGAAAAGCTTACATGCCTACATATATTTGCTTAATATTTATTCCCATTAAGCATGCCAAATTAATAATTAATTAATTATAATTATATAATCACTTTACTGATGATGTGTTAAGAATATACCAGGTTCTCTTTTAGGTTAGTGATTTTTCATTTGCCAGTATTTATAAAACAACTGGTTAGATCGATAATTCTTAGTTGGAACTAATTAAAATCTGAAAACAATTCTAGTATAAACACATTTACTTAATATTTTTTTATATAAGAGGGTAAAAAAAAATGTTTTCATAATAATGAGAAAATTTTAAAAAATCTTATTTTGCTACGTAGTCTCCTCTATTCAAAACACATTTTTCCGACCAAAAAGGAAGTTTTTTTTATACCGTCACACATTGGGACCGAATGCCGAAAAGGTGGCCATAAGTCCCTCAAAATGAATGTTCGATTGAGGGACTTTTCAGGCTCTAGGTACAGTTGTGGTCAAAATAATAGCAGTGGTTCAATAAAAATAACTAAAACTGTTGAAAGGTAACTGCAAAATTCCATTAAGGCAAAAAATTTTTTATCGTTTTAAAAACTTATCAACTGTGCTGAGGTTTCAACAAAAAATATGTATATAAAAATAAATATAAACAAAGTATTTACGTTTTTTTGTAGCAGGAGATGAATTTTGCTTGGTCAAAATAATAGCAGTGTTCGCTTAACACTGGTGTGTTTCAAACCTAAATGGTTTTTGCTCCTTGTGTTCGGTTAAATTGTCAAATTTAGAATAGTTTTGTGTCAGATCTGTCAACACTTTTTCTGTTTTCAATACAACTATGGGAAGGAAGAAGCACTGTTCTCAAGAAAAACGTGAATTGATAAGAAAATTGCGTCGTGATGGAAAATCTTACATGCAGATTCAAAATATTTTGGGATGCTCAGCTAAAATGGTAGCAAACGCTTTAAGATGGCAACCTACACCTGAAACTCGCGGTCGTAAACGCAAAACTACATCCAGACAGGACACACTTATAGTTCGAGCTTCAAAAGCAAACCCATTTGCTTCGTCAACACAACTTCAGGAGATTGTGGGAGTGGATGTAGACGATACGACAACGACTTAAAGAAGCAAAGTTACCAGCAAGAAGTCCGCGTAAGGTACCCTTGTTAAATAAAAGACACAGAAAGAGGCGATTAGAGTTCGCGAAGGAACATATTGAACGGACTCTATTTAAATGGCGTAATATACTGTGGTTCGACGAAAGCAAAATTGTATTATTTGGAAATGTAGCCCGCAGAACATACGTTAGACGCTCTTTAGGAACCGCATATCAGCCTCAGTACACTATTAAGACAGTTAAACATGGAGGTTCAAAAATAATGGTATGGGCATGTTTCTCCTACTTCGGAGTAGGGCCTATATTTTGAATTAAAAACATAATGACCGCCGGTGTTTATGTTGAAATTTTTACAGGACGTTATGTTGCCCTATGCAGAATATGAAATGCCACTTAAATGGGTTTTTATGCATGACAATGACCCAAAACATAGCAGTCGATTATGTAAACAATTTTTAGAAAAGAAAAAAATTAATGTCTTAAATTGGCCAGCTCAAAGCCCAGATCTGAACCCGATAGAAAATCTGTGGGGCGATATTAAAGATAGCGTAGCACGTGCAAAACCTAAGAATCAAGACGAGCTCTGGGCTGTAATCAGAGATTCTTGGAAAAGCATTCCTGTTTTTACGAGGCTGCTTTGAAAAGTCCGTGCAAAAATAAAAAAACTACTTATGTGTTTGGGGTAAACCTTTTTTATTTTTCGACATAGTCTCCTTTTAGGCTTATACACTTCGTCCAACGATCTTCTAGTTTGTTGATCTCTTCCGAATAATAGGATTTGTCCAAGTCTGCAAAATATCCATTAGTGTCTTCAATCACCTCCTCGTTTGAATAAAATCTTTGTCCCGCCAGCCATTTCTTTAAATTGGGGAACAAATAGTAGTCCGAGGGAGCCAAGTCTGGAGAATAGGGGGGATGTGAAATGAGTTGGAATCCTATTTCCATTAATTTTGCGACCACAACTGCTGAGGTGTGTGCTGGTGCGTTGTCGTGATGGAAAAGGACTTTCTTGTGGGCCAATCGCGGGCGTTTTTTCTTGCAGCTCGGTTTTCAAACGGTCCAATAACGATGAATAATATTCACCTGTAATAGTTTTACCCTTTTCCAGATAGTCGATGAGGATTATCCCTTGGGAATCCCAAAAGACAGTCGCCATAACCTTTCCGGTCGAAGGAACGGTCTTCGCCTTTTTTGGTGCAGATTCCCCCTTGGTAACCCATTGTTTAGATTGTTGTTTGGTCTCAGGAATATAGTAATGTATCCATGTTTCATCCACAGTGACGAAACGACGCTTGAAGTCCTCCGGATTCTTCTGGAACAGCTGCAAACCATCCTTGCAACACTTCACACGATTCCGTTTTTGGTCAAGCGTGAGCAATCGCGGCACCCATCTTGCAGATAGCTTTCTCATGTCCAAATGTTTATGCAAAATATTATGTACCCGTTCAGTCGAGATGCCCACAGCACTAGCAATCTCACGCACCTCAACTCTTCTGTCATCCATCACCATATCATGGATTTGATCAATGATTTCTGGAGTCGTAACCTCCACAGGCCGTCCAGAACGTTCAGCGTCACTTGTGCCCATATGGCCAGTCTGAAAATTTTGAAACTACTTATAAACTGTTCTAATCGAAGGTGCAGAGTCACCATAATGTTTAACAAGCTTCTCTTTAGTCTCCTGAGGCGTTTTGCCTTTCATAAAGTAATGTTTAATCACCACACGAAATTCTTTTTCGTCCATTTCTTGAAAATCACTCGACTTCCTTGATTCACACGAATGCCAAACACAAACAAATAGACCAATATGGCTGAAACTTGGTGTGCGTTCATTCAAGAGATGCTACTAACTAAACATGACCTCGATACGCGCCGGTGGTGCCATCTCTCGGACTTTGCACGGACGTTTCAAACCAGCCTCGTAGATGTCAAGATTTGGTTAACTCTATGCCGCGACGTTGTGAAACTGTCATAGCCAATAAAGGGTTTACAATTAAGTATTAGGTGTGTCTGATGCTCATAAAAGAAAAATATTGTTAATTAGTTGTACAGTTTTTTTTTTTAACAGTAATTTTAGTAAAAACACTGCTATTATTTTGTCCACCATAATTTTTAGAAATTTGTCGTTTTTTTTTTTGATTTTTAAGAATTTAATTAATTAGCCTTGTATTACTTTGATGCATCTTAGGTGGGCTTCAAAGTTACCATATTTATGTTTTAGTTGTTCTATTAAAAAAAAACTTAATATGTTTTGATAAAAATTTAGTAAGCAGTGTTATTATTTTGACCACAACTGTATGTGGGTTGGTACCTGCGCTATTCGAAACGACCGGTTATAATAATCAAGTGTGCACAGGTGGCTCTTAACACCTATTGTTAGAGCGTCGAGCAGGCCAGATTCTGAGCTTGTTCTGTTTGAGTTAGACAGGCAGATTTAATTGCGCTCAAATGTTTTGTATTTGAAATTAATTTAATTTCGCGAAGTGG
The DNA here is from genome assembly GCA_019049505.1 of Pachyrhynchus sulphureomaculatus. Classification (NCBI taxonomy): domain Eukaryota; kingdom Metazoa; phylum Arthropoda; class Insecta; order Coleoptera; family Curculionidae; genus Pachyrhynchus; species Pachyrhynchus sulphureomaculatus. The sequence continues at coordinate 28,184,106 of CM032446.1, forward strand.
ATTCTCCGAATAAAAGTGAGTACATATAAATACATATAAATTGATTACAGTAAAATTTGATTATCATTTAATTATTGTAACGTTTAAAATATCACTTTTTTAAAACTTTTAGTTTCAAACATCAAAATTAAAATATCCATAAGTTAAAAGTCCCACGACATCCCACTATCAAACCAATTTTATCGTGTTTTATAACTATTTTTTAATAATATAGAAGCAAAATCAGCTGCCCGCACTTGCACATTTTTTTAAAATAAATTTTATGTAAAAAAGTATGAATAATGTTATATCTATCTTTATAATACATAATACTCAAATCCGTGTCAATTTTCATTTCACACTAATTAACTGAAACATTTTGTTTTTCACATTTTTAATTTCAGATCCTTATCAGCGACATCGAAAAGCCCTATAGTCGAAATTTCATGAAAAATGACAAAAATTATCATTTTTGTCCGCATATCGGATCCGCCACTTTGTTTTTCACATTTTTAATTTCAGATTCTTCATTAGCAACTTCGAAGAGGCCTATAATCGAAATTTCAAGAAAATATGACAATTTTTATCAATTTTGTTCGCCCTATTGGAGCCGCCATTTTTTATGTCAGATTCTTAATCAGCGACCTCAAAAAACCAGATATGCAAATTTTCATATAATTCGAATAACACCTTCATATTTTGGCCACCTTTTCAGGTTTTGGTCCCAATGTGCGTCATCGTAAAATAAAGTAGGTCGCGTCAGGAGCCAGTTGCGCACGAACGATCCTACGGCTCCGTTATTTTCCAAAAGTTTGCCCCCCAACGGTCCAACAAATAAAAGTCGCAAAGGGATAAATCCGGTCGGTAGGGCAGGTGTTTCCAAGGGTTTCCAGTGCCTTTGATCGTGAAGCAGTTCTACACTCCGAATGGGCATGTCTCGCCTTTTTTGTCGATAAGGTGAACTAACTTGATCGAGGAGTTGGCAATAGTAGGCAGCTTTAATGGTACGTCACTCATGAAGAAAATCAATGAGTAATATGCCCTTGTAATCCCAAAAGACGGTTACGTTTTCACGTTCACAAGTGCTCTTTCTCCATGTCTCCACTCCGTGCTTGCCTCTTCAGGCACGGAAGTGCCTTAAAAATTATTCTCCGTCTGCCTGACATCGTGCTAAAAGCTTTTTGTAAGCTCCGAGACGTGTTTCTTTCTAAGCGTCTATCAGTAAGCGAGGAACCCACTTTGCCGACACTTTTCGCAAACCTAAGCCAATCGTGATAAATTTTCCTGTCGCCATCCTAACATCCCTAATCAACTAATAATGGAAGGGCAAGGCGATCGGATTACCTCACGAGAGTTGAGAGAAGAATTCCTGTTTATACTTGATTTACGTCTGCTTAAATACATTAGAATAAAAATATCAATCAGAGGGAAAAATTGTTGTACAATAACCTATCCACCCGTAACCAGTATCCATTTTTAGTGTTCCGTACAAAACACTTATAAGATCACTTCGGTCACACCCGATTTTCTCCGAAATTTGGTACTAATGTAGGAAGCCGTGTAGTTTTGAAAGTTAAATTTTGACTTAAGAGGTTCGTTCTGGGGGGTGAAATCGGAAGTGAAAAAAATTTTTTTTATCAGGCCATCGAGTGGGGTGTCAAATGAAAGTTTGTAAAAATACGAGTTCAAAAATATATATAAAGTAATACTTGCGCATACTTTTCTTTGTATTATTGTTAAAAAATTGCCAAAAATCAAAGTGTTGATCAAAAAATTTTGAAAAATTCTGGAATATTCTCCACAGGGTGCAGATTGAACAAAAATTATCACGAGCACATTACCTTGAATAATTCATCTGGTATATAAAAAACAAAATTTTCAAGGTCATCAGTTTTCAACAAAGATCGGGAACAAACTTTGTTGAAAACTCATTTGGGCTGTATTTTGTGACGTCATTGATCATTTTATACCCCAGTAACAAATTTTTTTTATTTTAAAAGCAATCGACGTACGGAACACTTATTGCGCAAGTCCAATTTGCACTTGACCGGTTATTTATTTTGACGTATATTTAATGCTTATTCGTGGCAAAAGGAATAGTTCGCCGCTTAATACCTTTTGTTTCATCTGAAATTCCCAAATTATTTCATAGCAAGCTAAAGTTATCTCAATATGTAAAAAAATACTTTGTTTTAGCTAAATGGATGGTTTGAAGTAACAACACCGCCCATCCTCTATGGTTATGAAAAAAACGAGGATCAGTTCGTGCTAAAATCACCCAAACTAATTAACAAACAAAACTCTACAACAGTTACCTACATTGAACTAGATTTGCATATTTCCCCAAACATACCTTTATTGGAACCAAATATGGTATGTATTTAAGGAATGTAGGCCTTCACCGCTGAGGTCTAAAATTATTTCCAGGATTATAGGCCCTCAGCAGTGACGTATGATGACGTGAGATGATAAAAAATATTCTCATTTAATATTCTTGGATGACGTTTTTAACGCGAGCTTTTTGTCCTTTAAAAAACGCCATTCGAAACAATCTAACCTTCGTCGACTGACCACGGCACTGTCTGTGGAGTAAAGATATTTCTACCCGACAATACATATAGTACTCAGTATATATCACCACTACACCAAAAACTTTATTTTTGCACTCGACGCGCGTTTCGCTAACCATGTTAGCTTCATCAGGAGCGATGATGGAGTCAATCATCGCTCCTGATGAAGCTAACATGGTTAGCGAAACGCACGTCGAGTGCAAAAATAAAGTTTTTGGTGTAGTGGTGATATATACTGAGTAGTATCATTGTGCCAAAGATTCCACATTCCCAACTTAATACATATAGTACTGGTATAGGCATAATCAAAGATAATGTGGCGACGGTCGACTATCCGAAGGTTCTACATAGATACCTCCTAACTTCGGAATGTGTAAATAATCTTAAAGAGATGCTGATGTTTTAAGAGACAGAGACATTATATGTATATTTTCCGGGATGACTGACATCATCGAGTCACCCTGAAGATTACTTTGGTCATTACCACATCATTTTTGATTATGTTGACCCCCGTAGAAAACGAAATGTCAAAAAGAAATACCTTCAGAGTACTGCCTATTAAAGCTTATAAGGAGTCGGTACCCCTTGTTTTTTAAAAGGAAAGTGGCAATCGCTTGTTTTTTTTTCATCTCTGAAGGTTCAAACTGAAGAAAAATAAATAAATAAAAATGAAACATACAAAAAAAGATGTTTTTTACTCTTTTTGGACATGTTTTACAGCTTGTACAATCTAACAAAACTGACTGCAAATGATAATTTACCAAACTAAAAATTTAATTTAAAAATATCTATGCACAATCGAAGAATACGTGTGTATATGTATATATATATATATATATATATATATATATATATATATATATATATATATATATATATATATATATAGGGTGTAAAATCGCTTAATATATTTAAACCAGTAAACTCTTATGTCAAATGGAACTCTAGAAAAATTATGACAAATATCACTTCGCTATAACTTACGAGAAAGTGGACTTTCTCAGCATCTACGCCAATGGTTGTACTTAACACCAGATCAATATTCTTTCTACACTTTAATTCAGCGCATGCTTAAAATATAACAATAGCAGATCAAAACAAGCAATTGCAAAATCTCTCTATTGAGTAAGATCTCTTAGCAGTTATATTCAAGCATTTAATTTTATTCAAATTGATCATATACTTACTTTTTTATTGACTGATCGTATAAAGTCAGCTCCGGTAAAAGCGGGAGAGGAAGGTGTGCAAGCCGAAGGCTGCGTATTTGGGGTAGTGGTATTGCTAGACGAATGACCGCCGTGGGAAGACGACAATTATTGTGAAGTTGAATCTATGTCGCCTACTGCCACTTAAGTTGAGCAGGATCTAGAAAATTACATGATTTTAGATGTGGTAATAATTATGTATGTTAGTCTATTTACGCTTCCGCACCTACACCAAATTTTTCAAATGTATGTATTTATATTTGTCCTTAAATATTTGCAAAACTACTGGGCCTATTTTAATGAAATCGTTTGTGCTTGATCAGGTAAAGTTCAGTAGTTAGCTTTATAAGAGGAAATAATCGATTTCTGTGAGTACAGCTTTGGCCAAAAGTATTTGTCACCTAACAAAAACTTAAAAATCTTAAAACTATGTTGGAATAGAACCCAAAGACATAACTGGTATATTTATTATAGAAATCAATATATGGTACTATTTCCCTCGGCTTTAAAGGTGTTTTTTGATGCGATTGAGTGTTCCTTGACTCCCGGCTAAGGATCGACCACACATGTCCTACAGGGTTGAGATCTGGTTACTGTGGGAGTTAATTCAAGTTCCACCCTATTCTCCCGGAACCACTTTATTGTCGCAGCCGCTTTGTGACACGCACATCGCACATTTTCACACATATTTCAACCAACTGGATGAGAAAATTCGTGAGAAAAGGCAAAAGAAAACAATAACCTTTCATCATGACAATGCATCTTCTTACAGAAGTGCTTTGGCAACGGCAACTGGTCAGATTAAAGTACGAATTGTTGGAACATCTACCCTATTCGCCAGATCTGGCTCCGTGTGACTTCCATCTGTTCCCAAACCTCAAAAGATTTCTACATAGGAAGCGTTTTTCAAGAAATGATGAGGCGTTAGCATCCGTAGATGGGTATTTTAAAGGTCTTCCGGAAAACCAATTCAGAGATGGGGTAAATGAATTGAAAAATCGCTGGAAAAATTGTATTGAACTTAAGGGAGATTACACTGAAGAATAAATGTATTTCGACTTATTAACTCATCTTTTTTCATTTCCTCGTTCAAAACTTATTAACTGATCTATATGTTTACAAGTGACACAGTGATTAAGTATTTAATAACAAAATTGTTTCTTAATTTTCTTACAAAATTTCAGTTAAGAAAATTTTTCGTAGATTCAGATAGCTTTTGGCATTAAACTGTCAAAAAAATACACATCATTCCATTTCAACTGTTAAGTGTTAACGGGTACCCACCGACCAAAAACAGACGCTGACAAAAATATAATAAACGCATCAGATTTGTATCGAACCCTTTTCTTAAAGATTTTTATTTTACGTTATAATAAAATATTTCCAATTGCTTTTAGATATTGTATTTAAAAAGTCAAATAATACAGAATATCATTATACAAATTCGTGCTATAAAAATATTATAATTCAACTTATAATAGAGAGATTTTGCAACGCCTTTTTTCACATGCCTTTGTCCTTATCGTTATCTCAAGCATGCGCAGTATTAACGCGAAGGAATTGCAAGGTTAGGTTAGTATTCATCTTTTATAAACTTAGGAGTTTTTTTATTCATTTCATGGTTAAGCACACCGCACATAGGGGTATTTGAACGATCTACGCGGCCAAAATTATTTTTCGGTTCTATTGTATGCTAAATTATATTACCAAGTTAAATTAATCAGTTACTTTGCATAAAATTACTTAATTTGTAATAAAAAATAAAAAAAACGAAACTTAATTTTACAAAAAAAAAAAAAATTTTAAATGAAAACATTTATTTACAAAACAAATGTAAAATTTAAACTTATAACACCCCTCTTTTGCATCGAGGGTTAAAAATACACTATAAACAATCATGTTTTGTCGTCCACAAACGTATTTTTATCTTTACTTCCAGAAGAACACAGTGGGTTCAGCTCTGCAGGCAGGAGCATTTCTAGAGTCTCAGGTAGGAATGAATGTGACTTTATCCTCTTTATTCGCCTCATACTGCTCAACAAAGGATCGGAACTTAAAAGTAAACGATTAAAAATATCCCTGTTGCAGCTTTCTCGTGAAAACTTTCGGGCAAAATCTTGTCGGTAAGACCGAAAGTGCTTGTTCCTTGCCTCTGCGGCTTCTTCAGACAGCTGCCCAATTGGTAACAAAGCATTTTTTATTATCTCTGCGCCATGAACAAGTATCTTGTGCATCGTGGGTGTCATGGGATGCCACGGGAGAGAGAGGTCCACATATAGACGAGCAGTTTCTGATGCACACTTGTTATATTTTTCTGGGTCGACTTTATGTCCGCTTGAGATTGTCTCCACAATGACTTTTAACCTATATAACAGGTCATAGTTAAGGCCCGTTATTTCTGCTGTCAATTTCGGGTCTTCAAAAAATCTTCGACTAGTGTTGTCTTTGGCATATCGACCAATAACCCGGTTTCCTTGTGAAACCGGGTCTGGATTTCAAGTTTCTTCTCTTTCTCGAGTTCCTTTTCAGCCTCTGTTTTTCTTTCTCTATAATTTTTTACTGGCAGTTTATAAGCCAGATGTAGGACACTTTCAAATAATCTTATCCTGGCATGTAATACTGAGAGATTTGTACTGCCTCGGTATTAACTTCTTTTGTTATATCCAATCGGTTAAAATCCTTTGAGGTTGCACCACAAATATAGCACCGGCTGGTTGCTGTGGTTCCAGTGGCGGCATTACACACTTCTCCATCCACCATTGTCATGATAAATTTGTGTTTGACTATAAACTTTTTCTCATCCAAATCAACCTCAGTAGGAATGAGAGACTCAACTGATTTATTCACGTAGTTAATTTCTTGTTCTATGACATCAGTACTATCTTTGATAAAACAAAATCTTATTGGCGGACAAAAACGCGGAGAAGACGGAGTTGGATCCTCCCACACGGTTTTTTCATTATTTTTTGCACACACTAATTTTAGAGGCACGAAGCAACTATGAAATATATTGCTATCCGAATCCGCCTCACTGTCAAACTTTTGTTTGTATTGTGATTGTTGTGATCCGTCTCAACCCCATTTATGAATCATCGTTAGGGTATTCCGTTTTTGTTCATTTAATGTTTGCAATACCTCTTTCAAGTAGTTGGACAATCGTGTAACAGGGCCTGTAATTGAGCTTCCGCACTAGTGCTAGTTATCTTGCACGCTTCTGGCGGCGGGTAACACTTGTTTTTCCTTTTGTAGGAGGCTATAACACGAAAAAATATGTTTGTTCGTCCTTCTTATGATTTCTTTCTTGTGAGATCTGCGTCTATGTACATTTGGATTGCTTCCTTAACAATCAAAGGGCTACTTTTATTTTTTGATGAGTTTGTGCATATAATACACCTTTTTATATTTTGTTGCCCGAGTTGGTGTAGTGATGATTTCGTTGAGTACATTCGAAGCACAACTTGCGCGGCATGCACTATCACCTCCTCTTCAAAGGTAGAGCGAAGCTCCTCCCTCTTTCTTCTTTTAGTTCTTTCGCTTGTTCAAAAGGTTTGCTTGATCGACCAGATCGATTTTGCAGACTGTCAACCACTGGAATTTCAAAGGTTCCTTCTAGCCATGAACTATTGTATTGAACAAATATGTCTTCCTTATTATGGGCTTTGATCCATCTACGTTTAACTTCAGATTTAAAACGAGAAAAATTCCTTTTTAAGGTTTGTATTTGCTCTTGTGTATATCCTTCAGTTGACAAAAGTTGTTCTTTCAAGCAATTTAGTTGTCTTCCAAATAAGGTAAATTTTCCTTTATCATGCGGTCAAACAAGTAATTCCGGGTCACAACCTTCATTCCCGATATACCAAGTGAACCTACAACAAAGAATCGTTAAGTTAAAATTGATTAAATCCAAATCTATTTTTTCTCACAATTTTAACCATAATTTTCAAAGTCCCAAAATGTTTCTTATCCGGACTTATCCGGGGCCAGTTTTTGGATTTATTGTTTACTGAAACTACCAACTTTAGAATATTATCAAAATTATAGCCGGATATAACAGGGAAGTGTGAAAACGGCGGTAAAACATTTTTTTTTTTTTACAAAATAATACTCATCGAAAAGACCTTTCTTTACCGTCCCTTATGTTGACTCACAAATGAGTAAATGATAAAAGTTTTAGGAAATAACATAGTTACATACCTGTACTCTGAGAATTCATTACTTTTTCCACTACTTTAGAACTTATAGACATAATATTTCACTTTCACAATTATGATTGTTAAGAGCGCCGAGAACCGATAACGTACACGAGATAAAAGGATCGAATTCCGACTGACATAAAATAGGTAAGACTGCACGAGTGGGGTTGGCAGCGGTTGTCTTTTGTTCCCGGAAGGGTCCTCTGTCTCTGGTAGTCGGTTACCTGGCAATATTTTGTGTTTTGATGTTTTGACTTTTGGCCGCGTAGATCATTCAAATACCTGTATGTGCACCGGTTATTAGTATTCGATGGGCCAACACAAATTTCTAAATTAAAATTGTGTCTACGAATGTGCGATAAATAAAATTTCATTTGAAATTACCACTACACACAATTAATGCCATTGTGCCAAAGATTGCAAAATCCCAACATAATCTAAACACCAATTAACTATTGTCAGTGTTATTTGCAATAAAAGATTATCATTTCAGTTTTACTGTATTATTTTAGTGGTTTGTATACCTAAGTAGGGAAAAAAACAAGCCCTACCCTAAACGCACTAAGAATAACGAACTTCAAATAATCTCTCTTACAAGTTCCTAAATAAGGGAAACCGTTATCCTCAAAAAAGGATTCTCTTATTTTGTTTCAATATTGCGCAAGCTCTGAAATGGGCGCATGCTTCAAATAACGATAACAGCTGAATCATTATATTTAATTTCTTTCCTTTACTACTGCGCAAGGTCTAAACGGTGGGCGCATGGTTCAAATAAAGATAAAGACAGTGGCCTACCAAAATAAGCGTTGCAAAATCTCTCTAATATTTATCTCCAATTGAATTAAATTTATTTACCAGGTGTACAAGTATGAAATGCGGATTTTTTTTTTCTAAAAAAAACATGTTAAATTCGGAAGAATGATAAAAAGTGCTTTATTCAAAGTATGCTCCATCGCTTGTTATACATTTTTCCCATCTTTTGGGCAATTTGTGAATACCACGCCAGTAAAAATCTTCCGCTTTTGCTGCGAACCATTCATTGAGCCATTTTTTCACATCTTCGTACGAACCAAAGCGCTGCTCAGCAAGTGCGTGACCCATCGATCCAAACAAGTGGTAATCGGAAGGAGCCAAGTCTGGTGAGTAAGCCGCATGGGGTAGAATTTCCCAGTTGAGTGCTTCCAACGTGTCGCGAACTGGTTTTGCTGTATGTGATGGAGCATTGTCATGAAGAAAAATGACTTTGTGTTGCCTCTTTCGGTATTCTGGCCTTTTTTCAAGCAGCGAACGGTTCAAATCGATCAATTGGTGTTGGTAACGTTTAGTATTAACCGTTTCCCCAAGTTTTAACAGCTCATAATAGACCACGCCCTTCTGGTCCCACCAAACACAGAGCATCGTCTTTCTGCCGAAGTGATTCGGTCTTGCGGTCGATGTGGATGGTGCGCCTGGGTCTACCCATGATTTTTTGCGCTTGGGATTTTCAAAATAAATCCACTTTTCATCCCCTGTAACTATAAGATGCAAAAACGACTTCCTTTTGTACTGAGCAAGCAAAATGTCACACGTGTTTTTTACGCTTTTCCATTTGCCTGTCATTCAACTCATGTGGTACCCATCTACCGGCTTCTGAATCTTTCCCATCTCTCGTAGCCGATTGGAAACAGCTTGCTGACTAACGCCCAATTGCTCGGCGAGTTGTTTTTGTGTTAGCGAATCATCTTCGTCCAACAATGCTTGCAATTCCACATCTTCGTATTTTTTTGGCGGTTTTCCACGTTCCTTGTCTGCAACATCCAAGTCACCACTTTTGAAACGCCGAAACCATCGTTCACACGTATCTTGCGATGGAGCATATTCACCATAAGCTTCTCGAAGTAATCGGTATGATTCAACAGCAGTTTTCTTCAAATGAAAACAAAAAATTAATGCTGCCCGCGAATGCTCTTTGATCGGTATAAATTTCGACATATTGAACACAACAACACAACACTATGCACACACTTTTCCAATTTATCACTCGTGCGCGTCTGACACTTGTTGATGACACAACAAAATGGCGCAGTGTCAAATCTTTATAGTACAAACTGCATTGGTCCACCATTTGTTGTCTGAAATCCGCATTTCATACTTGTACACCTGGTATATAGTTTTAATTACTTATACACTTACAATGTTGCCGTCATTGAAAATTTCGACTGGTACGTTCGCCAAAACTGGTGTCAGCTGATTGACTCTTTATTGATCTTCGGTACACTTTTTACAACCGTGCCATCAATTTAATATAATAATAAACATTATTGATTATCTGACTTCTAGGCCGATCTTCCTTCTAACGAAATACCTTACATTAAAGACCACGTGACAAAATGGAACGAAATATTTCAACTAAGTTTTCCAAGCAAAAAATTTAACACTCTTGCTCTCGATACAAAAGGAAGGACAAACTGTATAACAAGGTATGTTAACTAAGAAATAGGCACATTTGAAGTAACCAACCAATTGAGCACTAAATTAAAATTTTGAAGACAAAAAAAACATGGTTTACGAATTGATTCTGGTGGTAGATTTTTCTTTTTTATTATTACCCACTTGGTTTTTCTTACATTCGTAATTAATCCAAATTTTTCGCGGGCTGTTACGACTCGATTGATCAGTGCTGGAGATCTTTGACATTATTTGCTAATAGAACAGTATCATTAGCCCACTGTATGTTTTTCAGTGTACTCCCATTAACCGTTATTTCTTCAATGGATTCATAGACAGCCTCATTAAACACATCAGAAAAAAGGTTGAACAACAGTGATGAGAGAATGCATCCCTGTCTTGCACCTTGGAATGCTTTCGGACTTTTCCAGCCCAATTTTCACTTTCATTGACTGATTCCAGTACAGATTTTTAATAATATTTAGATCTCTTTTGTCTATATTTGTTATTTCTAGAATTTTTATTACTATCCAGCAAAAAAATCGAGATCGAAGATTCCCAAGAAAAGAAATCCGACTAAAAAGTAGACAACGAATATATTAAGCCGTTTTCAGGAAAAGCAGGTTCCCTGTATGTATAGACCCTGGGCTACTCAGTAAAGATCGGATCTGGAGGGGGGGGGGACTCCTCGTCGCTCTACTCGTCGACTCCGTACGTCACCAAAAGGATGGATTACTGCGAATTATCATTGTCATTGTCAATGTGATGTTTCTGAGCGATCGCATTCTGTGTAATTTTGAGGGATTTCTAAGAGGACTTAACTTGTATTATATCGTATCGGGGCATACTGTTGCTATGATCATGGAGAAGCTCCATCATTAGACTTTCATTTTTAGTATATGTTATTTTGTCGAAGTGTAACCAACATAAACTCCTGGACAAAATTAACGCAACAATCTGAAAATTAATTTATCTTTTTCTTATGTCAGTTTTAAAGTTTATCGAGTATTTGAATAGTAGGCTATGCATATTTTGTTTCGTTGTTCATGCCAGAAATCAAAACAATTCGTTTAGATTTACAGTTTTAAAGAGTTTTTTAGAAGATAAACAAGTTTCTGTAATAATCCGATAGATTTTCTTTAAAAGTAAGCTTATAAATTGTTCCCTTTTTCAAAGTAATACGTTTTTGTGGTAGACTGTTTTATTTTTGACCCCGAAGAATTAGAAAAATGAATCGAACAAGGAATTTAACTGAACACGAGGTAGTGCGAGCCTAAGTTTTGTTGGACGAGGGATATTGTCAGAGTTATGTTACCAATTTCTTAGGCAAACATCGTTCCACAATAAGTCGTATGGTAAGACGCTTGAATGAAGTAGGAACTTATTCTAGAAGGCTAGGGCAAGGCCGAAAACGATGCACTAGCGACCTAGATGAACGTTTTATAAGACAATATGCTTTAAGAAACAGGACTGTCACTAGTTCTATAATAAGAAACGAACTCGAAGCTGTTCGCAATGTCACAATTTCTTCTAAAACAGTTAGAAGACGGTTAAATGAAGCTGGATTAAACAGTAGGAGACCAGCCACTCGCAGGTTACGTTTTGCTCGAAATCACGAAAACTGGTCTGTGGATGATTGAAAACAAGTTTTCTTCACAGATGAAACTAGGGTTAGTCTAAAACATTCAGATGGTCGTGAGCGAGTATGGCGAAGACCAGGAGAGAGGTTTGCTCCTTGCAACATCTCTGCAAGGATTCGGCGGTGGCATCTGCTTTGATGCTCGCACAGAGTTAGTTCCTGTCCGTACGAGATCCATGAATGCTGACTACTATCTTGAGAATATTGTAATAGAACATGTGATGCCTTTCGGTCATTTTGTGGGGCCCAATTTCCTGTTTATGCAAGACAACGCTCGACCTCACGTGGCTAGGGAGGTACTCGATTATCTTAATCAAGTTGATATACCGATTATGCAATGGCCACCAAAAAGCCCGGATCTGAATCCGAAAGAACATGTATGGGATCACCTTAAGAAAAATGTGAAACGTCATATACCTGCACCTAGAAACCTGAGGGAACTTGAAAATGCAGTTATCACAGAATGGGAGCAAATTCCTCAAGAGTTTATCCAAAATTTAATTAGAAGCATGCCTAGGCGCATAAACGCTGTCATCCGAAGTAGAGCAGGCAACACACGCTACTAATGTCCCAGTTACACCATTAATTTTGCTACTAGTGTCCCAGTTTATTTTTTTCATTATTACATAATTTCAACGATTTTGTTATTAGGTCTTAAGAATAATTTTAATACGAATCTTATAGAGAAATTTGGTAGCTAATTCACTTTTAAAGTATTCGAATAAGTTTTTTCTAACTTTTAGTGTAACCAATGTTCATAAAAAAAATTATTAAAATTAATTCATTATAGCGATTTGTATGATTTAATATATGTGTATATAGTGTATTTTTTGAACATTGAATATGTGGAATTGCGTGCCACGAAACACTATTTGCAGGAAGCATTACTTTTCTTGTTTAATTCGAAGAAAAGTGCTACTGAAAGTCGTCGATTGCTCTCGGAAACCTATGGTGATTATATTCCATTGATGAAAACCTGTGAGTACTGATTTCGGCGCTTTAAAAGTGGTGATGTCGACACGGAATACAAAGAACGTCCAAGCCGGAAGAAGAAGCTTCAAGATGAATAATTGGAGGCATTATTCGATGAAGAGCCGTGCTAAATGGAAAAAAGAACTTGGAGAATCATATGCGTTGATTGCATTCAGTCACACTTTTTAGTCTAAAGATGGCAAAATAGCGGATTAATAGTCCGAAGTCAGGTACGTGGGTAGAATTCGCGATAAATTAACAGTCGGTTAAAGAAGTAGTGAGTATCTAGTCGGACCAGAGTATTTTATTTTTCGATTAAGGAGTTTTTTGGTTAGATATCTAAGATAACAGCGAATATTGTTGAGGTAAAACAGAAAGTTGGAAGATATAAGAAGTGTGAATTTATTTTGAGGGATTTCTAAGAAAGGGCGTAACTTGTATTATATCGTATCGGGGCATACTGTTGCTATATTCATGGTGAAGCAGCATCATTAGGTTTTAATTTCTAGTATATGTTATTTTGTCGAAGTGTAAACAACATATTTTTTTGAGCACTGAATATGTCGAATTACGTGCCAACAAAACAGTTGCGGGAAGCATTACTTTTCTTGTTTAATTCGAATAAAAGCTCTGCTGAAAGTCATCGATTGTTGTCTAAAACCTATGGTGATTATATTTCATCGACAAAAACATGTGAGTACTGGTTTCGACGCCTTAAAAGTGGTGATTTCGACACAGGAGACAATTTAATGCTGGAACTCTTTTATAACCTCACTTTTATATAAGCTGTATTTAGGTCATGTGGCTTAATTTAGTGAGTACTACAACCTGTTCAAAAATGATCCAACTTAAAAAAAAACACTTTGCATATACGTTTTTTTACGAGTATTATACGAGTATATATGACTGGTGGTAGGCTTGCAAATTTTAGATGGTTTCGGGTTATTTAGCTGATAATCGTATGTCCCCATCTAGTAGACAAATGTAGAATGAAACTAACACTCATGATCAGACTGATTTAATTACAGCATGCATACAAGTATATATAATTTCATGCATTATGAGCATGGGCCAATCATTTACTTTTTCGTTAATTCAGTGTTTCATTAATTCAGTTTTTCATTACCACTAGTATACTTGGAATTACTAAATATTACAATAAAGAAGACATAACTATTGCTGCAGAAAAATACAGCGTCGCCGAAAAACGAAGCAGGTGGGCTACTGCCTAATCGTTAAAATGTATCTCGTCTGGTTTCTCAGAGATGTCGCCCATGTTTTTACTTATTACTGGCTAGCTGAGAAAGTTTAAAGATGAAGAATTAGAGATGTTACTCGATGAAGGCCCGCTCCAAATGCAAAAAGAACTTGCAGAATCATTAGAGTTGACCGCACAACCATTTCCAAGCGCTCACATGCACTGAGAATAATTCAAAAGCAAGAAAATTGGATGCGGTACGAATTAAAACCGAGAGACGTTGAAAAGCAATGTTTCACCTATAAACATCTGCTTCATCGGTACAATCGGAAACGTTTTTTGCAATGTATCGTAACTGGTGATGAAAAATGGATACGCTACGAAAATCCAACGTGCAAAAAATTGTAGGTGAGGCCCGGTAAACCATCAACATCCTCGCCAAAGCCAAATATTCATGACTCGAAGCTTTGTATCTGGTGGGATCAGCTGGGCGTAGTGTATTATGAGCTGCTCCCACTCAACAAAACTATTACTGGGGAACGTTACCGACAATTGCGCCGAGCGTTGAAAGAAAAACGACCGCAATATGCCAACAGACATGACAAAGTGATTTTTCAACATGAGAACACTCGGCCACATGTTGTAAGACCCGTCAAGAAAGCGCTTGGGTGGGATGTTCTACCTCATCTGCCGTACTCACCAGACATTGCTCCTTCTGATTATTAGTTGTTCCGATTTATGAAGCACAGTCTGTCTGAACAGCGTTTTCATTCTTATGAGGATACCAAAAAATGAGTCGATTCGTGGATAGCCTCAAAAGATGTGTCGTTCTTGGTATTCATATGCTGCCACAAAGATGGGAGAAAGTAATGCCTAGCGACAGACAATACTTTTAATAGTCCATTTGTAACCATTTTCTTACAATAAAGAGATATTTTTACTGAAAAATCCCTCAAAATTAATTCGCACACCCAATATTTTGGTAAAAATTGTTCATGTAACTGCATATACAAAAAACACAGGTGTTGCAGTTTAGTGATCCTGGTTTAGTTGCTTTCGACGAAGCAGATATACCGTAACACTTCTCAAGCCATTCTTGAGTTCTAGCTATATTTTTCTCATCAAAAAGCAATGTTTAATCAACACACGAAATTTGCAAAAATTAAAAGTCACTCAAATATTTGTAACTCGCAAACTAAGAGACAAAATGCCATGAAAATTTTACACAAATCTTCTGAGAGTGGACACTAACTGAAAATGGCTTTTTTGTTTGTGCCGCCATTTCTTGCAAGTGTCGGGACTTTTCACCCCGTGTAGGATGTATTTTCTGAGAAAATACACTTCATGCTTTAAAAATTTTATATCATTTGTGTAATCTGCCTGGGGAATTTGAAACAATTATAAAGAAAATTTGGATTTATACCGCGAATTATGTCGATTATACTGAGGTAATATGTCCGTATGTAGATATTAATTACTTACTAAAACAGCAAATATGTATAGTGACTAAAACTTATAATCACAAATAGATAAACACACGTAAAAACAAATAAGTATTATTCACGTATGTCGTCCGCATGATTCATACGTCTAATTAAAATTATATTATTTTTAAATTATCATTTTTTATCTCGATATGGTATTTAAGTACGTAATTTTAAGTGGACAATAAGGTAAACTCCCATTTAAAAAGTATATATTTTTTTTTTTTAAATCGGAAAAACCCAGCCACTTTCCGATGTGTGCAAGTAGTAGGGTTTATTGTTTGAAAAAAAATTCCGACAATTAGCCTTCAGAAGTTTAATTAAATTCTAACCACTACTTTACTTTAGATACATAAGGCCTTTGGAGTCACCCCAACTAAACACTGAAGAATTTGACGTAACCCCCGACCAATGCTTGAGATATGTCTCTTTAATACCATTTACCGAATGTAATCCATTTTATCAAAATCTCTGGCTTACTACGGATGTAAGTAACAAAGAAACTTGAACTGTAATCTTTTTTATCCGTAGGTGATTCATCCTATCGAGCGAAGCACTCAATATTATTATTTTTAATTTTAGCAATTGCTGAATTTTATGACTGGTTCAGTAATAGATCACTGCATCGCATTAACATGTTTCTTGTTGGCTTTAAAACTGGAAGTATATTTATTGTTAGGTAAGTAGTCAATGTACTAAAAAAAATCGCGATAGTGATTTACTCAGTACTACCCTTGAAGACACTTTTTTTTACTATTTTACACTAAAGAAAAGCTTAATCCGAGCACTACCACTACACCAAACACTTTGATGTTAGTAAAAGGTGTCTCAAAATGACCTGACATTTTAATTTGTTAATAAAACGTATTATTTATTTGAAAGTACGATTGTTTTTATTTTAATATAAGACACAAACATGGAGGTTATGTGTGGAACAGAATATCCGATAAATGGCCGTCTCGACACTGCAAACGTTCACATTTTGACCTAATTACGGACTAATTTCATTAATGGTGCGGCTAATTTCTTCCTTAAGCTCCGGAATAGTCTGTGGATCATTGGCATACACTTTTCCTTTCAGAAAACCCAAAAAAGAAGTACAATGGCGCCAAATCGACGATCTTGGTGGCAATTCATATCGCCGCACATACATCTACGCGGCCAAAAGTCAAAAAATCAAAACACAAAATATTGCCAGGTAACCGATACCAGAGACAGAGGACCCTTCCGAGAACAAAAGACAACCGCTTCCAACCCCACCCGTGCAGTATTACCTGTTTTATGTCAGGAATTCGATCCTGTTACTTCGTGTACGTTATCAGTTCTCGGCGCTCTAAAAAATCATAATTGTGAAAGTGGAATTTTATGTCTATAAGTTCTAAAGTAGTGGAAAAAAATGGATTCTCAAAGTACAGGTATGTAACTATGTTATTTCATAAAACTTTTATCATTTACTTATTTGTGCGTCAACGTAAGGGACGATAAAGAAAGGTCTTTTACACGAGTATTATTATGTAAAAAAAAATGTTTTACTGTCGTTTTCATACTTCCCTGTTAGATCCGGCTATAATTTTGATAATATTCTAAAATTGGTAGTTTCAGTAAATAATAAATCAAAAAACTGGCCCCGGATAAGTCCGGATAAAATACATTTTGGAACTTTAAAAATTATAGTCAAAATTGTGAGAAAAAATAGATTTTGATTTTATCAATTTTAACTTAACGATTCTTTGTTGTAGGTTCACTTGGTACATCAGGAATGAAGATTGTGACCCGGAAATACTTGTTTGACCGCATAATGAAGGAAAATTTACCTTATTTGGAAGACGAACTAAATTGCTTGAAAGAACAACTTTTATCAACTGAAGGATATACACAAGAGCAAATACAAACCTTAAAAAGGAATTTTTCTTATTTTAAATCTGAAGTTAAACGTAGATGGATTAAAGCCCATAATAAGGAAGACATATTTGTTCAATACAATAGTTCATGGCTAGAAGGAATCTTTGAAATTCCAGTGGTTGACAGTCTGCAAAATCGATCTGGTCGACCAAGCAAACCTTTTGAACAATCGAGCGAGAGAAGTAAAAGAAGAAAGAAGGAGGAGCTTCGCTCTACTTTTGAAGAGGAGGTGCATGCCGCGCAAGTTGAGTTGAGAAAAATGGGAAAGCGAGATGCTTCAAATGTACTCAAAGAAATCATCACTACACCAACTCGGGCAACGAAATATAAAAAGGTGTATTATCGCACAAAATCATCAAAAAATAAAAGTAGCCTTTTGACTGTCGAGGAAGCAATCCAAATATACATAGATGCGGATCTAACAAGAGAACAGTATGAAATCATAAGAAGGACGAACAAACATATTTTTCCGTGTTATAGCCTCCTACAAAAGGAAAAAAAAAAAGTGTTACCCGCCACCAGAAGCATGCAAGATAACTAACACTAGTGCGGAAGCTCAATTACAGCCCTTGATAGATCTTTCTGTTACATGATTGTCCGACTACCTGGAAGAGGTATTGCAAACATTAAATGAACAAAAACGGAATACCCTAACGATGATTCATAAATGGAGTTGCGACGGATCACAACAATCTCAATACAAACAAAAGTTTGATAGAGATGTGGATTCGGCTAGCAATATATTTCAAAGTTGCTTCGTGCTTCTAAAATTAGTGTGTGGAAAAAATAATGAAAAAACCGTGTCGGAGAATCCGACTCCGTCTTTTCCGCATTTTTGTCGGCCAATAAGATTTCGTTTTATCAAAGAGAGTACTGATGTAACAGAACAAGAAATTAACTACGTGAATAAATCAGTTGATTCTCTCATTCCTACTGAGGTTGATTTGGATTAGAAAAAGTTTATAGTCAAACACAAATTTATCATGACAATGGTAGATGGAAAAGTGTGTAATACCGCCACTGGAACCACAGCAACAAGCCGGTGGTGCAACTTAAAGGAATTTAACCGATTGGATATAACAAAAGAAATTAATCCCGAGGCAGTACAATGCGGTCTCTCAGTATTACATGCCAGGATAAGATTATTTGGGAGTATCCTACATCTGGCTTAAAAACTGCCAGTAAAAAAATATAGAGAAAGAAAAACAGAGGCCGAAAAGGAACTCGAGAAAGAGAGGAAACTTGAAATCCAGATCCGTTTCGCAATGAAACCGGGTTATTGGTCGATATGCCAAAGGCAAAGTTTGGAAACACCAATGATGGGAACACCAGTCCAAGATTTTTTGAAGACCCGAAATTGGCAGCAGAAATAACGGGCCTTAGCTATGACCTGTAATATAGGTTAAAAGTCATTTTGGAGACAATCTCAAGCGGACTTAAAGTCGACCCAGAAAAGTATGCATCAAAAACTGCTCGTCTATATGTGGACCTCTACCCATGGCATCCCATGACACCCACGATGCACAAGATACTTGTTCATGGCGCAGAAATAATAAAAAATGCTTTGTTACCAATTGGGCAGCTGTCTGAAGAAGCCGTAGAGGCAAGGAACAAGCACTTTCGGTCTTACCGACAAGGTTTTGCCCGTAAATTTTCACGAGAAACAGGGACATTTTTAATCGTTTACTTTTAAGTTCCTTCCTTTGTTGAGCAGTATGAGGCGAATAAAGAGGATAAAGTCACATTCATTCCTACCAGAGAGACGCTAGAAATGCTCCTGCCTGCAGAGCCGAACCCACTGTGTTTTTCTGGAAGTGAAGATGAAAATACATTTGTGGATGATAAAATATGATTGTTTATAGTGTATTTTTAACCCTCGACGCAAAAGAGGGGTGTTATAAGTTTAAATTTTACATTTATTTTGTAAATAAATGTTTTCATTTAAATTTTTTTTTTTGTAAAATTAAGTTCCGTTTTTTTTATTTTTTTATTACAAATTAAGTAATTTTATCCAAAGTAACTGATTAATTTAACTTGGTAATATAATTTAGCATACAATAGAACCGAAAAATAATTTTGGCCGCGTAGATCGTTCAAATACCCCTATGTGCGCCTTGGCGCGAGATAACAGGACCATGAAACTTCGTCTGCAATAACTGCATTGTTTCACCCGCAGTGGGGCAGGTTGCGTCATCTTGTTGCAAGAATATGTCTTCCGAATCTATGCCGTTCAATTCATTCCATTAAAAGTTGGTTATCATGTCACGATAACGAACACCATTGACGGTAACCGCATTTCGAGCAGCATTCTCGAAAAAGTACGGCCCAATCACTCCTCCAACCCAAAATCCGAACCAAACTAGTGGTGGATGCATGGAAGCTGTTGGATCACTTGTGGGTTTTCAGTTCCCGAAATTCGACAGTTTTGTTTATTTATGTAGCCACTAAGTTGAAAATGCGCCTCATCGCTGAAGATGATTTTCTTCGAAAAATCACCATCGATTTGTTGATGCCCCAATGTCCAATTGGCGAATGTACGGCACTGCGCATGGTCTGCTGGCTGCAGTTCTTGTGTCAATTAGATCTTGTAAGCATGCAAATGCAGATCTTTCGTCAAAATTCGCTGCACAGAGCATCCTTAAATGTTCAGTTAATGAGCACGATGGCGAATCGAGGTGGAAGGACTTTCGTCAACACTCGCACTCACTGCGGCTACATTTTCATTCGACCGGGCGGTATGAGGACAGCCACTGCTTTTCGAGGTCAGAATTGATCCACTAACCTCAAATTTTTTAATTAACTGCGTTGCGAGATGGTGTGTTATGACGACCAAAAGACGTGCGGATTTTTCGAACCGTCTCTGCAAAATTTTCACCATTTTTGAAGTGAATTTTCATGATTTCTATGCGTTGCTCGATCGTGTAATTCTTCATGACTAAACCTAAATACTTCCTGATGCTAGTTGTCAAAGATCAGTACTCTATCTTTTAAAATGTCAGGTCATTTTGAGACACCCTTTAGTTAGAAGTGATGCATGACCAAGATCGTCTTTTTAGTGTTCTGTACGGAACCCTTATGAGATCACTTCGGTGTCTGTCCGTCTGTTACACCCGATTTTCTCCGAAACTATTTGACATAGAAAGTTAAAATTTGGCACAAATATAGAAATTGATG
Source organism: Pachyrhynchus sulphureomaculatus (assembly GCA_019049505.1). Taxonomy (NCBI): domain Eukaryota; kingdom Metazoa; phylum Arthropoda; class Insecta; order Coleoptera; family Curculionidae; genus Pachyrhynchus; species Pachyrhynchus sulphureomaculatus. The sequence goes on from CM032446.1 coordinate 28,204,849, forward strand.
GACCCATCAGAGCCGTGTAATTTTGAAAGTTAAATTTTGACTCGAGGGGTTAGTTTTGGGGGGTGAAATTGAAAGTGAAAAAAAAAAAATTACCAGGTCATTGAGTGGGGTGTCAAATGAAAGCTTGTAAAAACACGAGTTCAAAAATATATATGATGTAATACTTGCGCACACTTTTTTTGAAATGTTTTTATAAAATTGCCAAAAATCGCTGTCCTCCCCCTTATCTGGAAAGGTACTGATCAAAAAATTTTGAAAAAATTCTGAAATATTCTCCACAAGTTGCAGATTGAACGAAAATTATCACGAGTGCATTACCTTTCATATATTAAAGTCCGTACGATTTGTAATGGCATAGTCGGCCATAAAACCGAGAGAGAAGGTGCCTAACTATTGTACGTGCTTTTACTCGTATGCTAAGAATGGCAAATCCCATCCAATTATCTACCAGTGTTCTACCTTTGTCTATTACGCCCCGGAATCGTACACTCGACAGAGATAGCACCAATTAGCCGCTAATGATAGGAGTTTCCACTATAAAACAGGGTCGCATTTGAATTTGTTTGTTATTTGTGATTATTTGTCGATAGACATATTACAAATAAAAATTCGAAACGCCACGAGAAGTATTGAATGGTCAAAGTCGGAAGTTAGTACTAAATGTTCTTGATTACTTCCAAAATAAAAAAGAAAACTCATTGACAAGTTTGTCTGTGATTAAGTGTCCATCCGAGGCACTAAAACTAAGTTTGAGAACGGTAGCCAGAATAAAACAAGAAGGCATTGATTGTGCTAAAAAAGAGTATACGAGGATAAGAAGAGCTTCAAAAGACCAGAGACTTGAGAGGGTCCGAGAAAAGTGAGATCCGAAAAGTTATTCATGACCTAATTGTAGAAGGAAAACATGTTACTTTGGACATGATACGTAAACAACTATAATCAAAATAAATTTTAAGCTGCAGCAGATCGTCACTTGGTTTAATTATGAAACAATTAGGATTCCAATACAAAATTAACAATGGAAGAAGATACATCATGGAGAAACCAGAAATATTATCAAAATGAGTTAAGTTTTTGAGAGAGTATGTTGCCAATATGACTTCTGACGCTCCCCTAGACGTTGTGTTTTTAGACGAAATATGGATTCACTAACATGGAAACAGCATACGGACTTGGCACGATGAAAATCCTCGATCTGTATGGAACAAAAAAGCAGCCGCTGGAAAAAGATACATCATCGTTCACGCTGACAATAAAATCAAATCAAATCAAATAAAGCTTTATTGTAAAAAAAGATTGTTCTTTTGTCTACAAAGCTATCTATATTATATGTATATACATTATTTCTAAGGTTAAAATCTATTCATGAACAGTGACATGTACAAAAGTTCACATTTGCTTAATAAATAAAAGAAAAAAAAGAAAAAGACATACACCTACACGCCATATACACACTTGGTAATCAAAGAGTGTCATCAAAAAACTCCTTAACTGAATAGTAGGCCCTCCCAATTAAGAGCTTCCGAACCTCCCGCCTAAATCGGTTATTATTTAAAATTTTCCTGACGTTCAAAGGCAAGTGGTTGAATATTTTCTTACTCATAAATATTATAGAGTCCCTTATTAAAGCTGAAGAGGGAATGGGTAGTGAGGCCACATAAGATGAACGCGTCATGGACGCACAAGAAGCCCCTATCTCTTCCTCAAACTTACTATGTATAAGGCAGGCTGTTTCAATAATAAATATACAAGGCAATGTTAGAATTCTCTTAGTAATAAACACACTCCTGCAGGATTGCCGAGAACTCAATTGGAACATATAACGCAGTGCTCGCTTTTGTAGCATAAAGACCTTATTCAATAATTGGTTAGAGCAGGAACCCCAGAAACATACCCCATAACGGAGGTGCGATTCAATCAGAGCAAAGTATACATTTCTCGCGATAGAAACATCTAATTCCCGAGACACTACTCTCAAGGCAAAACATCCCTTGGCAATCCTCTTACAAAGCTGCAAAATGTGAGTAGAGAATCTCAATTTAGTGTCTATAAACAAACCCAAAAATTTGTTACAAGTCAAGCCTTCAATAATTTGCGAATCAAGTGAGATATCGTTCAATTGACATTTAAATGAAACAATGTTAGTTTTAGAAATATTCAGGGTTAGATAATTTGAATGACACCAATCTACGATTTTCACTATATCCTCACTGATGTCGCATTCCAACTGTACCACGTCTCTATTGTGCCACATCACAGTTGTGTCATCGGCAAACATCGTAAATACCCCTTTGACATTAAATTTTGAAAGGTCATTAATATAAAGCAGAAATAATAGAGGCCCCAAAACAGAGGCTGACACTCAATTCACGCGACTCATTACCGTTAAAAAAGACAGATTGACAGCGCGATGATAAGTAAGATGCCAACCAGGCCAACGCCACACCTCTGAATCCGTAGATTTCAAGCTTACTCAGCAATATCCTATGATTCACACAATCAAAAGCTTTTGCGAGGTCACAGAACACCGCCGCAGCAACCTCTCCATCATTTAACTTGCCATATAGGTTTTCTAGAAACGAAAAAATCGCGTCATTAGTGTTTCTGCCAGCCCGAAAGCCAAACTGAGAGGTGCTCAACAAGTTATACTTAAGGACGAAATTGAGAATACGACCACTCACGGATTTATAGATGGGAGAGAGCTCGTCTTTTCCACAAAAAACAAGAGTTATGACTACCACGATAATATGAACGCAGAACTCTTTGAAAAATGGCTGAGAGAAAAACTACTGCCGAAGCTCGAAAGGCCGTCTTTAATATGGATAATGCACGATATCATTCTAGACTTAGTGAAAGTGTACCAAATGAATCGACAAGAAAAGGAGAACTCATCACTTGGCTGCGAAGTAAGCAGATTAATTTCCCAGAAAATGGTCTAAAATGTGAGTTGTTAAAAATTATCAAAAATTACAAAACAAACTTGCCGTATGCTAAAGACGAACTAATTGCTGAAATGGGTTTTAGATTGCCTCCCTACCACTGTATATTTAATGCCATAGAATTGGTGTGGGCTCAGTGCAAAGGATTTTTTAATAAAAACATTGTAAGTGAGGCGAGGCACGATGATAATGCAGTAATATCTGTTTGGAAGGCAGCTCTCCAGACAGTTACCAAAGAAAACTGAATCAGTTGTATAACACATACAGAAAATATAATCAAAGAATACTGGCAAAAAGAGAACATACTTGATGTAACGGTGCCACAAATTGTTATTAATGTAGACGAAGGATCATTTTCTGATAGTAGCAGTTCCAATTTTGACTCTGGTGATGATGTTTCATCCTAATAAAGGGTGTTTTTTATAGAGGTATAAAACTTTAAGTTGGCAACACTTTTTTAACTGGCGGCCATTTTGTCAGCTGTCAAGTGATTTATGTTTAGTTTGGTTTGGCATTTCAACATGAATAGACTGACGCCTGGACAACGCTTCCAAATTGTGCAAATTTATTTTGAAACTCATGGTTCTGTTCGAAATACGTATCGCGCACTACGTCCATTTTACGGTCAACATAATCGTCCATCAGAACAATTAATTCGATTAACTATGGAACGTTTTCGCACCACAGAGACGTCGTATAGTGCGTACAGAAGAAGTCATTGCTGCTGTAGAGCGTAGCGTAGAGGAAGACCCAAATCAGTCTATCCGCCATCGTGTACAGGAATTGGATATGTGTCCACCCACTTTATGGAAGATTTTGCGAAAAGATCTTGGTTTGCGTGCTTACAAAATCCAACTCGTGCAACAATTGAAGCCACACGATCACCTAGCAAGGCGTAGATTCGGTGAATGGGCCCAAAACAAGATTGCCGTTGATCCCGATTTTCATAAGCGAATTTTGTTTAGCGATGAAGCTCACTTTTGTTTGAATGGATACGTCAATAAACAAAACTGCCGTATTTGGAGTGATGATAATCCTCAAGTGTATGTTGAGACACCGTTACATCCAGAAAAACTGACTGTTTGGTGTGCTTTATGGGCTGGTGGAATCATTGGTCCGTACTTCTTTAAAAACGATGCTGGTCAGAACGTTACAGTCAATGGTGACCGCTATAGAGCCATGATTACTGACTTTTTCGTTCATCAGTTGAACAACCATGATGTGCAGGAGCTGTGGTTTCAACAAGACGGCGCAACATGTCACACAGCTCGTGCCACAATTGATTTATTGAAGGAAACGTTTGGTAACCGCATAGTTTCACGTTTCGGACCCGTGAATTGGCCTCCAAGATCGTGCGATTTAACGCCGCTAGACTATTTTCTGTGGGGATATGTGAAGTCGCTAGTCTACGCCGATAAGCCCGAAACGATTGACCACTTGGAGGACAACATTCGCCGCGTTATTGCCGATATACGGCCACAAATGTTGGAAAAAGTCATCGAAAATTGGACCTCCAGATTAGACTACGTCCGAGCCAGCCGTGGCGGTCATATGCCAGAAGTCATATTTAAATTAGAATACCAGAAGATTATCTTTCGAATAAAGTACATTTCATGTCAGTTTAAAAAATTCATCTTTGTTTTATTCCATTTCAAAGTTCTATACCTCCTATAAAAAACACCCTTTACAATCTAAATATGGTTTATTTGCATATTTATTTTTCAAAAAAAATATGTTGCCAAAACGCAGGTACCTACTTATTACAAATTATATCATACCAACCTATTTACCTACCTGTTATTTTAACAACACAACAACAATTTTCTATTGTTAAATTTGCACCTGCAATATTTAGGTTAGCTTTAATTCTTTCATTACATTGAAAATATTATATTAAATAAACATTTTGAAACTTCCACTTAAATTAGTTTATAATTCTGACTCTATTATTTTAGAACTGTGATAATTTATGTAAATATCTTTTGATAAAAATATGCTATAACTTCATCTTTATATCCAATAAAGCCTTGCAATTCTTAGAAATATGAGTAAGTGTTTAATATCCTCTCCTATTTTCCGCTTCTTATAGTCCATTATAAAAAGACAAACTCCGTATGTCCAAAACCCATAATCATAATACTTCCTAATACTTATAATATAGATTTACCTGAATCCATCTCCGAGTATGGGTGTACTCGTTAAATTAATAAATGACACGTAAAATTGAGTCTATCTCTCTTACTCCCAAATAATATAATCGAGATCCTTAATGACGGCTGTCTTATATTGATCAGATCGATATTTAAGGCGGAACAACATCTGTTGAAGTATAAGTGGAAGCGAGATGCACAATATCTTTTATTCTGTCTAGCATTTTATTGCCGACAATGCCATTACAAATCGTACGGACTATATCTGGTATATAATGTTGTAACCGACCGTTGCTTTACTGGTTTGTAAGTCGATTAAAAATAACACGTGATAAAACTTCTAACCTTTTATTAAGTAAATTTTATAATACTTATTAGCTTTGTATGAATATAATATCAATGCTCGTAATAGTAATATTTAATACTTGATGTTATTGTTAATAATAATGCCTTTTATGTCTTTTGTTAATTAACTAAGAATAGTAATAATGTAATAATGTCTTCTCTAGCTGACTGCCTATTATTTTATATATATTTACTCTCAAAAATTTACTTAAGTTTAGCTAACAAATATTTACCTATCATCCTAATGATTACAGAGTTTGGCGACTTCTCGGCGCCATCAAGAAGTTGACAAAGAAAATAATTAATTGTAGGCGTAGTTTGAAGGGCAAAACAATACAATAATAAAAAATAGTTGGTTTACGACAATAAAAAAAAAACAAAAATTTTAAGGTCGAAAGTTTTCAACAAAAATCGAAAACAAACCAATTGTTAATAATATTTTTGAAAAATACTGTCACATTCCTTATACTTCACACGTTACAAATTTAAATTTGCATCCATATGTCGGCCATCTTAATAATAATCATAGTAGGCTTTGCCCAAAGGTAAGATCCCAATACTTTTCGTTCAATCTATATCGTGTGGAGATTATTCCAGAATTTTTTCAAAATTTTTTAACCAGTACTTTTCGAGATAAGGGGGGACAGCGATTTTTCGCACTTTTTTAAAAAATAATACAAAGACAGTTGCGCGCAAGTAATATATTATATATATTTTTGAATTTGTTTTTTTACAAGCTTTCCTTTGACACTCCACTCGATGACCTGGTAAAAAAAAATTTTTTCACTTCCGTTTTCACCCCCCAGAACTAACCCTTTCAGTCAAAATTTTATCTTTCAAAACTACACGGCTCTGATAGCGCCATCAATTCCCATATTAATGCCAAATTTCAACTTTCTATGTCAAATAGTTTCGGAGAAAAAACGGGTGTGACAGACAGGATGATAGTCGGGCAGACAGACAGACATCGAAGTGCTCTTATTAGTGTTCCGTACGGAATACTAAAAAGTAGAGCGGAGAAAGGGTTTTAGAGATATTTACGGCTGAAACCTTCTATTTTTCTTTACATACTATTTCTGTTAAAATTGAAAATAATGACAAAATAACACAATTTTCAGAGTTCTCCAAGAACCTTAAAAATACATGTAACAGCATATATACCCAACAACGTCTAATCCGCTCCACCATCTCATTAAATCCTTATATGTTTAACCATAAATAAATTGGAACTACGAGGCTGATTTGAAAAGTCCGTGCAAAAATAAAAACTACTTATGTGTTTGGGGTAAACCTTTTTTATTTTTCGACATAGTCTCCTTTTAGGCTTATACACTTCGTCCAACGATGTGCTAGTTTGTTGATCCCTTCCGAATAATAGGATTTGTCCAAGTCTGCAAAATATCCATTAGTGTCTGCAATCACCTCCTCGTTTGAATAAAATCTTTTCCCGCCAGTCTGGAGAATAGGGGGGATGTGAAACGAGTTGGAATCCTATTTCCATTAATTTTGCGACCACAACTGCTGAGGTGTGTGCTAGTGCGTTGTCGTGATGGTAAAGGACTTTCTTGTGGGCCAATCGCGGGCGTTTTTCTTGCAGCTCGGTTTTCAAACGGTCCAATAACGATGAATAATATTCACCTGTAATAGTTTTACCCTTTTCCAGCTAGTCGATGAGGATTATCTCTTGCGAATCCCAAAAGACAGTCGCCATAACCTTTCCGGCCGAAGGAACGGTCTTCGCCTTTTTTGGTGCAGATTCCCCCTTAGTAACCCATTGTTTTAGATTGTTGTTTGGTCTCAGGAGTATAGTAATGTATCCATGTTTCATCCACAGTGACGAAACGACGCTTAAAGTCCTCCGGATTCTTCTGGAACAGCTGCAAACCATCCTTGCAACGCAACGCGATTCCGTTTTCGTTCAAGCGTGAGCAATCGCGGCACCCATCTTGCGGATAGCTTTCTCATGTCCAAATGTTTATGCAAAATATTATGTACTCGTTCAGTCGAGATGCCCACAGCACTAGCAATCTCACGCACCTTAACTCTTCTGTCATCCATCACCACATCATGGATTTGATCAATGATTTCTGGAGTCGTAACCTCCACAGGCCGTCCAGAACGTTCAGCGTCACTTGTGCCCATATAGCCAGTCCGAAAATTTTGAAACCACTTATAAACTATTCTAATCGAAGGTGCAGAGTCACCATAATGTTTATCAAGCTTCTCTTTAGTCTCCTGAGGCCTTTTGCCTTTCATGAAGTAATGTTTAATCACCACACGAAATTCTTTTTCGTCCATTTCTTGAAAATCACTCGACTTCCTTGATTCACACGAATGCCAAACACAAAGAAATAGACCAATATGGCTGAAACTTGGTGTGCGTTCATTTAAGAGATGCTACTAACTAAACATGACCTCGATACGCGCCGGTGGTGCCATCTCTCGGACTTTGCACGGATTTTTCAAACCAGCCTCGTATACCATCTTACCAAAATAATGTGCAATCATAAAAGTGTATTTAGATAGTTATAAGATCACCCGATTTTCTCCGAAACTTTTTGGCATAGAAGTTGAAATTTGGCACTGTGTTGTTTTGAAAGTTAAATTTTGATTTAAGGGGTTAGTTTTGGGAGGTGAAATCGGAAGTGAAAAAAAATTTTTTTTACCAGATCATCGAGTGAAGTTTCAAATGAAAACTTGTAAAAACATGAGTTCGAAAATATATACAGTGTGTCTATCCTTATCTTACATGTTACAAAAAAAATTATTCTTGATAAAAACTGCATCACATGTTTAAAATATTTGATGGTATTCAGGGAAAATAAAAAATAATGATTTATAATGAAAAGTAAAGGGTGTTTAAATTTAAATACAGTTTATTATGGAGGTAATTGTTGCAAAGCAGATAAAAAGGCTATCAAATTTTTAACAAAAATATGATACAATTGAAGTAGGTGCTCTAGTTTTTAATTAATTTCGTTTTCCTTTATTCAATAAATAATCCGTCAATTACTGACGTGTCTACTGGCGTTTTTTTTTTTAAATTTAAATACAAAGCAAAATATTAATTGAAAACGGTAATTGGAACCAAGTTTATTAACAGTTGTTAGGTATTTCCAAAGAGTTGTTCATTTATTTTCAGCCTAAAATTTGTAGTGATTTCATTTTCTTTTATTCAGTAAATAATTCAACAATTACTGACGTGTTTACTGGAGTTTTTTTTTGAATTTCTAACTAGGAAGACCACAAATTTAAACGTGCGCATAATTTTTTAGTTCCATTTAAAATTAATATTTTGCTCTGTATTTAAATTTAAACATGCTTTAGCCTTCATTATAAATCATTATTTCTTATTTTCCCTGTACACCATCAAATAACTTTTGATGCTTGATTATGGATTTCCACGTGACACAGAACTTTTTATCAAGATTAATTTTTTTTGTAATATGTAAGACAAACTTTTTCTTCCATTTGTAGAAAACTTTTTGGGGCACACTGTATAATGTAATACTTGCGGACACTTTTCCCTGTATTATTTTTAAAAAATTGTGAAAAATCGCTGTCCCCCCTTATCTCGAAAAGTCCTGATTAAAAAAATTTTGAAAAAATACTGGAATATTCTCCACAGGGTATAGATTGAACGAAAATTACCACGAGTATTGGGATCTTACCTGTGGGCGGAGCCTACTATGATTATTACTAAGATGGCCGTAATATGAGTGCAAATTTAAATTTGTAACGTGTGAAGGGAGTGTGCCAATGTTTTTCAAAAATATTATTAACAATTGGCAATATTTGCAAATATGCCGGTACAAATCCTGCCCAAAGGAATTTCACACTTTTAAAATTAAATCTTATATCCACGGTCTAATTGCGAACAGTAACGTCTGAGATAAATGGCACATTCATCAGCCGAATAGGGGAAAATTTTTATGTATGAAATACTCTTGTAAAGCTGATGAAGGTGAAAAATGCAAACATATCCTCGCATCTCTTTTGTATTGTTACCGGTAAGATTCTAACCTATAAATGTCTAATATTTCTAGTTTTCTATGAAAATTATTTTTTTTACAATGATTGTAGTAACGCGCTAAGTGTTTTAACCTGCACTGATATCAAATGTACCTGGAAAGTGATATCAAATGTACCTGGAAACATTCGAACCAGAAAAATTTTAACTGGTTTCAAAACAAATGTCACTTCGGAAGTTAATATTTATTAACGTTTCATAATTTTGAATAAATACAAAATAATTGAGACAGTATTTTATCAAAATATAATCTGAAAAATGTTATCTAATAAGGGATTTATGTTTGACACATGTATACAAATTACAGAAAACAAATGACTGTTCAAGAATAAATAATTTTACGTATCTGGAAGAATTTAATCTTCTTTTTTAAAATGTTTTAGCATCAATTGGCATTTTTCGTTCTGTAAACTTTTTCCATTTGCCCAAGTGCGTTAGTAATATTTACATAACCCTCATTCACTTCTGGAAATGCATAAAAAACTACATTTAATTCCTTTTGCAGGCGACTTTCACAATTGTAAACACAGCATAAAAGTCTTTTTTCGATTTTTCACGAAAAGCAAACATGTCGGTGTTCATTTTTAAGAATTGTAATATTAATTTACACAGACGCTTATGACAGATTTAAAAATGCACCTCAAGTTTAGTTCCTGAAAAAGCCGCAAGATGTCATATTGAATAGGTAAGATCCCAATAATAATTCAAGGACATCAGTTTTTAGTAAAAATCGGAAAAAAAACTTTGTTGAAAACTCATTTGGGATGTGTTTTGTGAAGTCATTGATCAACGTACGGAACACTAATTACGCAAGTCCAATTTCCACTTGACCCGTTATTTAATCTGACATAGTAACTGTAAATTTCTAAATAAAACGAATTACTTTGTTATTAGTCACTTATTTTTTATTTATCTGCTACTGCAGTTTCGTAGGTTTTCTACATTTTCAAGCGTGATACTACAAACTAAGGTGGTTTATTTATGATTTATAACAAATTTCCAGGTACAATTTGGAATTACCCATCATTAAGTTACAATGAACTTAAATTAATTTATTACCGAGGGTTAAATGACATTATTGTTTCAAATTTGAAAAAATACTTTTCAATATTTTCTTAGAAATTTTTACAAAAATTCCTTCTTTAAAGATATTCTAAAAAACTGTTAAAATACGCCAAACAGGGTGGAATTCTGAATATCTGTTTGATTATTTAATAGGATTGTATCTTTATTTTTATTGTACTTCTAAAATATTTAATTTTTTCCATTTTGTGCTTTATGTAATATTTGTAGATTATTTATGTCTGGAAAATTATGATTTGTTTGATGGAAGTGGTTAGCAAAGTTGGAGTTTTCTTTGTTTAATCTAAGAGATGTTTGGTAGTCTTTAAATCTAGTATCGAAATTTCTCCCTGTTTGGCCCATATAATAGCTATTACACTCATTACATGACAGTTTATAAACTCCAGAGTCTTTGTATTTATGGGTTTTGACTTTTACAATGAAAAAGAGAGAGCAAAGTTTATTTTTCATCGTTTTTAACGTGTGGACAAATATGTCTTAAATTTAGTTGTTTTTGTTTATTTTTAATTACGTTATCTATGGTTTTTTTCTGAAATCCGTTATTGTGGGTAATATTCTTGGTTATACCTAATTCTTTCTCTAAATTTTGTTTATTTAAAGTTATAGAGAATGCTCTGTGAATCATGGATCTATACACTGCGAGTTTATGTGAGTTGGGATGGCATGAATTATTGGGAATAGTGGTGTCTATAAAAGTGGGCGTTCTAAAAATATGGAATGAGAGTTTATTGTTATCTTTGGTGATGGAGAGCTCTAGGAAGTTTATTTTATTATTCATTTCGGTGCACGGATGTATTCTATTCAAGGAATTTAGGGTGGATTGGAGGGACTCGTCGTCTCCTTTAAAACAGACCAATATGTCGTCTACATGTATGTGATTCTATCGGTTATAGTTTGATAGTCATTTGATGGTCGACTATTCAGTTCATAAAATTCATGACAAGTTTACAATGCAGGATTACAAAATCTTTTATAATTACTCCATATTATCTTGGTAATATGGTTTTGCGATTTAGGTTTCAAAATTCCAACTATACGTTTTCACGACATTTTCAATGTACACATTAAAAAAATATACAATTTATTTAGCAAACACTATATGCTATGTTATCAAGAAAACAAAGGAAACATACGCTTCTTTATCAATTAAGAAAAAATCGTAAAAATACAATCAACTTATCTTTGTTTTTAACTCAACTAAAGTATTTGAAAATTTAAATTAAAAGTTAAGATAATTGTTCTTTATTCAAATATTGATTGTTTGATAACATGCTCTTTCTAAGAGTCATCCTCAAAAACGTCACACTGGTAATTTATATTTATCTGGGGGAAACAAAAATATTGGTAAAATGATTGGCCTACTACTTTCCTTGCAAACATACAGTTCTAAAACAAACACTAAATTTGACTATCTCACACCAAAGACCACAATCCACTTTATGGTGAAATATTAATTAAAAAAAATAGAAATTTACTTTGATTATATAATCAAGGAAAAAGTATTTAGTGATTAAAAAACTACAATCCTATATTTTTAAAATTACATCACACCAACTACGTCTTTCCGCCAAAGAACATTTTCAGGTATGCCAAAAAAAACCTCTTATATATATATATATATATATATATATATATATATATATATATATATATATATATATATATATATATGTATGTATGTATATATACAGGGTTACAGGGAAAGTCGTCCTAGATAATTAAGGACGTTATAGTTTAGGTCGTTTCTGACCGATTTGACTTTATGACATGATGTCCTAAACTTAACCGTTTTCGAGATATTGAAGTTTAAAGATTTTCTAAAAAAAAACATGTTTTTTTTTGCTTTTATATCGATTTTTTTTTATTAGAGGTTCTTGAGTGCGATTTTTTGGTTATTTTTAGTTAGTTTGTATGTCAAGTATCAAAAATCATCAAAAAAATTTGAACTAGTTACTAACAGTTTCAAATGGCGGCTTGTTAATGTTTCTAAATTTCGAATTTTTACCAAGTGTTTTCTACTTTAAATCAATAAAGAGAAAAAAAAATGTATGGAAGTGATTCTGCAAATTATTTTAAAAACTTTTACGTCTTTTTAGGTATCTAAAACGGTATAATATCTACTGGATCTATTGAAAATTCTAAGAAAATGAGATTTCAATAGGCCCAAATGTAGAGTAACATAATAATAGAATTTAGATACTACCAATTACCGGTTTACTACCTGCACCTTCAAACAATAAAAAGGGTTGGGTAAGCATTTTTTCCGGTCGAGGTACTCTCTGTGCGAGTGACATTTTCTGTTCACTAAACATTACTGAATGATTTTTAGTCTGCTCATACCGTGCTTTTCAAAAATATCTGTGTTTCATCTTCTGACTGTGTGAATTGGCTCGTAACTGGATTTTGATCTCTGCTTGTGAATATGGCAACGTATACCAACGAGGAATATGCTGACATCCTAATGTGTTACGGATTTTGCGAAGGAGTGTCGTCGCGTGCACGTGATGAATACATACTGCGATATCTTACACGTCGTGTACCTGATGTTAGCGTATTTGATGGAACTTATCAAAGACTACGAGAAACTGGTTCCGTACAAAGACGGCGGACTGACATGGAACGACCACGTATCTTTGACGAAGACGAAGAAAACGAAATACGACGTCTCTTTGAGGTGGACCCAACCACATCTACAAATGTTGTCGCACAAGAGCTTGGTATTTCGCAGTGGAAGGTATGGTTTGTAATGCATACTGTTGGGCAACACCCTTACCACTATACGCCCGTGCAAGTCATTGAAGGGGATCCGTTGCGACAATTAGAATTCTGCAGATTTATGCTCAATACCGATGTCGAAGATGCATCTTTTTTTAAGAAAATACTATGGACTGACGAGTCGAAATTCGACAAAGACGGTCTTACAAACTACCACAATGCCCACTATTAGGCTTCTAAAGAGGAAGGCAACCCAAACAAAAAAAGAACGAAAGGATCACAAACAAGATTCAGCCTAAATGTGTGGAGGGGTATAATTTCAAATTATTTGGTTGGGCCATTCTTCCTGCCAGATAATTTGAATGGCGAGGAATACGACAATTTTTTGCGGAACGATTTACCTAATTTGATGGAAGACCTATCTATTGGTTTGAGACAAAAACATGTACTTTCAACACGATGGCTGCCCAGCTCACTACAGAGGAAGTGTTCGTGCATGGCTCAATGACAATTATCCCAACAAATGGATTGGAAGAGGCGAACCTATACCTTGGCCGGCGAAAAGCCCAGACCTAACACCGATGGATTTTTATGTGTGGGGTCACATGAAAAGTCTCGTATACGACCAGATGACTCCTATCGAAAACGTGGATGTCCTAAGACAAAAAATAATTGATGCGGCTGACGAAATAAGGCGGCACCTCACAACCAGCGTTGTGAAAAGTAATTTAAGAAAAAGAATGAGAATTTGTGTTAGAACTAGGGGCGACCATATAGAACATGAATTATAATTAATAAAAAATATTAAATTGCAAGGTTTTTTGTTTTATTTGTGTATTTTTCGTATTTTCACCTAGAACTAAAAATTTACCTTTTGCTGCCCGCTTTAGTTGTCATTCTGTGTACAGTTTTTTCTATTAAACTCCTAGTATTATACCTTTTTTGATAGCTAAAAAGACGTAAAAGTTTTTAAAATAATTTGCAGAATAACTTCCATACATTTTTTTTTCTCTTTATTGATTTAAAGTAGGAAACACTTGGTAAAAATTCGTAATTTAGAAACATTAACAAGCCGCCATTTGAAACTGTTAGTAACTAGTTCAAATTTTTTTGATGATTTTTGATACTTGACATAGAGACTAACTAAAAATAACCAAAAAATCGCACTCGAGAACCTCTAATAAAAAAAAATCGATATAAAAGCAAAAAAACATGTTTTTTTTAGAAAATCTTTAAACTTCAATATCTCGAAAACGGTTAAGTTTAGGACATCATGTCATAGAGTCAAATCGGTCAGAAACGACCTAAACTATAACGTCCTTAATTATCTAGGACGACTTTCCCTGTAACCCTGTATATGTATATGTATATATGTATATATATATATATATATATATATATGTATATATGTATATATGTATATATATATATATATATATATATATATATATATATATATATATATATATATATATATATATATATATATATATATATATATATATATATATATATATATATATATATATATATATATATACATGGGCTGAAAAGTCCCGGGCCTAACACATAGATGGCGCTAGTTTTATTGCAGTCACCTTTTTTTCAGTTAATACTAACCCTCAAAAGAGAGCTGTTAAAATTTCATGATATTCTATTCATTAGTTTGTGAGTTATTGTGCTAAGAGTGACGCTACTTTTGTTATTTTCAAAACAATGGATCAAAAACAATTTCGTGTTTTAATTTTACACTGCTTCTTGATGGGAAAAAATACCGTTCAAGCGAAGCAATGGCTTGAAAAGTGTTATGGGGACTCCGCTCCATCAGAAACAACAATAAAACGTTGGTTTGCTGACTTCAAACGTGGTCGTAGAGACACCGATGATGCAGAACGCAGTGGACGTCCAAATGAGGCGGTAACACCAGAAAACATCAAAAAAATCCATAAAATCGTTTTGAATGATCGAAAAGTGAAATTGCGTGAGTTAGCTAACATCGTAAAGATATCAAAAGAACGTGTTGGCTTTATATTGCCTGAGCATTTGACTATGAGAAAGCTCTGTTCAAAGTGGGTGCCGCGTTTGCTCACTGTTTATCAAAAACAAGAACGTGTTGATGATTCTGAGCAGTGTTTGGCCATTGTTAGAGCGGCGCTGGAATGATTGCGTTGCTCTTGATGGAGATTACGTTGATGAATAAAGCTAATTTTGAACCAAAAAAACCGTGTTTTCTTTGTTAGGCCCGGGACTTTTCAGCCCATGTGTTATATATATATATATATATATATATATATATATATATATATATATATATATATATATATATATATATCAAGGACTTTCTACAGCTAACGCTGTCTTCCTTCTCTAAGCCTTTGATTCCATCCGTTTCTATCTTCCCAGTCTCCATCGGTTAGACCCCTGTCCTCCATAGCCTCGTCCACATCGTCTCTCCACGATCGTCTGGGTCTTCCTCTTTTTCTTCTCCCTATAGGGCTCCACTCCGTTATTTTCCTTATCCACCTATTATCTTCGCTCCGTCTGATGTGTCCATACCATTTTAATCGTTTTTCTTCAATGGTGTTTATTGCGTTCTCTTTGATGTTCATTCTGCTTCTTATTTCTTCATTTGTTATTCTCTCCATACGTGTCACACTACAACATCTTCTCCAATACTCCATCTCTACCGCGTTAATTTTAGATTTATTTCTTTTGTTGATCGTCCATGTTTCTGACCCGTATGTCATTATGCTTTGTATTATTGATTTGTATATGTGTGTTTTGTTTTTCTTTGTAATGTGCTTGTCCCACAGGATCGAATTTAATTGTCTTATGCATGTCCGCGTTTGTCTTAATCTAGCTTTAATCTCTTCCTCTGATGTTGCGTTTTTTGAAATGATGGTTCCCAAATATTTAAATCTATTGGTTCCTTTGATTATTGTTTCGTTATCGACTTCTAGATTCTCCACGTTTCCCTCCTTTGTTGTTAGATATTCTGTTTTATCAAAGTTTATTGCTAATCCTGCTTTAGTGTATTCTTTTTTCAGTTTTCTTACCATATAACTGAGGTCTTCCTCATCTTGCGCTATGATTACTTGGTCGTCTGCGAAACTTAAGAGTATATAAGTAATCTTCTCGTATTGGGACTCCCATTCCACTACATTTTTACTTCCATTTTTTTAATGTTTGTTCGAGGTATATTTTGAATAGTGTTGGGGATGTAGAGCATCCTTGTAATAGGCCTTTTGATGTTTGGAGTCTCTTCCCTATTTTATGTCCTATTTTTATGTTCACTGTGTTGTTTTCGTAGAGAGCTTTTACTGCGTATATTAGTTCTTTGTCAATGCCTATTTCTTTCATTGCGTTCCATAATCTTTGTCTTGGTACTGAGTCATAGGCCTTTCTTCTGTCTATGAAGGCTAGATGAACTTCTCTATTCTTTGCCAGTTTTTTTCCATTGTTTGTTTTACAGTGTGTATGTGGTCTATACATGATTTTCCGGCCGTAAAGCCTGCTCATAATAAATATCAGCTAAGAAACTTTGTTCGAAAAAAATTAAAATAAGAATCGAGAATTAATTAAAATAGGTAGAAATGTTAATAATTAATATTATAAGCAAAGTTAGTATCTTTTGCCGCTTTAATCACTGCTTGCTTGCTACTACGCTAATATCATCGACCCATCGTCTGTTCTGTGGACGTACCACACCTTTTCTCCAATTTTTCCTTTTATATTTTCCTCCATGATATTTTTAATAATTTTTCCATACAAACGTCCCATACTCGATATTATGCTTAGGCCTCTATAGTTTGTGCATTTTCTACGGTCTCCCTTTTTAAATATAGAGACTATACAAGCTTTTGACCATTTCTCTGGTATTTTTTCTCCATTTATCGCTCTGTGGAACATGTTTCTCAGCATTCAATGTAATTTATTAGACCCGTACTTAATCATTTCATTTACCACACCTCCAGGCCCTGCAGATTTATTATTTTTTGAGTGTTTTTATTGTCTTCTTTACTTCTTCTCTTTTATTTCCTTATTCTGTTCTTCTTCAGGGTTCTCTTCTTGGAATTCTTGTTTGTCTTCTGTTAGCAGCTTCTGGGATGTACTCTATATACGTCTTCTCTCTATTGTTGGTCCTTAATGCTTTAATTATTCTCCATGACTCTGTACTTCTAGTTCCTCCTATATATACGGTTCTACATGTTCGCACGATTTTTCCCATCTCTCGTTCTTTTCTTTGTTTATCATCCTCCTGCATTTTTCTCTTTATATTTCTGTAGATCTTCTTCTGATTTTGTATTCAGCCATTTTTCGTATAGTCTTTTTTTCTCCTTTATAGATTCTTTGGTTTTTTCACAGATTCTAATTTTATGTTTCTTATTCTCGTTGTCTTCTTTACCTAATGCTTCTAGGGCCGCCTGTTTGATACATTCTTTTATGTGGTCATACATCTGTTGGAGGTTGTCGTAGTTAAATTCATTTAATTTTTGATTATGTAAACAAAAATAAACCTTTTTGTGATGGCTAAACTATTACTAAAGCGTATTTGTTTGGAGTTGATAGCAGAATTCTCTCATTGTAGACGCAAATACATGTTGGGGTGCGCCCAAAAAACGAGAGATTTCTTATGCATTTTACTGGATTTTGCTACTTGTTTTGAATTATTTTTAAGGGTTTATCCTATTTTAGGCAGAAAACCTCTGCTATATAATCTTCCTTCTTCTTCCTTCAGCCGCTCTCTACCCACTGTCGGGTATAGGCCTCTCTCAAATCTTTCCATTTTTCTCTATGTTATGCTTGCCTCCGATTCTCTTCAGATCGTCGCTCCATCTCTGTTGGGGTCTTCCTATGCTTCGCTTTTCACCCCATGGTCTCCACCTAGTGATCTTGCCACTCCACTTATACGTCGCTCTCGCTATATGGCCGGCCCAACTCTATTTCAGAGATGTTATCCGTTTGGTGATATCCTTTGTTTGTTGTCTAATCCATTTATTAGTTTTCTTGTCCTTCAAAGTAACACTCAACATCTTCCTTTCCATTGCTCGTTGGTGAACTTGTAGCTTTTCTATTGTTCTTTTAGTTAAAACCCATGTCTCGGCTCCATACGTTGTAGCTGGTAAGATACATTGATTATAAATTTGGGTTTTTGATCTTTGAACATGAACATTCCATATTCAGTACATATTTCAATTTTCCATATGCTGCCTATCCCATACGTATCCTTCTTTCTATTTCAAGCTGCTGATTTTCCTTTTCTATCGTTATTATTTGGCCCAGATAGATGTACGTCTTTACTTTTTCTATTGTTGAATGTTCAATCACTATATTCTCATCATTGGTCTCTTCGTTACTCATGTACTTTGTCTTGGAGAAATTTATGTCAAGTCCCACTTTTCTTGCTTGGTGGTGGAGATCTGTGATCATCTGGATCATTTCATTCTTATTGCTTGCTATAATTACAATGTCATCTGCGAATCCCAGGTTGTTTAGCCGATCGCCAGCTATCAGATTGCCATTTTCGTCCCAATTCAGGTCTTTGAATATATCTTCTAAGATCATTGTAAACAACTTAGGCGATATTACATCGTCCTGCCTTACTCCTCTGTTCACTGGGATTTTGTTTGTCAGTTCTTGGTTTACCGTAACTTTGAGTGTTGCTCGTTCATATAATCTGGCTATCTGTTCGCTGTATCTGTGGTTTATACGAGCATTTCTAAGGGCTCTTATAAGCGTCCATTGTTATGATTCGTGAGAATAGCTTGTAAACTTGGGAAAGTAAACTAATTGGCCGGTAGTTTTCTAGGTTTTCGGGGTCACCTTTTTTGTATAATAAGATGACTATGGCGTTTTCCCAGTCTTCTGGTATATTTCCACATTTGAGGCATTCATTAAAGAGATCTTTTAATTCATTCATTAGGGCTTCATCTCCGCATTTTAACATTTCAGGTATAATATCATCCTCTCCAGCCGCTTTTCCACTTTTCATCTGTTGTAAGGCTTTTTTAAGTTCATCCATTTCTATGTCAGGAATTTCTTCTGAATTGACATTAATTACTCTTTTGTCTGTTGATGAATTGTCCTTTTTAACTACGACATTTTGGATTTTTGAACTGTAGAGGTCTTGATAGAAAGTTGGAATTCTATTCTGGATATTTTTCTTGTGTTAAAAATATAGTTTATATATAAGATTTATTACCAAAAATCATCTTCAATATCTGAAGACTCGACTTCTCTTAAATTGATAATTAAGGGTTCTATTTCCACAGCTGCTTCGATGTATTCGTCAAATTTCCACATTTTATTTTCTTCTTCTATAACATGTCGAATGGCATTTTTCCAATTATCTCTTTAATCCTCTCTATTCCGGCGAGTAATAATTGCCTTACGTCTTGAAGTTTGAATGTGGTGTTTTCCCTTGCAACGAAACCTTTCAGTTGCGCCCAAATTAGCTCTATGGGATTCAATTCGCAATGATATGGAGGTAATCTAAGCACTGTGATATTCCGTTCCTTTCCCATCTCATCGACTGCGTATTTCTTGAACCGTGCCTTATTTTGTTTCGCAATTTTGAGAAGTTCCGCTTTTAACATACCATCTTTATGTTTGAGATTTTTGCCTCTTATCCATTGAAGAATAACTGCTATTCCATGAATTTGTCGGTAGTCGTTCTAATAATCGAGAATGATATGGGGCATTGTCTAATACTATAACTGATATACATTTAATCATTTGTTGGAAGTACTCCTCAAAAACATCGGCCGTCATCTCCTCATGGTAATCTTTAGTTGACTTTGATTCGAGTTCCAACAAGCCACCGTCGAGAAATCCGTTTTCAGTACCAATATGTGATATTATTAGCCTGCGACCTTTTCCTGAAGGGGGTTGTAATCCAGTTGACAAACCTTCCATAAAAACTTATTTGGCACTCTTAATGTTTCTGTCAACCCAGAATTTTTTCACTGTGTCCCTCAGTAACCCAAGTCTCATCTAAATAAAAAAGATTTCTTTCTTTCGGCTCGAATTTTTCTGATTGCTCGTAGATACTCTCTTCACAACAAATTATTTCAATTTTGTTTTTTCCAACGAAAATTCAGGTTACGAAGGATTTTCCATTTTTTAAAATCTGGTAAGTTCTGGTCTTCTCTGATTTCTTGCAAAACTTTATGTAGTATAGGTATTTCTTTCTTAATAAGAAAATGGTGTACTTTTCTTCTTATTACTTTTTTAAGGTCTTCATCGACCTCTGAGGGCTGTTTCTGAGGTTCGTTGCAAGGACCACGTTTTCTTTCTTCTAGAAATTTATGAATAGTTGCTGATCGAACTTCCGTCATGTTGGCATGGTTTCTACAATTTCACGGACTTGGCTTGTTGGCTAGGGCACTAGCCAACAAGTTGCCAAACCATTCCATCCCCATCATCATCATCCACATCCTGCTGTCGCAGCAGATAGTCCGGTAAATCGTTCACATACAACAAGAAAAGCATTGGACCTAGTATCGATCCTTGTGGTACACCCCTACACATGCTGTTAGAGTCTGAGAAATAGTCCCGTAGGTTAATCCTAACATTCACTGACTGGGATCGGTTTTGTAAATGTGACTCCAGAAGCCCCAGGGCCACTCCCCTCACCCAATATCTTTCAAGCTTAATGAATAGCAGTGTGAAATTAATGGTATCAAAAGCCTTTGAGAGATCAAAGTATAGGCCAGTCACTCTCTCATTTCTGTCAAGTCTCATAATAATTTCCCTGAGGACTTGATAATTAGCCATCTCCGTGGATTTTCCTGGTAAATAACCAAATTGGTTTGGTGAGAGAATATTGCACTGTAAAAGAAAGGGCAAGAGTCTGTTGTAAATTGATCTCTCAAACACCTTTGACACCGCCGACAAAAGAGACACTGGCCTATAGTTTGCCGGATCATGATTATCACCCTTATTAAAAATGGGCACTACTTTGGCCATTTTAAGAGAATCTGGGAAAGTTCCCAATGAAAAGCAGTTGTTTATTATAAATGTTAATGGTTTAGTAATGTAGTAAGCAATGTGTTTTAATAGAAATATAGGAATTTCATCCATTCCACTGGAGTATTTATTAGGCAGAGCCATTATGATTCTGAATATCTCATTTTCATCCCCAGGCTCAAGAAACAGTGAATAAGGGGTTCCTTGCATTGTAGTGAATATCACTTGATAGATTAAATTGATCTTTAAAGGTATTTAAGATATTTATTGGATCTTCAATCAATGAATTATCGGCAGAGTTTAATCTAATGTTGTTTATTTTGGTATCTTTATTACATTCTTTGTTAAGAATTTTCCACATTGCCCTATTTTTGTTTTTCCGCATTTGCTATTATGTTTTCATTTAAAATACATTTAAAATCGAATATAAATTGTTTATATTTTCACTTCTCTTCTTTATACTGGTTCAAAATATTTTGACTATTAGTTTGTTTATAAAAGATATACAAATCCTTAATCCTATTTCCGTGGACGTTAAGTATCATTGTTTTTTCTCGCAGGGAAAATGCAGATTTATAGACTACACGAAGTTTGACCAAGGCAAACTGAAAGTTGAAGTCATCGCTGTTCTGATTTGAACTACCATAAGCAGATTATAGGTTTTTGCTTTATTTTTATACTTACACACACACAGAATATTTTTGTTGCATACTTCGGTACTTAGGCACCTACCTACCGATAAGTACTTTGGTTAACTATATTCCAATAATTGCTAAAATCTCAAATAATTTTATTGTACCTATTATCATTAAGCTTTATAAGACTGTAGGTTCCTAGTTCTTAAAAATTGTTAATGGTACTCGTTTAGGCCTTTATCATACAAATAAGATTTTTTGTTTCATTATTTACTCATTAAAATAAATTTTAACATGCGTTGATTTATATGGCTTATTTAATAATATTTTTTAGAAAAAGGTCGCACTGTTGTATAGAGATAGAAAATAAAGGTGATTAAAACTACAAATTTCGGACGCTTATGGTTTATGACATTTTAATGTTTATAACCCACGTTGTGTGCTGTCAACTCCAAACAAACGGACTTTAGGTCAATAAGCTTTGAAAGCGGAAATGAAACAAAATGTGTGCTGCAACTTCAAACAAACGGACTTTAGGTCAATAAGTTTTGAAAGCGGAAATGACCCAAGATGAATTAAGGAGTCGAAATACATTTATTCTTCAATATAACCTCTCTTAAGCTCAGTACATTTTTTCCAGCGATTTTCCAGTTCATTTACCCCATCTCTGAAGTGGTTTTCCGGAAGGCCTTCAAAATACCCATCTACGGATGTTATCACCTTATCATTTGTTGAAAAACGCTTTCCACGTAGAAATCTTTTGAGGCTTGGGAACAGGTGGAAGTCAGACGAAGCCAGATCTGGCAAATAGGGTGGATGTTCCAACAATTTCTACTTTAATCCGACTATAGTTTTGCCGTTGCCAAAGCACCTCTGTGAGCGGGTGCATTGTTATGACGAAAGATCATTTTTTCCTTCTACAAACCGGGCCTTTTCTGACGAATTTTCTCATCCAGCTGGTCCAAAAGGTTACAATGATACTCTCCTGTAATTGTTTTACCGGTTTGAAGGTAATCAATTAACAAAATCCCTTTTTTATCTCAAAAAAATGACGCCATAATTTTTTTTTGGACCACTTTGGTTGCTTTGGAGCTGAACAACCGGGTTCAGTCCACTGTGCGGTTTGTTGTTGCAGTTCAGGATCATACTGGTAACCCCAAGTCTCATCTGTAGTTACAAATCGACGAACAAAATCCGTTTTATTCTTTGTGAAACGAGCCAAATGTTTAAATAGTTTCTCTCATCTCCGATGTTAGCAAATGCGCACCCATCTTGTGAATAGCTTTCTCATACCCAAAACATTAGTTAAGATTTCAGTACTAATCCACGTGAGATGCCTATAGCCTCAGCTAAAACATCCACGGTTAATCGACGGTCTTCCATACTTATTGCCATGACAAACCCATATATAAAAAGGTATGATCAGTGTTTTATGGGTGTACAGAGGTGAAAAAAGTATCAGCAACTAGTTGCCACAACTAATTGGGCCGAATTGCTTTAATGTCTTTAGAACCTTTAGAAAAATCACACTGATAATATTGTAAAAGTTTTACTGTAAAATAATTTTTGTTTATTATAGGTTATGGTATACCACATGGATCGACAGCCTACGTACTCCTTTATGAATATACAAGAGACAGTGATCTTCCGAATTACTTAATTTTGGACGTAGTTTACAACAGAATATTTTATTCGACAGATCCATTTTGTCCCTTACAAAGAGTATATTGTGTGGTTAATGGAGAAAATGTAAGAAATATTACGATTATTTTAAATATTAATTTTAGACCAAAAGGGCGACCCGAAATTTAGACCTGTCGACTAACCGTTTGTGTAGTTGTTCATTCTATCGAGTGAGTCGAATAAAAGCAGTTAACGTGGATTTTGCGGCCCTTATGCCCTGGAATGTCCAGATAAGGCCCAAAATGCTACTACTATCGGTTAACCACTTGAATTAAGAACCATAACATTTGTTAACACCAAAAAGTCGAGCGCCTCAAAGGGCAGACGCCGCCGAGACCGGATCCAGCTTTAAAGCCCAAAAATGGACTATCATTTAACCACATAAAATCAATAAATTTAGTTTGTTCTTGACAAAATAAGAGGGAACTTGCAGACGTCAGTACCGGAGGACAAAGCTGGAGCCGCTTTTTCCAGCCAAAAACGACCGTTTTTAAAGCTAGGGGAGGGTCTCGGCAGCGTCTGCCCTTTGGGGCGCTCGACTTTTTTATATCAATAAATGTTTCATTTTGTTTATTGACTTGCAAGAAAGGCATAGCCTCTTACTTCTATTAAATAAACACTGTTCTAACATGATGAGAACCTATACTTATTTTAACTTAACCTAAGTATTTACAATAGTGTTCCTAAACTAAACCTAGCTAGGAAATGTGTTTTTTAACATGATTATGGCCTAACCTAACTTAATCTAGGGCCTATGCTAACTTAACTTAGTTTTACATTCTTCTGTCATGGTGGGTTGGCAGGGCCATCGTCTTCGTCCGAGAGAGGGGCTGAGGGTGTCGGGAATTATGGTTGGCACGCCGAGGTCTCTGTGTAATTGGTTATTTCGCATGAACCAAGGGGCTCCTGTGATCATCCTCAGGGCCTTGTTCTGCACTGCCTGGACTTGTGCTCTCCTCGTCTTTGACAGCTGGCATCACGTGGGGCACAATTTTGTTGTAGACCATGAGCTTGGTTTTGGTAGGCAACTTGCTGGAGCGATTTATAATTGGGTATAATTTGCCCAGCAATTGCTTAGTTTTCTTGGTGGCAGTGCAGACCTGGTCTTTCCGGACTGGATTCCCAGGTATTTGGTAGTGTTTGCCCATTGGATGCGGGAGCCCTGTAGTTGGAGGTGGCTAAAACGATGGCTTGGGTCTTGTTGGGGTTTAACTTGATCCTCCAGTGGTTAAACCAGGAATCAAGTTTATCCAGGTGGCGTTGGAGTCTGCTAGTAATGATTCGGCTACTTCTACAAAATTGTGTGATAATAGCGGTGTCATCAGCATAAAGGAGAAGATTAGTCTGATCAGACTTGGGAATGTCGGCAGTGAAAATATTAAAGAGGTGGGGAGAGATAGAGGACGGAGCCCTGGGAGACCCCAGCTCTGATGGGCTTGACCTCGTTTCGACTCTCACCTGAAAGGTCCTGTCAGAGTACAAGACTGTACAAGTTTATTCATGAAGTGGGGGTAGCCGTGTCGAATCAGTTTCAGGATGAGACCTTCGTGCCATACGCGGTCGAAGGCCTTGGATATAACAAGAAAAACAGCGCAAACCTTATGGTGTCTGTTGAAGCTGTTGGAAATCGTTTGTTCGAGTTCAGTGGTGTGGTGGATAGTGCTATAAAGCGATTGGTCAACAAATGTTATGGTACTTGATTCAAGTGGTTAAACGACAGTCCATTTTTGGATGTAGCTTTTTGGGCCTTATCTGGGCATTCCAGGGCACAAGGGCCGCAAAATCAACGTTAAAGGCTGTTATTCGACTCGCCCGATAGAATGAATAACTAGGCAGACGGTTAGTCGACAGGTCTAAATTTCGGGTCGCCCTCTTGGTCTATTTAAATGCAACCGTTAGTGCGTATTGTGTGTAATGAATATTTAATTAATCGAGTATTTTATAACTGTAAAAAAAAATTATTACTAAGCAAATTTTCAACACAGTATTGGTTAAATTACAATAAAATCTTTTGAAACGTTTAGATAAAAAATGTATATACTTTCACAATAACAGATAAAAGTTTTGTTTTTTTTTCTGCTCCAAAGCATTTGAATTACTTAACCTCTACAACATCTGTAATGAGGTGAACATCCGCTGCACAAAAAATAGTACAGTTAAGGGGTTCCATACACCTGGGCGCAGCAAAAAGTATGTCTATTAAAAAAAATTAAAGGTTATTAAGTGAATAACACAAACGAATGGCGATTACCAGGTGTACAAGTATGAAATGCGGATTTTTTGCTAAAAAAAATATGTTAAATTCTTAAGAACGGTAAAAAGTGCTTTACTCAAAAGTATGCTCCATCGCTTGTTATACATTTTTCCCATCTTTCGGGCAATTTGTGAATACCACGCCAGTAAAAATCTTCCCCTTTTGCTGCGAACCATTCATCGAGCTATTTTTTCACATCTTCGTACGAACCAAAGCGCTGTTCAGCAAGTGCGTAATCCATCGATACAAACAAGTGGTAATCGGAAGGAGCTAAGTCTGGTGAGTAAGCCGCATGGGGTAGAACTTCCTAGCTGAGTACTTCCAACGTGTCGCGAACAGGTTTTTGCCGTATGTGATGGAGCATTATCATGAAGAAAAATGACTTTGTGTTGCCTCTTTCAGTATTCTGGCCTTTTTTCAAGCAGCGAACAGTTTAAATCGGTCAATTGTTGTTAATAACGTTTAGTATTAACTGTTTCCCTAGGTTTTAACAGCTCATAATAGACCACGCCCCTCTGGTACCACCAAACACAGAGCATTGTCTTTCTGCCAAAGCGACTCGGTCTCGCGGTCGATGTGGATGGTGCGCCTGGTTTTTTTTGCGCTCAATATTCTCAAAATAAATCCACTTTTTATCCCCTTTTTATCCTATACGATGCAAAAACGACTTCCTTTTGTACCGAGCGAGCAAAATGTCACACGTGTTTTTGCGCTTTCCATTTGCCTATCGTTCATCTCATGTGGTACCCATCTACCGGTCTTCTAAATCTTTCCCATCTCTCTTAGCCAATTGGAAACAACTTGTTGTCTAACGTCCAATTGCTCGGCAAGTTGTTTTTGTGTGTTTGCGAATCGTCTTCGTCCAACAATGCTTGCAATTTCACATCTTCGTATTTTTTTGGCAGTTTTCCACCTTCCTCGTCTGCAACATTGAAGTCACCACTTTTGAAACGCCGAAACCATCGTTCACACGTATCTTGCGATGGAGTATGTTCCCCATAAGCTTCTTAAAGTAATCGGTATGATTCAACAGCAGTTTTCTTTCAAATGAAAACAAAAAATTAATGCTGTCCGCGAATGCTCTTTGTACGGAATAAATTTCGACGTATTGAATACAGCAACACAACACTATGCATACACTTTTCCAATTTATCACTCGTGCGCGTCTGACACTTGTTGATGACACAACAAAATGGCGCAGTGTTAAATCTTTATAGCACAAACTGCATTGGAGCAACATCTTTTGTCTGAAAGCTTCATTTCATACTTGTACACCTGGTATATTTTTGTTGTCATTTAAATTAGAAAAAAATGTTTACGTAAGATATGTTTTAAATGTTACAAACATTAATTTTTTACTATATGCTATATGCACTGGAATAAGACAAGATGATTCGTTGAGCCCTAGTAATGAATAAAATAATACAAGAAGTACGAACGAAGCGTATTTACAGAATGGGAAAAAACAACACATTACAACATTATATGCTACGCAGATGATACCCTACTCATAGCGAATGAAGAAAACTTAGCGAATGAAAATAAACTACAAAAAACTCCTACAATAGTTCCACAATACGGCCAAGAAATACAGCATGGAATTTTCCGTTGAGAAAACAAAAACTTTAGTGATTGCCAGGCATCCGGTAAGATGTAAATTGGAGTTGAATGAAAAAATAATCAAACAAGTAAATGAATTTCAATACCTAGGAGTCAAAATAGCATCCTATAGAGATTTAAGCCAAGAAACACGTGTGCATAAAAACATCACAAATATCTGGAAGCCTGCGAGATATTATTTGGAATAATAAATTTATGAACACTGAGAGCAACGCAATAGAGACGCGGGCAGAGACAAAACAAATGACAAGAGCGACGAAAATAAGAACATTGAGATCCATCCTTAGGCTGACGCTACGAGATAGAATGAGAAGTACGGAAATAAGAAACAGATATGGCATAGAAGACATAGGGAAATGGTCAAGAAACAGACGTAAAAATGAAACAAGCACATCACACGCATGGAAAATACAAGACTGGTAAAGATATGTAGAGATAACAAACCACCCGGAAAGAGATAATCGGGCCGACCACAACAAAGATGAATCCAAAGCTGGATATCATCAACAATGGAATCACCATCGAACCCGTAAAATCAAACAGGACAGCGTCCTATTAATAAAAAGAAGACGAAGATTATTTTTTTTGGGGTTAAATGGACCACTGATGAAAACTATGGTGCCTCCTCGTCTGCAGGATAACTTCACAAAAAAGTAATCCAATATGCAAAAATAAGAATTAATCTCAGAGTAGTTAAAAATTGTCGAAGGGTTTTTTTCAAAAGTAAAAAATTTACGGTTTTCAAACACTACACTACAGCTAGTAAGATGGCGCCGTCAAATGATGTGTCGGATTCTGTGCGGACCGATAAAGTGAGATATTTCTGTTGTAAAAATAAAATTAATAGTGCGATCCATGTGTCGTGTGCGGAAAAGTGTTCCATCTATATTGTTTAACAAGAGATTGGGCAGAAGAAGTGAATATTCTAGATAAAACTTGTTTAAAGTGTCGGGAGCATGCCGATGTTGACGTTTTTGTATGTTCCGAAAAATACGTCGAAATTAGCTATTTGAGGACCTTGGTAGATGAATTGCGAGACACGAATAAGGTATTAGAAGAAAATAATAGTCTTTTAAGGGAAAAAGTTGGTTTTTTGGAAAAAAATCTAACCTCCAATCTGTCAAATATGGCGCGAAAAATACAAATGAAAATCAACTCATCAATGAGAAGATAGTTTCAAGCCGAAAGAAGCCTGAAGCTGATGATAAAAAACTAGAAGTTAGTCCAAGGGTTGTTACATCTAAACAATGTCGCAACAGAGAAGAATGCTCTGAAAAAAGGTGCTGGTGCAAATGACGAGCAACAAATATCGGAGTCAAACCGACTACTGGACAATGGGGAAGATAATGGAGATCCTAACCTACTAGACCGTCCTAATGACAATAAACGAGAACAAAGGCAAATATTACAAACAGGGAAAGAACAGGATGAGGATAATAAATGGAAAATGGTTAAAAAAACAAACAGGAGAAAAACAGACCCAAGGATAAAGCCCAGTCAGGACAATCTTCAAAATGCGCTACCAAACAGTAACAACCGAGCCAAAAATCCAGCTTGTGGACGACCGAAGCCATTGATGGGCAACAATCAAAATGATAATAGCCTGCTCAAGGCTGCAAAAAGAATGGCTTTCTTTTTTGTTTCAGGACTCGCGGCTGAAACAACCGCACAGATGGTCTTGGAATATCTACAGAGTTGCAACCTTGATACTGGCTGCAAATGTGAGAAACTAAGAACTAAGCGAGAAAAATGTTGTGGTTCTTTCAAGCTGGCGGTCCCTATGGATCAGCAAGCTAAATATCTGTGTGCTGATCTGTGGCCTCAGGAAGTTGCAGTGAACCATTTTTTGAATCTACAGAGCCGAGGGAGGGTAAATATGCATTCCCAGACCCTGTCTGGAAGCTATCATGGCTGAAAGACAGGTCGATGTCATTTGTCTAATGGAACACTGGCTGACAGAAGATGAAATAAGGAGCACTCCTATCGAAGGAAATAAGCTTGCAGCCTTCTCAGCTAGGGTGTGGCCCCCTGGGGATGGGACATGTATTTTTGTTAAGAGATGTTTAGATGTTATTACTGTAAATTATCGGACAAATTTTAACGTTGAAAAGTGTTTTGAGTACTTATGTTTTTCTAAAGATATTGCTTTGATCAGTATGGTGACTACATTTTTTTTTTGTATTGTATTATTGACGTGTGTAAGACATTTTTTTTGTTATGTAGCATGACTAAAGATCTATCTATCTATCTATCTAACTCTAGTATGCAAGTTTCGAACAAAAAATGTATGTTTAATTATTTATAAAAAAATTATCTATTAGAAAAATTTAAAAAAAAACCTCTCGACATTTTGTAGGAAAGGTAATTATTAAGAATCAAAAAAGGTTAAAAAAATATTAAATTTGAGACATGCAGGCAGCGTCTGAACACAGGTAGCGGTCCAAATCAGACGCCAGGTCACATTTAATGCTATAGTTTTGTAATGGAATGGAATATTCTTAGAATATTTTTTTTGAATAATTCTTAAAAGTATAGAAAATAAAAATCCGTAACAAAATCGAAACTTTGAAAATTCCAGGTGTATGTAAACCCTTAACTCTGTATGAAACAAAGCAATTAAAAATTCCGTTTTATATGAAAATAAAACAACGCGAAACACAAGGCGAATTTTTTCTTTGTTTGTAATTAAAAAAGGATAAAAAAATGGGTTAAAAAAGACAGAAATAATTACATCGTCAATTTTCCTTCCGAGGATGGTTAATTGGTACGTCAAACCTGTAACATCAGATAAGAGCAGGGAAAAATTCCTGAAATATATTATGTATTTATTAATAATGGTTTTGATTTGGAAATTCACTTTCGGTGAAAAATTATTCAATATCATAACACTACTTGTTTATAAAAAAGGATTTAAGTCCGATGTACTACATGGGGTAAAAAGTCCAGAGACTTTCCGAGAGATAGCAGCACAAACAACGAAGCCATATGATTTTTCAGTTAGTGTCAACTCTCAGAAGATTCGGGTAAAACTGAGAAATGAAATTTTGTCTATCAGTTTGCGAGTTACTACTCTTTGAGTGACGCTACCTTTGATGGAACAAAAAAAATTATGTGTGTTGATTAAACATTGCTTTTTGATGGGAAAAATACAGACAGAACTCAAGAATGGCTTGAGAAGTGTTATGGCCGATCTGATCTGCTCCGTCGAAAGCAAGTATATGTCGATGGTTTAATGAACCTAAATGCGGTCGTACAAGCATTGATGATGCACCACGTTCCGGACGTCCAAATGAGGCAGTCACTCCAAAAAAAAAAACACAAAAAACATTGACCATATTGTTCTGAATGACCGCAAAGTGACAGTGAGAGAGGTAGCTGGCATCGTGAACATATCAACAGACAGGCGTGAGACATATTTTGCATGAATATTTGTATATGAAAAAGCTATATCCCCAATGGACGTCGCGCACTCTCACGACTGAACAAAAATAGCAACGTATCGAAGATTCAGAATGCTGTTTAACACTGTTTCGGCGTAATCCAAAAGAGTTTTTGCGTCCATTCGTAACAATGGACGAAATATGGATCCAAAACTACACGCCTGACTGCAACAGGCAGTCCACAGATTGGCTGGAACGCATGAAGGCCGACCGAAGCGTCCAAGAACACAAACATCAACTGGAAAGGTTTTGGCAAGTTTTTTTGGGATGAGCATGGAATAATACTTATTGAAACATTACTGAAGACTATTACGTTTATTGGACTGTTCGAATGGTGAAATCAAGAAAAAAAGGCTGCATTTGGCGAAGGAAAAAGTATTTCACCAAGATCGCCAGCTCACAACTCCAAAAAATCGACGGTGAAATTGGACGAACTGGACTATGAATTGCGTCTCATCCGCCTTATTCACCAGATCTAGCCCCCAGCGATTATTACCTCTTTCTAAATTTGAAAAGGTGGCTCCAGGGAACAAGATTTGGCTCAAATGAAGAAGTCAAATGGGAAACTGAGGCTTATTTTACAGAGCTCGACAAATCGTACTCTAGGAAAGGTATCCAAATGTTGGAAGATCGCTGACATGATTGTATCGCTCTTGAAGGAAAGTATGTTGAAGAATAAAATCGATTTTTGGAAAAAAGATTGTTTTTCTTCAAAAGTTTAGGGACATTCCACCTCAAGTAGTATTTAGGATTTTTTGACTTACAGTTAAACTGGAAAAAGTCCAATGAAAATCATTTCTGTAGCTAGTCCCGTGAACTTTTCGCTTCCCAGAAAAGAATTCTTTGTTGTTTTAAAGTAAACATACAGTTGCGTGCCAAAGTTTTGGGCCAAAAGTATTTTTGTGATTAATTGGTTTATAAAGGAAGAAGAGAAAAAAAACCAAATACAGTGAAATTCCCCTTCGCGGACACCCCTCTTACACGGACACCTCCCTTGAACGGACAGTTTTTCATGGTCCCGACCGAATCTTATATAATTGGCATTGTGTTAACTCCCTCTTGGACACACATTCTCTCGAACGGACACAAAAAAATGTTCTGTTAACCGGACAAAAACAATAAAAAAAACAATTTTCTTTAGATGAAATGAAATAACTGAAAAAACTCAACTCTGGACTAAGTGTATTAGTGTAGACGATCGTTACATAGAAAAATAATTGTTTTAACTCTGTACAGCTACGAGGCTGATTTGAAAAGTCCGTGCAAAAATAAAAAACTACTTATGTGTTTGGGGTAAACCTTTTTTATTTTTCGACATAGTCTCCTTTTAGGCTTATACACTTCGTCCAACGATGTTCTAGTTTGTTGATCCCTTCCGAATAATAGGATTTGTCCAAGTCTGCAAAATATCCATTAGTGTCTGCAATCACTTCCTCGTTTCAATAAAATCTTTGTCCCGCCAGCCATTTCTTCAAATTGGGGAACAAATATAGTCCGAGGGAGCCAAGTCTGGAGAATAGGGGGGATGTGAAACGAGTTGGAATCCTATTTCCATTAATTTTGCGACCAGAACTGCTGAGGTGTGTGCTGGTGCGTTGTCGTGATGGAAAAGGACTTTCTTGTCGGCCAATCGCGGGCGTTTTTTCTTGCAGCTCGGTTTTCAAACGGTCCAATAACGATGAATAATATTCACCTGTAATAGTTTTACCCTTTTCCAGATAGTCGATGAGGATTATCCCTTGCGAATCCCAAAAGACAGTCGCCATAACCTTTCCGGCCGAAGGAACGATCTTCGCCTTTTTTGGTGCAGATTCCCCCTTGGTAACCCATTGTTTAGATTGTTGTTTGGTCTCAGGAGTATAGTAATGTATCCATGTTTCATCCACAGTGACGAAACGACGCTTAAAGTCCTCCGGATTCTTCTGGAACAGCTGCAAACCATCCTTGCAACACTTCACACGATTCCGTTTTTGGTCAAGCGTGAGCAATCGCGACACCCATCTTGCGGATAGTTTTCTCATGCCCAAATGTTTAGGCAAAATATTATGTACCCGTTCAGTCGAGATGCCCACAGCACTAGCAATCTCACGTACCTTAACTCTTCTGTCATCCATCACCATATCATGGATTTGATCAATGATTTCTGGAGTCGTAACCTCCACAGGCCGTCCAGAACGTTCAGCGTCACTTGTGCCCATATGGCCAGTCCGAAAATTTTGAAACCACTTATAAACTGTTCTAATCGAAGGTGCAAAGTCACCATAATGTTTATCAAACTTCTCTTTAGTCTCCTGAGGCGTTTTGCCTTTCATAAAGTAATGTTTAATCACCACACGAAATTCTTTTTCGTCCATTTCTTGAAAATCACTCGACTTCCTTGATTCACACGAATGCCAAACACAAAGAAATAGACCAATATGGCTGAAACTTGGTGTGCGTTCATTCAAGAGATGCTACTAACTAAACATGACCTCGATACGCGCCGGTGGTGCCATCTCTCGGACTTTGCACGGACTTTTCAAACCAGCCTCGTAGGTAAATAATTTAACAAAAGACCCTCGTATAAACACCGACTAGGGTACAGTACAGTCTGTCAAGTAAGAACGTGTCCGCGATAATTCTTTTTTGGTAGATACGATTCAAGCGATTCGACAAAAAATCGGTAGAGAAAACCTTTGTCTACGACGCATTTTATTAAAAGTATCAATCGATTCCGAACTTTCGTCGAAATCACGTAAAATCCAAAATGATTTCTTTGTACCCATCCACAGGGGCCTAAAATAACACATTCTGCGGCCGCTAAATTTATTAAAAAGTCAGTGTCGTTGGTGAAGAAATGGGTAAATAGTTTTAACGAGACGAAAAATGTTGACGACTTGCCCAAACGTCGCACGGTAGGCAAAATCACTCCGAAAGTCGAAAAACAAATCGTGTCTTTGTTTTCACGGGACCCGAAATTGATGCTGCGTCAAGGAGCGACAAAATTAAGAAAATCGGGTTTGAATCTGTCTCATGAGACCATTCGACAATATCTTCGTGCTCATGATGTCAAATTCCAAAGCACGTCGAAGAAACCCTTGCTGGGCGAAAATCACGTTGCGAAGCGGCTCGCTTGGGCCCACGATAAGACACTAGAGTGGCCCTTAAAATCACCGGACGCCAAACCTTATTGAAAATGTTTGGTCCCTCGTAAAGAGAAAGCTCAGGGGAAAGACTCTGAGGACTTGGCCACTCAGTTCTCTCGCGAGATTCGAAAAATTTGCAGAATTTGCAGAAAATCTCGTGGACAGCATGCCTGGAAAATGCCAGGTGATTACTGATGCAGGAGGCGATTGAACAACTTACTAAGCTAATCGCGCCATTGTTAGCATACCAAAGAATACATTGATGGAAAAAAATGTACTCGAAACACAGTTTTTCAAGAATACGAGCGGTCACGTTCTTACTTGACACTCTGTACAACACTGTAGTAAGTAAACAATTATAAATTCCAGATTTGGGGTAACGCACAAAGAACCCAAAACCTCTCCCTACTCCGTTTCGATTTAACCCGCAGATCTGATTGGTGGCCGCTTTTTAACAATGTGATTCACGCACCAACAAATTTCATAAATAATAAGATTAACTTTGCCTTAACGGGAGATCCCTTACTGATCGAGAGGCAGCTAGAACGGAAACTTAAAAGAAAAATTTCAAAATGGAGGCCGATGGATCGAACGACGTTTAATCACAGGTAAAAGAAAACAATTTTGTTATAAATTTCGTTTTTAGTTTCACCTAGCGTAGAGACATGACTGACAACATTGCTGTAATGTTGTCACAAAACAGAAATATGTTTTATGTTAAAACGAATTTTACTCGTTTCAGTTGGAAAAAAATCTGATGCTGCAGAAACACAATTCACTTGTAATTAATTGAGTGCTTTAAAAACAATTAGTCAATATGGGAAATAATATACACAAATGATTTCCTACCCAAAGCTAAATATTGTTTGGCCTTTATTATAGTTTCATTAACGTTACAGTGACACCAGTGTCAATAGATCCAGGATGGCATTCATTATTGTACTCTATCTTCAAAAAACCTCGAGTAAATAAGCATAAATAATAGTCATTTAGAGGGGGGAGTCAAGTAATTTCGTTTAATCTATTGGGGATGATGTGGGTTATAATAAATTATGATATTAACAGTACATAGTTTGGTGTTGTCCAGAGTACAAGCATACGAAGTGAGATCAGATGGAGAATTTGCAATCAATTTCCAAAAGACCTAAATTAGGACCATTATCGGTAAACGAAAAGACAACGATTCTTAATTGTTTTAAATCATGGAAACCTAATCAGTCCGGTGCGAGTATTGACAAAACAGTGGAACATTTTGCTATAATGCCACGTGTTGCAAAATCAACTGTATATAAAATAATAAAAGAATCCAGAAACGCACAGGTCGACTAACATTTGAAATTCTTTTTCAATAAGGGAATTCCAACACTAAATAAAATTTTTGTTAAGAGTCCAAGAAGACCTGGATTATCCCAAAATAACCGTGTGGAAAATTTTATAACAACTTGGTTTCCAATAGAAGAAGCATTCTAGGAAATCTATTTTAATAGACAGAAATGATATTGTCTCTTGGAGAAGACATTACTTAAGAAACATCCGAAAAGCTAGACAAGAGAAACGAATATATTATTTAGATAAACCTTGGTTGAACGAAAGACGAACGGTAGCAACGGGTTTCAATCCTCCCTCAGGAAAACGACGTCGGCTCATTATCACACACATCGGAAGTTCGGAGGAATTTGTTAAAAGTGGCCTGTTAACCTTCGAATCTAAACGCAACGGAGATTATGATGAGGACATTGGTGCTCACGTCTTTGAAGAATGGTTTTCAAATGTTATATTTGATTCCAGAAAACTCGATTATGGACAACGCGAGTTACCATTCCAGACCACAAGAAAAACTACCAAGTACTTGCCGCAAAATCGATGTATTGGAGTGGTGGATGCTCAAAAAATATCAGAATTCCGGATAATGCAGTGAAAAGAGAACTTTTAGATTTAGCCACTAACACGTAGGCTAAAAAGTTTTTGGCCTGACGCATAGATGTCGCCCTTTTCAAAATCCATATGATTTTTAGGAAGTACCAACCTTCAAACGATACGTGTTAAAATTTCATGATATTTCGACGATTAGTTTACAAGTTACAGTGGTTTTAGTGAGGCTACTTTTGTTATTTTCAAAACAATGGAAAAATCGAATTTCGTTGATTAAACACTGTTTTTTGAAAAAATACTAATCAAGCAAAGCTGATAGCTGAATGGCTTGATAAGTGTTACGAGGACTCTTTTTACTTCCAATTTCACCCTTCAAGTCAACTTTCAAAACTACATGGCTCCGATGAGGGCCATCAATTCCTACATTAGTGTTAAATTTCAACTTTCTATGTCAAATAATACTAGTTTCGGAGAAAACCGGGTGTGACAGACAAACAAAATGTACCGAATACTTAAAATAAAGCTAGGTTTAGGAAAATGGGTATATAAAAAGTTAACGAAAAGTTATGTCATTTATGGAGGCATTCGTAAAAAAAAACCTTAACTTTTCTATTTCCTTTATTTAATTTTTGTGGCGTTAGTTCTATTAATATGGTAAAGTAATGCAATTTAATCCAGCCTAGGAGAGATGCCACTTCCATCAATGATTACTGACACTGAGAACAGACTTAGGCCTCCCGCACACTAGCAACTTTTTTCAAGCAACTTTTTAATCACCCAAATACAACACATTAGTTCTTATGGTAGACCGCATACGAGCAACTAAAAAGTTGAAGCAACTAAAAATATCTAAACTGTTCTATTTTGTGGGGTGATTCAACTATTGCCGGTAGAAATGAATCATGCAGGATCAGACACGTCACCGCACACAGGCGATTAAATAGTTGGTGGTTGCGACTTGCGAGCCAGTCCGTGCTTATCATTCTTGTGAATTGTGAAGTAGTCATTTTTTTGTTGTAGTCCAAATTTAAATATGTCATTCAATATTGAATTATTTATCGAGGAAGTAGAAAAACGTCCAGCTTTATACAACATAAAGCTTAAAGAATATTGAAATAAAATTTTAAAAACGGAATTATGGACGGAATTGTGCCAACAATTTATTGAAAAGTGGAACCAATTGGAAGATAAAGACAAATGTGAAAAAGGTAAGTTGTAATAGCATATTTATTTATCATTTTTTTTTACAACAAACTAGAACAAAAAATGCCTATCTAATAACTTAAATCAAATTTTATCGTACTGCCAAGGAACAGATCCATAAGGTGAAGTGAAATAATCTGAAAAATAATCTCTAGTTGAAATCCCTGTAGTGTTGCTTCTTACTCCAACAGAAGGAATACATTCCAATGGGCATTCATAAAGAGTATCTTCAAACTGCACCCCGTCACGTTTTCTAACATAATTATGCAGAATGCAGCATGCTTTTATAATAGATTCACTAAAATCAAGTGAGGTATCAAGTGCTCTATGAAGTATCCGCCATTTGTTGGCTAAAATTCCAAATGTGCATTCAATCATTCTACGGGCTCTTGATAGTCTATAATTGAAAATTCGTTTTTTTAACTGATAGATTTCTACCGGAATATGGCCGTAATACAAATTTTGATACACCAAATGCTACGCCCCCTATAATTACGAATGGGATTACCTTACCATTTACATCATTTGGAAGACATTTAGTTTCGGGAATATTTAATTCACTATTTACAAGTTTACTTGAAAATGGTGATTTCTTGAAAAGGTTTGAATCACTTGAAGCTCCAACTTCAACATAAATAAAATTATAATTAGAGTCTGCTATAGCTAAAAGGACGGTGGAAAAAAATGATTTGTAGTTATAAAATTCAGATCCCGTTTGATTAGGCTTCTTTATTCTAATATGTTTCCCATCGACCGCGCCTATGCAGCTTGGAAATTGCGTTTTCTCAAAAAAATCTTGTGAAACTTTTAGCCGGGAATTGGAATCCATTGCTGGCATGTAATGTGGTAATAAACATTTCCAAAGTACGTCACAGGTTTCTCTAATAATTTTTCTTATTGTCGAATCACCAAGTAAAAATTCGTAATGCAGTGATGCAAAGCTGTTACCCGTTGCTAAATACCTAAAAAAAAAGAAAAAAATTAGTTGTTCTATTAATGTGTAATTTGTACATAAACCTTTCTTTCAGGTAAGAAGTTACAAAACAAATGGAAAAACCTAAGGACTTGTTTCAAGCGGGAGTACGATGCTCAAAAAAACGCCCCCTCTGGTTCTGGAACCACAAAAAAGCGCAAATATATCTACTTTGATAACCTGTTATTTTTACAAGACATAGTTGAAAATCGAAAAACTTCAAACAGTCTTGTTGTTGACAATTCAGAAAACGAAATTGATATTACATGTGATTTGGAAGATACCAGTGAAGGTCCAATAATTTCTAAAAAAAGAGATTGCCGAAAGAGGGCCCCTCGAAATAGTACTAGCACGTACGAAGATTCTTTACTAGAGATTTTGAGGGAAAAAAAGATGACGATAAAGAAATTGACGAAGATAAATACTTCTTATTATCACTAGTACCTTCCTTCAAAAAATTTACGGAGGACCAAAAATTCATTGCCAGGACAGAAATAATGAATGTAATGAGACGTGTTCGAATGTCTGGTAGTTTAGAGAATCAGAGCAGTCAAAGAAATCAAAATGTACAAGCCTCGACAACTGTGCAGCACCTCCCAATACCATCTCTTAACCAAGGATTAGAGTTGCAACGATCACATCACTTTTCTCAACTTTTAATCCCGAAGAATCGCAATTTCAAATAGATAACCATTCAGAACTTTCGTCTGTTTATACTGTAATTTGAAAAAAAAGGTTAACAATTTTACAATTTTTTTCTTTTCGTTTTTCTTTTCTTGTCATATACTAATAAACTATGTTACTAACTAAAATGAAAATATTGTTTTCTTACCTTAAAGTTCCTCTGGGGGAACAGCCTTTCTTAATACAGTATCTTGGTATAATATATTTCGTCCAACTAACGCCAAAAGTTTATCGAAACTATCCACACTAATGCGGAAATAATTAAAAAACTTTGTTTCATATTTTCGTAAACTTTCAAACAATTTGTAAAATTGCCCATAGCAAAATCGATTACTTAATAGTGGATGTACCCATAATTTTTGTCGCTTTTTATTTCCTCTAAATTTCAAAGCACAAATGCATGCGGTCTCTATAAAATCCATTGTTTAACTCAGTGAAGATCAACTATTTAGTTGCAAGTGTGCGCCCATTATTAGTTGAAGCAACTAAACTATTTAATCACCTCAATTAAAAAGTTGCTAGTGTGCGGGGGGCTTTAGGCTAATCTCGTCTGTAAAAAGTTGCCCATCAGTAATTGTATCTTGTTTTGCAGGGTGTCGGAAGCTTTTAAGAACGCTCTGAAGTTCTTTGAAATGAATGCCATGTATGGTAGAAGCAATACTGAAGCAGTCATTGAACTGAATAAGGCCAATTCACAATATAATGTAAGCAAAAGCCAAAAAAAAAGATTTTTTGTACCTTCTCTGCGTACTTCTTTTCGACAAAAACAGCAAATTTTATGTAAAATATTTCTATTAATAGTGGAGGTAAATGCCGTAAAAATTTACACGATTTTTGGAAATTTTTTGTGTACAGCTTGGAAATCGATTTAACTACTTTGAAACAATGCCAACATAATGTAAACGAGTTTTCTTAGCCAAATTTTGACCGCAAGGCTACTTTTCTTCTATTTTAGTGCATTTTTCACATTTTAACGCTTTCAGCTCACTATTTCTTAAATAACTCAGCTTCTGTTCGTTATTATGCAACAGAAAAAAGTTCATTTTACTCGTCATAAAATTGCCTAAAAAACTGCACAGATTATATTAAAAAATATTAAATACATAACCTAAAATAACCGGTCAAGTGCAAGTTGAACTTGCGCAATTAGTGTTCCGTACGTTGATTGCTTTTAAAAATATAAAAAAAAATGTTACGATGGTATAAAATGATCAGTGACTTCACAAAACACACCCCAAATGAGTTTTCGACAAAGTTTGTTTCCGATCTTTACTGAAAACTGTTTTTTTTTTTATATACCAGATAAATTATTAAAGGTAATGCACTCGTGATAATTTTCGTTTAATCTACACCCCGTGGAGAATATTCCAGAATGTTTCCAAAATTTTTTGATCAGTACTTTTCGCGATAAGGTGGGGGGACAGCGATTTTTCGCGATTTTTAGTGTTCCGTACGGAACACTTATAAGATCACTTCGGTGTCTGTCCGTCTATCTGTCCGTCTGTCTGTCCGTCTGTCACCCGATTTTCTATGAAACTATTTGTCATAGAAAGTTGAAATTTGGTAGTAATATAGGAATTGATGGCCTCATCAGAGCCATGTAGTTTTGAAAGTTAAATTTTGACTTAAGGGGTTAGTTTTGGGGGTGAAATCGGAAGTGAAAAAAAACAATTTTTTTACTAAGTAATCGAGTGTGGTGTCAAATGAGAGCTTATGAAAACACGAGTAAAAAATATATATATGATGTAATACTTGCACGCACTTTTCTTTGTATTATTTTTAAAAAATCGCGAAAAATCGCTGTCCACCCGCCTTATCTCGGAAAGTACTTATCAAAAAATTTTGAAAAAATTCTAGAATATTCTCCACGGGGTGTAGATTGAACGAAAATTATCACGAGTACATTATCTGTAATAATTTATCTGGTATATAAAAAAAAAAATAGAAATTTCAAGGTGATCAATTTTCAGTAAAGATTGGAAATAAACTTTGTTGAAAACTTATTTGGAGTGTGTTTTGTGAAGTCACTGATCATTTTATATCACCGTAACATAAATTTTGACTTAATGGATTCGTTTTGAGGGGTGAAATCGGAAGTGAAAAAAAATTTTTTTACTAGGTCATCGAGTGTGGTGTCAAATGAAAGCTTGTGAAAACACGAGTAAAATATATATATATATATATATATATATATATATATATATATATATATATATATATATATAATATATAATGTAATACTTGCGCACACGTTTCTTCGTATTACTTTTAAAAAAATATCGTGAAAAAATCGCTGTCTCCTACCTTATCTCGAAAAGTACTGATCAAAAAATTTTGAAAAAATCCTGGAATATTCTCCACGGGGTATAGATTGAACGAAAATTATCATTACCTTTAATAATTTATCTGGAATAAAAAAAAAAAAAAAATTCAAGGTCACCAGTTTTCAGTAAAGATTGGAAGCAAACTTTATTGAAAACTCATTTGGGGTGTGTTTTTGAAGTCACTGATCATGTTATACCACCCTAACAAAATTTTCTATTTTAAAAACAATCGTACGGAACACTAATTGTGCAAGTTCAACTTGTACTTGACCGGTTTTTTAAAAATAATACAAAGAAAAGTGTGCGCAAGTATTACATTAAGTACAGTGACTCACAGCTTAAATGATGCAGTCGCTATAAGAAAAGACTAACTGGTCTCAGTGCCTCTTTATTTATTTGGAAAAAACAACTTATTGAAATTAAATTAGTAAAGAGTCTTCTAAATAAGTATGAATTACTTTTTGTCTTAAATATACCTTACTTAATTAACAATAATATGCGATTTTTAAACGTCACAGTTTAAATGATGCAAAATTCAATATACCAATATTATTAGAGAAAACAAACTGTAGAATTTGAAATAAGCCTGCTAATATTTGGTCGGGCCTCCCTCATTATCAATAACGGCTTGTAATCTGGACATTGATTCAACTAACTTTCTAGTATACTCCGGGGAAATAGTGTTCCATGCTTCACTAATTTTTACTTTTAATTAGGTTTTATTTGATATTGGAGCACTATTTACTTTATTTTTTAATGTCAGCCACAAATTTTCATTTACATTTAAGTCTGGTGACTGGGCTGGTGTTTTAATAACATTTGGACAGTTATAAAGCAACCAACTGCGGACTCGAAATGACGTGTGCTTTGGATCATTGTCGTGATAGAACCAATAATTGTTTTCAGTACCTAATTTTTGGGCACTCGCGACGAGATGCTGCCTTAGTATATCCAAGTACACATATTGGTACATATTCCCTTCGACAAAATGCGTTTTAACATCCTCCTGCAGATGACATACAGCCCCATAACATCACTCCACCTCCACCGTGCTTCACCGTAGCTTTCATATTTTTCAATTTTAATTCTTCGTTAGGCTTTCTCCACACTGATATTTTTCCATCGGACCCAAATAAGTTTATTTTGGTCTCATCAGCAAATATTACTGAATTCCAGAAGTTCAAGTCTTTATTGATATGCTCTCTGGCAAATTCCAATCTCACGCGTCTATTTCTTTGGCTAATGAAAGGCTTATTTCTAGCAGTTCGACCATGTAAATTATTATTTCGCAAGATCCATCGAACTGTTTCGGGGTTACACCTTTTTGCAAACTGTCTTTCCACCTCGACCCACAACTTTGGCGCACTTTTTTTCGGTTTATTTGATACCTCTCTTAAAATCCATCTTTCTTCACGTTCATGGAAGATCTTATTTGGAGCCAACCTTGACTTATTCTCGACTCTATTTTCATTCCGGTAACGTTCAATGATATGCTGAACAGTTGACGGACATTTATTTACCATTTTGGCTATGTCTCTTTGGCTGTATCCATTCCTGTAATGAGTAATAATTA
Organism: Pachyrhynchus sulphureomaculatus; assembly: GCA_019049505.1. Classification (NCBI taxonomy): domain Eukaryota; kingdom Metazoa; phylum Arthropoda; class Insecta; order Coleoptera; family Curculionidae; genus Pachyrhynchus; species Pachyrhynchus sulphureomaculatus. The sequence goes on from CM032446.1 coordinate 28,247,465, forward strand.
AATTTCTCTCAGAAATTGTAGTTCGACGACCCATTCTTAAACAATTTCGTTTTATTGAATGAAAAAATGTCAAACTAAACACAAAACAATTGCACTAAGAAATCAAAGCAACGCCGCCTTCGTAAATTTCAAAATGCGATAAGTTTTGACCCCTGTTGTTATTTTGCATCATTTAAGCTGTGGCGTTAAAACTGCATATGATTTGATTAATTATTTATTGGTAATTAAGTAAGGCATATTTAAGACAAAAAGTAATTCATATTTTTTTAGAAGACTCTTTACTAATTTAATTTCAATAAGTTGTTTTTTCCAAATAAATAAAGAGGCACTGAGACCAGTTAGTCTTTTCTTACAGCGACTGCATCATTTAAGCTGTGTGTCACTGTGTATATATATATATATATATATATATATATATATATATATATATATATATATATATATATATATACATATTTTACTCGTATTTTCACAAGCTTTCATTTGACACCACACTCGATGACCTAGTAAAAAAATTTTTTTTTTCACTCCCGATTTCACCCCCCAAAACTAACCCCTTAAGTCAAAATTTAACTTTCAAAACTGCACGGCTCTGATGAGGCCATCAATTCCTATATTATTGCCAAATTTCAATTTTCTATGACAAATAGTTTCGGAGAAAATCGGGTGACAGACAGACAGACACCGAAGTCATCTTATAAATGTTCCGTACGGAACACTAATATTAAGTACATAACCTAAAAAAATGTATTTACTACGGCAAATTGAAAAATGTTTTTTACGGTTAACTTCCGTTCAATATTATTGCCAAATTTCAATTTTCTATGACAAATAGTTTCGGAGGAAATCGGGTGACAGACAGACAGACACCGAAGTCATCTTATAAATGTTCCGTACGGAACACTAATATTAAGTACATAACCTAAAAAAATGTATTTACTACGGCAAATTGAAAAATGTTTTTTACGGTTAACTTCCGTTCAATTCGATATTAAGGCTTCAAGTCATAGGAAAATATAGCTTTTCTATTAACAAAAAAGTGTGCCAAATTTTATTAAAAAATATTAACGAGGAATGGTCAAAATTCGCATTTTCGTCCAAATCATAGGGATTTTTCTTGTGGGCAAAAGGTCGTAGGAAGCTTTTTTTTTTTAAAAAAAAATGATATTTTATGCTCTTCAAGATGGTTAGAAGGAAAAATAAAGAGTATACAAAAAACTCTCTTAAAGTTTTTTCGTTACGAAAAAACAATTTTTTTCGCTTTTGCTCTAAAAACGGTCTGGGTTCATTTTCTTTATTTCTATCCAATATTTTATCTCACATATAACATGAAAAAGTGATTTTAAAACAAATACTGCCTATTTTACCAGGTGTACAAGGATGAAATGCGGATTTCAGACAACAGATGGTGCACCAATGCAGTTTGTGCGTTTCAAAAGTGGCGACTTCGATGTTGCAGCCAAGGAACGTGGAAAACCGCCAAAAAAATACGAAGATGTGGAATTACAAGCATTGTTGAACGATGATGATTCGCAAAAATAAAAACAACTTCAATCGGCTACAAGAGATGGGAAAGATTCAGAAGACAGGTAGATGGGTACCACATGAGTAGAACGAGCGGGCAAATGGAAAAGCGCAAAAACACGTGTGACATTTTGCTCGCTCGGTATAAAAGGAAGTCGTGTTTGCATCGTATAGTTACAGTGGATTTATTTTGAGAATCCCAAGCGCAAAAAATCATGAGTAGACGCAGGCACACCATCCACATCGACCGAAAGACCGAATCGCATTGGCAGAAAGACGATGCTCTGTGTTTGGTGGGACCAGAGGGGCGTGGTCTATTATGAGCTGTTAAAACCTGGGGAAACGGTTAATACTAAACGTTACCAACAACAATTGACCGATTTGAACCGTTCGCTGCTTGAAAAAAAAAAACAGAATACCGAAAGAGGCAACACAAAGTTATTTTTCTTCATGACAGTGCTTCATCACATACGGCAAAAGGAGTTCGCGACACGTTGGAAGCACTCAGCTGGGAAGTTCTACCACATGAGGCTTACTCACCAGACTTGGCTCCTACCGATTACCACTTGTTTGCATTGATGGGTCACGCACTTGCTGAGCAGCGCTTTGATTCGTACGAAGATGTGAAAAAATAGCTCGATGAATGGTTGGCAGCAAAAGGGGAAGATTTTTACTGGCGTGGTATTCACAAATTGCCCGAAAGATGGGAAAAATGTATAACAAGCGATGGAGCATACTTTGAATAAAACACCTGTTATCATTCTTCCGAATTTAACATGTTTTTTTAGAAAAAGAATCCGAATTTCATACTTGTACACCTGGTAAGTACATAACCTAAAAAAACGTATTTACGATGGTAAATTAAAAAATGTTTTTTACGGTTAATTTCCGTTCAATTCGACATTAAGGCTTCAAATCATAGGAAAATATAGCTTTTCTATTAACAAAAAAGTGTGCCAAATTTTATTAAAAAATATTAAGGAGGAATGGTCAAAATTCGCATTTTAGTACAAATCTTAGGGATTTTTCTTGTGGGCAAGAGGTCGTAGGAAGCTTCTTTTTTTTTAAAAAAAAAATGCGATATTTTATGCTCTCCAAGATGGTTAGAAGGAAAAATAAAGAATATACAAAAAACTATCTTAAAGTTTTCTCGTTACGAAAAACAAATTTTTTTTCGCTTTTACTCTAAAAACGGTCTGGTTCATTTCAATATTTTATCTCAAATATAACATGAAAAAGTGATTTTAAAACAAAAACTACCTATTTTACCAGGTGTACAAGTATGAAATGCAGATTTCAGACAACAGATGGCACACCAATGCAGTTTGTGCGTTTCGAAAGTGGTGACTTCGATGTTGCAGCCAAGGAACGTGGAAAACCGCCAAAAAAATACGAAGATGTGGAATTGCAAGCATTGTTGGACGAAGATGATTTGCAAACACAAAAACAACTCGCCAAGCAATTGGGCGTTAGTCAACAAGCTGTTTCCAATCGGCTACGAGAGATGAGAAGATTCAGAAGACCGGTAGATGGGTACCACATGAGTTGAACGACAGGCAAATGGAAAAGCGCAAAAAACACGTGTGACATTTTGCTCGCTCGGTACAAAAGGAAGTCGTGTTTGCATCGTATAGTTACAGTGGATTTATTTGGAGAATCCCAAGCGCAAAAAATCATGAGTAGACGCAGGCACACCATCCACATCGACCGCAAGACCGAATCGATTTGGTAGAAAGACGATGCTCTGTGTTTGGTGGGACCACAGGGGCGTGGTCTATTATGAGCTGTTAAAACCTGGGGAAACTGTTAATACTAAACGTTACCAACAACAATTGACCGATTTGAACCGTTCGCTGCTTGAAAAAAGGCCAGAATACCGAAGGAGGCAATACAAAGTCATTTTTCTTCATGACATACGGCAAAACAAGTTCGCGAGACGTTGGAAGCACTCGGCTGGAAAATTCTACCCCATGCGGCTTACTCACCAGACTTGGCTCCTTCCGATTACCACTTGTTTGCATCGATGGGTCACGCACTTGCTGAACAGCGCTTTGGTTCGTACGAAGATGTGAAAAAATGGCTCGATGAATGGTTCGCAGCAAAAGGAGAAGATTTTTACTGGCGTGGTATTCACAAATTGCCCGAAAGATGGGAAAAATGTATAACAAGCGATGGAGCATACTTTGAATAAAGGACTTTTTATCATTCTTCCGAATTTAACATGTTTTTTTAGAAAAAAAAAAAATCCGCATTTCATACTTGTACACCTGGTATTTGAAGTTCGTTATTTTTATCGCTATTATGGTAGCGCCTGTTTTTTTTCTTACTTGGATACACAAATTACTAAAAAAATACAGCAAAACTGAAATGTTAATCTTTTATTGCAAATAACACTGACAACAGTTAATTAGGGATTTTGCAATCTTTTGCACAATAGCATTACAGGTGTGTAGTGCTAATTTCAAATGAAATTTTATTTATCGCACATTCGTATTACCTTGGTAATATTGAAGAAAGTGATAGATACCTGTTACGACACAATTATAACTTAGAAACTTGTGTCGACCCATCAAACACTAATAAAAGCTGTGCTTAACCATGAAATGAATGAAAAAAAGATCCTAAGTTTATAGACGATGAATACTAACCTAACCTTGCAATTCCTTCGCGTTAATACTATGCGTGCTTGAGATAACGACAAGGACAAGGCAATGTGAAAAATAAGCGTTGCAAAATCTCTCTATTAAAGCAAAAGTATTTTTAGACACTGACAGAAACGCAGTGTTCCAAAAATTGTCGCCGATTCTTCCTTGACTTTTGAATATCACTTTAAACTTTGATAGTTTTATAAGTAAATGTTCTCTTTTTCAGATTAATGGAACACTGCTCAATATACCGTTTACAAATAATTCTGCAATATTGAAACAAATAAAACGTCTAAATTTACATCTTCAACCATCGGAAATGACAGAATTTGCTCTAAGTGTTTTAATTCACTGTTATCCAGGACAAGTACTGTCGGTTTGGATATTATTTGGAACAGTAGTTCATAAAAATAGTTTGTAAATAATAAAAATATATTAATTAATAAATTAATTAATGCATTTATATTGTCACAAATACATACAGTTAACTAAAAACCTGCTTTTTGTTGTTATAATTTAGTTTCCAATGGTCCATTTTCTTTCTCTATATTTTTAACAAGCATGAGATTAAAAATTTATTTTCACAATAGCACATGCCTGCGTTTCGCCAACATACTATACATCATTTAAGTAACAACAAACTAAAAAAGTACTAAGACGGCCATTACCTACTTTGCTTCCGGCGCCTTTAGCTTATAAGTACTTGCAATAAGAGTTGCATAATAATATAAATATATTTGTCACTACTGTTATAATATAAAATCACTGCACGATAATTGTATAATGTAGTGGAAAGCTGGCCAAATGATATACTTACACATGGAAGAATACTGCACAAATATTTTGTGTTTTATTGACCTCACAATCTTAGCGTATTAGTCACGATCTTGGATATACGAGGCTACTTATGTGTTTGGGGTAAACCTTTTTTTTTTCGACATAATCTCCTTTTAGGCTTATACACTTCGTCCAACGATGTTCTAGTCAATATTAAATAATAATAAAAGTAGTAATTTTTAGTTTTTTATTTCAAAATCAGCATAAAATTAACAAGTTATCGACGATGTTTAAATTTAATTAACAATTATTTAACATTTTTTAAAATGTTGGTAAATTGTTGGTCTGGTATTTTTTGATTCAAACAATATTTTCGCAGAAAATCTTTGAATGTAGGATGTGTAAGTTTGTGGAGAGGAATATTACTTGCAAGCAATGCTTCACATAAATCCATGCTAAAGTGGTTTTTTTGTTTGCCTATAGAAGTGGAATCACTGCTACTTGCTGCTGTTATAAGTTGTTGTCGTGGGCCTTTTTTTTTGCAATCCTGCGATATGAAGACTTGTCTTGACATGCTGGTCAATTTGAAAATTTTTTGTGCACGAACATAACATTTCCGTCGTATGTAAATGTTTCAGGATAATCAGCTACCCACGAAGAGACACTTTTTGTTGCGGGTGGCATGGTACACGTTAAACTTTAACACAACACATTAAAAATTGCAAAAAGACTACACTGACAAGCGCGTCAACAATAATGTTAAAACTGATATCTTGTCTTAAAATAAAAATTCGTCTTCGAGAAAATTGTTTATTTGATACACGCTCAAACAAATATTCTTAGAAACTAACTACTTATCACTTAATATCCCGACCAAGAAACAAAGGAATAAAATACCGTCGTAATTTTGGGTATTCCCTTGGCACTATAACCTAATCGATGTTTAGACTATTGCAGGTAATGTTCCGGCGATAAGATCGGTTCCAGACGGAGACATTAACAATACCCTGAGCAATTTAATTGCCTAGTAATACCGAGAAATATTGTAAATATAGGGAAAATATGCATCATTACTAGATTTTGGGTAAAATATGCAATAATCGGTGAGAATGGTCTAAATATCCAAATGCATGTGAAAATATGCAAATGCATATAATCCGGTCTCTAATAATATATACATACAGTGACTAACAGCTTAAATGATGCAGTCGCTATAAGAAAAGACTAATTGGTCTCAGTGTCTATTTATTTGGAAAAAACAACTCGTTGAAATTAAATTTGTAAAGAGTCTTCTAAAAAAGTATGAATTACTTTTTGTCTTAAATATGCCTTACTTAATTAACAATAAATAATTATTTAAATTATAAGCGATTTTAACGTCACAGCTTAAATGATGCAAAATTCAATATACCAAAATTATTAGAGAAAACAAACTGTAGAATTTGAAATAAGCCTGCTAATATTTGGTCGGGCCTCCCTCATTATCAATAACGGCTTGTAATCTTCTGGACATTGATTCACTAACTTTCTAGTATACTCCGGGGAAATAGTGTTCCATGCTTCAGTAATTTTTACTTTTAATTCAGTTTTATTTGATATTGGGGCACTATTTACTTTATTTTTTAATGTCAGCCACAAATTTGCAATTACATTTAAGTCTGGTGGCTGGGCTGGTGTTTTAATATTTGGACAGTTATAAAGCAACCAACTGCGGACTCGAAATGACGTGTGTTTTGGATCATTGTCGTGATAGAACCGATAATTGCTTTCAGTATCTAATTTTTGGGCACTAGCGACGAGATGCTGCCTTAGTATATCCAAGTACACATATTGGTTTATATTCCCTTCGACGAAATGCATGTTACCTACTCCTGCAGATGACATACAGCCCCTTAACATCACTCCACCTCCACCGTGCTGTACCGTAGTTTTCATATTTTTCAATTTTAATTCTTCGTTAGGCTTTCTCCACACTGATATTTTTCCATCGGACCCAAATAAGTTTATTTTGGTCTCATCAGCAAAGATTACTGAATTCCAGAAGTTCAAGTCTTTATTGATATGCTCTGTGGCAAATACCAATCTCACACGTCTATTTCTTTGGCTAATAAAAGGCTTATTTCTAGCAGTTCGACCATGTAAATTATTATTTCGCAAGATCCGTCGAACTGTTTCGGGGTTACACCTTTTTCCAAACTGTCTTTCCACCTCGGCGCACAACTTTGGCGCACTTTTTTTTGGATTATTTGATACCTCTCTTAAAATCCATCTTTCTTCACGTTCATTGAAGATCTTATTTGGAGCCAACTTTGACTCTATTTTCATTCCGGTAACGTTCAATGATATGCTGAACAGTTGACGGATATTTATTTACCATTTTGGTTATGTCTCTTTGGCTGTATCCATTCCTGCAAAGCGTAATAATTAAATTTCTCTCAGAAATTGTAGTTCGACGACCCGTTCTTAAACAATTTCGTTTTATTGAATGAAAAAATATCAAACTAAACAAAAAACAATTGCACTAGCAACGCAACGCAACGCCGCCTTCGTAAATTTCAAAACGCGATAAGTTTTGACCCCTGTTGTGTTATTTTGCATCATTTAAGCTGTGACGTTAAAATTGCATATGATTTGATTAATTATTTATTGTTAATTAAGTAAGGCATATTTAAGACAAAAAGAATTCATACTTTTTTAGAAGACTCTTTATTAATTTAATTTCAATAAGTTGTTTTTTCCAAATAAATAAAGAGGCACCGAGACCAGTTCGTCTTTTCTTATAGCGACTGCATCATTTAAGCTGTGAGTCACTGTATGTATTTACATATGAACAGTCTGTCAAGTAAGAACTTGTCCGCGATATTCCATTTTTAGTAGATGCGATTATAGCGATTCAACAAAAAATCTGTAGAGGGAACCTTTCCTACGACGCATTTTAGGGGTAACACCACTGTAGAACTCACAAAAAAATCAATTTTTTTTATTAGTTTAAAGCATACTTTGAACCTTTAAGAATAAAGAGAAAAATGTTTTATGTCCACACGATTTTTTTTTGTGAGAAATTTCGAGCACTTTTTGAAGCGCATCGAATAATGTAGGATACAACTTACCTTTCGATTTCTAACTTCTCTAATACACTGATAGATGTCGTTAAAAGTAGTTTATATTCAGTTAAAATTTTCTTTGTTCGAAAGTACATTAGTATAAACTTCGGAGGGAAGGGCAAATTAACTGCCGGAATCCAAACTCTATTGAAAACATGCGAAAAGATATATGGGGGACTTTGTATCACAAGATGTCAACTGATGAAAAGCTGCAGCACGAGAAGTGCTTAGAGTCTTAGTGTGACTGGAAGAAGGCGAAAGCATTAGATTCCTTAGGCTCCTTCCATCATAAACTACCACTTTCTTATACAGTTTTTCATGCCATAAAACCTATTTATCAAGAGCTGAACCGTGACGAGTGCTTACATGTTGCTTGGGAGGATATACACAAAACAGCAATAAAAGTACCTAATGTAGCAACTGATATTGTTGTATGTACTTTCAATGATGGTCTAACAAGTATTTTAAAAATAAAGACAGTATTAAGGTTAACTATTGGCTGCCAGTCCTATAATTTTTGCCTCGAAGCCGATGCTACTCGAATTAAGCGCGCTGAGGAGTGACTGACGGATACGACAAAAGTAGGGTTGCCACCCGTACTTTATTATAAAGTATTGTACGTTATTTCGGGTAATTATACTCTATACTTTATAAAAACAATAAAGTACGCGAAAATACTTTATTTCTCACAGTTTAATTTTTCTAGAATTCATTTTACATGATTCATTAAAAAAAAAGTTCATAATAATAAAATTGAATAAAACTATTTATGTTAATTCAAATACAAGTTCAGAAATTCGAAGCTTTAGTTACAGAGGTTCTAGGGCCATATGCAATACAAAATGTAATAGATGAAATAAATACAGATAATTTATTTTAATGCTTACAAGCTGATGCTTCTAACAAAAAAAAAACATAAAACTGTTTCCATTAGTGGTGCAATATTTTACAGCCAAAGATGGTATTCAAAATAAGTTATTCGACTTTTACGAAAATAGTAACGAGTCTGCTGATGGCATGTTTCAAGCAATTCAAAAGACAATGGAACAATATAAATTATCTTTTCATAATGTTTCTGGGCTAAGTGCTGACAACACAAACGCTAATTTTGGAGTTAACCATTCTTTATTTACAAATATGAGAAATTTCGTACCGGATTTAGTTAAGGGAAATTGTCATGCACACATAGTGCATAATTGCATGAAAAATGCCATGAATTTTTTATCGTATGACGTAGAAAATGTAATTTTGAAAATGTATGCTCATTTTTCTCAGTCTGCTGTACGAAGAGAAGAGTTGGAAAAATTTATAGAATTGGCTAAAGGAGAATTTCATGAAGTCAAACGTAATGTGGGAACAAGATGGCTCTCTCTTTTACCCTGTATAGATACATTATTATTAAATTGGAAAGCCACTAGAAGTTATTTTGTAAGTTTAGGAGAAAACTGTTCAGAGATTTTGCAAAATATATTGATGCTCAACACTGACAATGACTTGATTGATATTTTACTTGTATATTTGTAACAATATTTTACATCTGTGTAATAAAACTGTAAAATATCTAGAAGGTGATAGCATAACAATTTTGGACGTGTATAATATTATGAATAATCTTAAAGACGCACTTATACGAGGCTGGTTTGAAAAGTCCGTGCAAAAATAAAAACTACTTATGTGTTTGGGGTAAACCTTTTTTATTTTTCGACATAGTCTCCTTTTAGGCTTATACACTTCGTCCAACGATGTTCTAGTTTGTTGATCCATTCCGAATAATAGGATTTGTCCAAGTCTGCAAAATATCCATTAGTGTCTGCAATCACCTCCTCGTTTGAATAAAATCTTTGTCCCGCCAGCCATTTCTTCAAATTGGGGAACAAATAGTAGTCCGAGGGAGCCAAGTCTGGAGAATAGGGGGGATGTGAAACGAGTTGGAATCCTATTTCATTAATTTTGCGACCACAACTGCTGAGGTGTGTGCTGGTGCGTTGTCGTGATGAAAAAGGACTTTCTTGTGGGCCAATCGCGGGCGTTTTTCTTGCAGCTCGGTTTTCAAACGGTCCAATAACGATGAATAATATTCACCTGTAATAGTTTTACCCTTTTCCAGATAGTCGATGAGGATTATCCCTTGCGAATCGCAAAAGACAGTCGTCATAACCTTTCCGGCTGAAGGAACGGTCTTCGCCTTTTTTGGTGCAGATTCCCCCTTGGTAACCAATTGTTTAGATTGTTGTTTGGTCTCAGGAGTATAGTAATGTATCCATGTTTCATCCACAGTGACGAAACGACGCTTAAAGTCCTCCGGATTCTTCTGGAACAGCTGCAAACCATCCTTGCAACACTTCACACGATTCCGTTTTTGGTCAAGCGTGAGCAATCGCGGCACCCATCTTGCGGATAGCTTTTTCATGTCCAAATGTTTATGCAAAATATTATGTAGCCGTTCAGTCGAGATGCCCACAGCACTAGCAATCTCACGCACCTTAACTCTTCTGTCATCCATCACCATATCATGGATTTGATCAATGATTTCTGAAGTCGTAACCTCCACAGGCCGTCCAGAACGTTCAGCGTCACTCGTGCCCATATGGCCAGTGCGAAAATTTTGAAACCACTTATAAACTGTTCTAATCGAAGGTGTAGAGTCACCATAATGTTTATCAAGGTTCTCTTTAGTCTCCTGAGGCGTTTTGCCTTTCATAAAGTAATGTTTAATCACCACACGAAATTCTTTTTCGTCCATTTCTTGAAAATCACTCGACTTCCTTGATTCACACAAATGCCAAACACAAAGAAATAGACCAATATGGCTGAAACTTGGTGTGCGTTCATTCAAGAGATGCTACTAACTAAACATGACCTCGATACGCGCCGGTGGTGCCATCTCTCGGACTTTGCACGGACTTTTCAAACCAGCCTCGTAGAAAGAAAAAATCTCTTTTTTGGATATGAAACAGGCAAAAAAAATTAGACTGTTGTCTTCACCTGAACTGACTAGTAAAATTCACACAATTTTTTTATTATTTATTGACAAAGCCTTACAGTACCTTAATAAGTGGTTTGATTTTAGTGACACAAACTAGTTATTTACACTCAGCAATATAAATTTAAAAAACAATGTCGAATTTGACCATTTCGTTAATATATTCGAAAATTTAAAGCTACAAAAACTCGATATAAATATGGATGCGCTTTATGAAGAAGTTTTATTATTAAACAAATTATATAATCAAATATATGGTTCTAAAGATTTTGCACAATTATCTACTCCTCAAAAAATGGCAGAAAATATTTAATAAGACGGATGCTGATTTTCAAAATTTATACAAGTTATTTTCCTTTCTACTTTCGATTCCCGCCACTTCAGCATTTACGGAGAAAGTTTTTTCTGTGATGAATATTAAGTGGCGAGAGGAAAGAAACAAAGCTTCTTTGAATTTGATAAAAAACGAATTATTTATTTATCTTAACTTGAATATAGAGTGTAAAGATGCTGTGAAGTTGTTTAGTAGTGACGATTATTTGTTAAAAATTGCTAAAAGTAATAAAAAATATGTTTTCAAACCAAATAAAAAAGTAAAATAAATAATACTTTATTTTGATACGATGTACTTTTTTTCCTACCTTTTATAATCAACTAGCCGTGCCCGCGGCTCCGCTCGCGTGAACTTGACTCACCTTTATCGTCACTGCTTATTCGTTATGTTTATATTATTATATAGCTCAAGGGGCCTTAGAGGCCCATGGCTTGGTTGCATACTTGTCTCCACTTCTTTTTGTCTCCTGTTAACGAGATTCCCATCAACTCCGGATCTTGCTTTACTGCCTGAATCCATGTAGATCGAGGTCTACCCTTGCCTCTTCTTCCAACCACTCCTCTTATTAGGGCTTGCTTTGCCTGTCTTTCTTCCTTCATCCTTGCCACGTGTCCCAACCATCCTAATCGCTGGCTTATTATGATTTGACTTATAAGGGGTTTCGTATATAGGCATTTTAATTCGTAGTTTGTTCTTCTTCTCCACAGTCCCTCTTCTTTCCTTCCTCCGTAGATTTTTCTAAAAGCTTTCCTTTCCCACACCTCCAACGTCTCCTTTTCTCTTGCATTCAGTTTCCACGTTTCTCATCTATATGTCACCGTGGGTCTGACAACTGTCGTATATATTCTTTCTTTTGCTTTTCTTGATACATTCTTTAATTTCAATATTGGATTCATTGCCCCCAAACATCTCTGTCCTGTCGCTATTCTTTCTTGTATCTCCGTCCTTTCTTGTCCACTCTATGTTATTGTTACTCCCAGATAATTAAATTTGTCTACTTTTTCAAACATATATCTTTTTCTTAAGTTGTTTATTATACCTAAACTTTTTTTGTTTTTAATATCCTTCGTCTTTGTAATTTCCATGTATTTTGTTTTTTTTCCTCATTTATCTTTAGCCCTCTCATCCTTCCCCTTTCTTCTATCCTACTTATGGCTTTTTTGAGGTTCTCTTTTGCTCTTGCAATCACTGCTACATCCTCCGCATAGGCCAAGCATTGGCAGGTTTGTTGGTATATCGTTCCATTTGTTTTTATTTCTGACTCCTGGATTATCTTCTCTAGTACCAAATTAAATAGACATGTCGACACTGGTTCCCCCTGTCTTAATCCTCTCTTCACCTTAAACTTGTCAGATACTTTGCCCTCAACCAACACCCTATTTTCTGTGTCATTCAGGGTCATTCTCACCATGCGAATCAATTTACTTGGAATTTTTAGTTCTTCCATTATCTTGTAGAGTCCTTCTCTATTTACAGAGTAATATACTTCTCTGAAATCCACAAAGACCAAGTGTAGTGCCAAATTTTGTTCTAAGCTATTATCTTGGATTTGCTTAATCGAAAATATCTGGTCTGGAACCGATCTATTTTTCCTGAATCCACACTGGTACTCTCCCAGAATAGACTCGGGTTTCTGTTAGTCTGTTTTTGATAGTCAACACTACTATCTTGTACACGACATCCAGTAAGGCTATTGGTCCATAATTAGCACATATTGTTTTTTCTCCTTTTTTGTATATTGGACAAATGAGCGACTCTCTCCAGCTCACTGGCATCTTTTCTGTTTCCCATATTTCTTGCACCAACCGGCATATTTCATTTTCCAGATCTACTCCTCCAGCTTTTATCGGTTCTACAATTTCCACCCGGGGCCTTAATTTTTTTGAGTTCTGAGTATTTCTCTTATTTCTTCTTTGCAGGGTTTATTTCCTCATTTTCATCTCCATTTAATGTTTCTTTAAAGTATTCCGCCCATCTATTCAGTCTTTCTGCGAAGCTTACTGCTAAACTTCCAACTTTTTTCCTATATATTAGCATTTTGTCTCTGTTTATTCCCTTTGTATTTTATAAACAAAAAACACGTAAATCGGATAAGTGGTTCTTGAGTGCTAAGCGCAGTAATGGATAGACAGACAGGCAAAGAGATGTTATGTTTTATATATATTATAGATTTTTTTTACATATATTAAATTAAGAATTAAAAAAAAATCACGTAAATCCGATGAGTGGTTCTCGAATGATAAGCACACTAACGGACAGATAGACAGAGAGACGTTGCGTTTTATATATATTATATAGATTATTATTATTATTATATAACCTCTTCAGAGAGTATGAATGTATGAATTTAAAAAATCACGTAAGTGGTTCTCGAGGGATAATCGCACTAACGGACAGACAGAGAGACGTTGCATTTTACATATATTATAGATATAGATTATTATTATTACTATATAACCTGGCCAAAGAATATATGTATGAATTTAAAAAAAAGACACGTAAATCGGATAAGTGATTCTCGCCTGATAAACGCACTAATGGACAGACAGAGAGACATTGCATTTTATATATATTATAGATTATAGATATTCTCTGCTACCTAATATTGTTCCAAATTTAATGGTTTAGGCTGTGTACTGCAAGGGAACGCGCTAACGGCAAACTTTTTTCCGACTTCATTCACTATTATCGTCACTGCTCATTCCCTATGCTACCTATCGTAATAAAATATAGCCTATAACCTGGCCAGAGAACATATGTATGTTTTAAAAAAAAAGTACGTAAATCGGATAAGTGGTTCTCCAGTGATAAGCGCACTAACGGACAGACAGACAGACAGACAGAGAGACGTTGCATTTTATATATATTATAGATGTACTTTATTTGCTCTAACAGGTGGCAACCCTAGACAAAACAGGCGCGCGCCAAACTAAAATCGATAAGAAATGAAAATGAAGAGGCAAATTTAAGCTATGAACGACAGCTTTATGGAGCTGGGATTGCAGACTAATGGTAAAAAATTTAAAACAATGAAAATTTTTATTTTTTGATATAAATAATGTGACTTAAAACTTTTACCACGTTTTTCTCGAAATACGATTTTGCGGCACGCAACATAACTTGCACAATATTCATTATATTCACTCCAAATTTTAAATATATTTTTAAAAAAATATTTCAAAGAGAAATACGTACGGGATTTTCGATATATTGATTATACCGTTTTTGTATTAAGAAACAACTACCATTTTTTCGGGTCGAAAATCGAACTTTTTCTTCGAATGCTTGCCATTTTCACAGAAATCAATATTTTCAAAAATCCTCTATGTATTTCTCTAGCTATTATGATGTAGATAAAGAGATAATTTTTTTGTTTTTCCAGATTCAAATTTGCGGCAGTTATACTGCGTGTCGTGGAACCTCTTCATTTCAAGATATCTTATGAGAACAGTTCTATTGCTGCCCTTTTATAATATTTTTGAATAAAAATTTTTTTTTCCATACTTAAAAATATGCCTGATAACATCCTTGCGTATTTTTATTCAATTACTTTCCTTTCCACATGAAAAAAAAAATTGAAAGAAACGCTCGATTTTCGATCGCTACTGTGGTGTTACCCCTTTAGTAAAAATATCAGTAGTGGTGGGCATAATCGCATTATTGCAATAATCAGATTCTCAGGTTATGAATGATTCGGATTATATATATATATATATATATATATATATATATATATATATATATATATATATATATATATATATATATATATATTTTTTTTATGGGTCTAGCACACGTGCTACAGGGAAGTCCCTAATGCGCTACAGGAGCGACACGTGTGCGGAGAAGGCGATTCACGTTGTTCTTGAATCGCTGTAGATTGTACTCGGTGGGAAACACAGTCCTGGGCAAATTATTCCAAAGGGATGATGTTCTCCATATAAAAGACTGCTTGAAAAGTGTTGTACGGGGAGTAACAAGCTGAACCTCATACGGATGTGAAGAATTAGCGCGACGTGTACTTCTAACATGCACCGCTCTGGGAGGAATTAAGCGGGCCACATCCTTCGAACACTTTCCATGAAAGTACTTGTAGAATAGGCTCAAGTCGCCAACCGTTCTTCGATGTTCCAGCGAATCAAGGCCGACGGTCAGTTCCTGGTCTCCATTCAGACGAACAGCTCTTCTGAATTCTCTGAATAGAATCCAACAAATGCAGTGTATGTTTGGGAGCAGTATTCCATAGTTGGTCGAATTTGAGCTTTGTAAAGAATTAACAGTTGTTGTGGAGTGTAAAGCTTTCTGGTTCGAAATAATATTCCCAACTTTTGAGAAGCTCTCCTTGCTCTGCCTGCAACATGTTCATGCCAGGACATATTTGCTCCCAAATTAACGCCCAACAAATTGAGTGACGATGTTAGAGGAATGGAGTGCCCCGACATAACTATGTCGGGTTCAGCAACGTTAACTTTTTTAGAAAAAACTGCCGCCTGGGTTTTTTGTAGCGTTAAATTCCACTTGGTTACCGTCACCCCAAGATAGAATTTCTTTCAGGTCTTTGTTAAGTTGAACGACTTCCTGCTGTCTGCGGATATTCGTCTGAGTAGCCGATGTCCGAGCGTTCAAAGTGAATGAAGAGATAAGTGTACTGTCATCTGCAAAGCTGTAGATTGGATTCTCGGTCTTTTCCAGCAGATCGTTAATGTAAATGAGAAAAAGAGTAGGAGACAGTATGGAGCCTTGAGGTACACCGGCGTTGATAGTGAAGGTGTAATTCAAATTTAAAATCATCCCATCCCATTGTTATGATCTGGCTACCGCCAGGATCCGATGTTATAATTTCTTATCACCGATGTTATATTTCACCTATTATATTTTTCTTTTTAAGATTAACAAAAATTCACTTTTCACCACCTTAAATTTTATTGAGAGGAACTTACTTCTTACAATGTTTCTTAGTTTCTACGTTTTTCTGTATCAACAGTAATACCAATACTAGAAACAATAATAATAATGCTAATGTTTTTTTTCCCTTAGCTACCTTGTGTTTTATACATAAGTTACTATCTTTTCCATAAGCGTACTTTTAAAATATCACAAATAATTCTTTGTCCATAAGGAGATGACTAAATAAACAGAACAGATAAGCCGAATTTAGACATCACACAGTTTCACAAAGAAGAAAATGAGTATTGGTTTATGATAAGTACTAATGTACAAACTATTAGTCGTACTGATCTATTAGAAAGTTTACATAATGTAGATTAAATTGGAAGTTATGCTTTGGTTTTATATGAACTCATAGGCGTAGCTTAAGGGTAAGTATTTATATAAATGACTGTAAAATAATAATGTAAAATATTAGTAAAAATGGTTGAATTACAACACCATACTACCTTTGATGTTGCGTGCGTCATGTTGTAACCCAACTATGTTTACTATTATTATTTTGTATTTTATTAATGTTATTCATATTTTATAACTCATGAGCTCATGGGGAACTTTCCCTTCAAAATATTGGTATGACCTATACCTAAATAAACAAAAAGGCCCTTCCAGCAAGACAACTATTTATTGGAGTGTCATTTAGATAAAGTTGAGTGGCGCCAAATATGACTAAGAAAAGCTTGATTCTCACGACTATAAAGACATAAACAGTAATTGTCGAAGATGGAAAGTTCCGCCATAAAACGACCTTGTTTAGTAGGTAGAATGTAATCTTAGGGCTATTAGATTATAAAATACATTTTAACTGCTTAGGAAAGATTGTAAAAAGTTTACTTTAGGCATTTTAGAAAGAAGCCAACACACACTACTCAAGAAACTGAACAAGCGATCGGTTGAGACTTAAAAGCAGCTTTCCCTTATTATAGTTGTTTTATTTTAGTTAAATAGTAAATTTTTGAAATATATTTAGTAAATAATCTAAAAAGAAGTGTTTGGATTAGAAAGCAAAAAGTAGTCAGCGGTAATAGTGGAAATATTATACATTTGTGACAGAAATCAAAAACATTTGTGGCAGCGGGAAAACTACAACAACAGCGGTGGCAGCTTACGATTACAACAGTCACCTCACTATAAAATTTAACATTCATCGGAATTGTCCGATTCGCCGAAACGAAACTCGAACTCGAGGCATGCCGATTAATTTAATTAGTTATTATTTTTATTTTTTAGTAATATGAATGAATGATTTTTTATGGGTCTAGCACACGTGCTGCAGGGAAGTCTCTAAAGCGCTACAGGAGCGACACGTGTGCGGAAAAAGCAATTCACGTTGTTCTTGAATTGCTGTAAATTGTATTCGGTGGGAAACACAGCCCTGGGCAAATTATTCCAAAGGGATGATGTTCTCCATATAAAAGACTGCTTGAAAAGCATTGTACGAGGAGTAACGAGCTGAACCTCATACGGATGTGAAGTATTAGCGCGACGTGTATTTCTAACATGCACCGCTCTGGGAGGAATTAAGCGAGCTACACCCTTCGAACACTTTCCATGAAAATACTTGTAAAATAGGCTCAATTCGCCAACCGTTCTTCGATGTTTCAGCGAAACAAGGCCGCCGGTCAGTTCCTGGTCTCCATTCAGACGAAACAGCTCTTCTCTGAATAGAATCCAACAAATGCAATGTATGTTTGGAAGCGGAGCCCCAAACATGGGAGCAATATTCCATAGTTGGTCGAATTTGAGCTTTGTAAAGAATTAACGGTTGCTGTGGAGTGTAAAGCTTTCTGGTTCGAAATAATATTCCCAATTTTTGAGAAGCTCTCTTTGCTATGCCTGTGAAATTTTCATGCCAGGACATATTTGCTCCCAAATTATCGCCCAACAAATTGAGCGACGATGTTAGAGGAATGGAGTGCCCCGCCATAACTATGTCGGGTTTAGCAACGTTAACTTTTTTAGAAAAAACTGCCGCCTGAGTTTTTGTAGCGTTAAATTCCACTTGGTTAATGTCACCCCAAGATAGAATTTCTTCCAAGTCTTTGTTAAGTTGAACGACTTCCCGCTGTCTCCGGATATTCGTCTCAGTACCCCATGTCCGAGCGTTCAAAGTGAATGAAGAGATAAGCGTACTGTCATCTGCAAAGCTGTAGATTGAGTTTCCGGTCTTTTACAGCAGATCGTTATTGTAAATGAGAAAGGAGACAGTATGGAGCTTTGGAGCACACCGGCGTTGATAGTGAAGGCGTTAAAAAGAAATCCGTCGACTGCCACTCGTAAAGGACGCTCTCTGAGGAAACATGAGAGCCACAAACAGAACTTTTCAGACACACCATACGAGCGTAGCTTAGCAGTCCATCGTGCCAAACACAGTTGAATGCCTTGGATATGTCAAGAGCAACCGCTCGAAATTCTCCAAAGTGTTCAATTGCGTTGTTCCAAACATGTGTTATATAAGTCAAAAGATCTCCTGTTGATCTATGTTTACGAAAGCCATATTGGTGATCGCTAATAACGTTGAATCCTTCAAGATATTTTAGATGCTCATTGATAGCCTTTTCCATGATTTTCGATGTTATTGAAAGCAGTGCGACTGGTCGGTAGTTATTTGGCAAGGTCTTCTTGCCTTTTTTTCATATCGGCTGAAATGTGGCACATTTCCAACAGGAAGGAAATATTCCCTTTCTGTAGAATAGGTTGAAAAGTCTACAGAAAACTGGTGTTCGTTCCTTCGCACAGTTTTTGAGAACTATGGCGAATTGTCGTTCCACGAGTGTTAGTGTTGGGTGTTGACTGTTAGTCGAGTGTTGAGTAATTAAAGTTAAAAGTAAATATTATAAAGAAAATAGCGAATGACGCCTAGTTGTAGAAAACATTCGCTGGTGTGGAACTGGATCAAAAAAATTGACTCTAAAACTAGTTGCTTGCAACATATGCGATAAAATAAAAAAATATTTTGGCGGAACAAACAAATTTGAAGCAACATTTATTAAGAATACATCGTACTGTAAAACTAGAAATTTCTCCAAAAGACACTGAAACAGGACAATCTATACCATAATTGAAGCAAATGGTGGTTCCTCAGAAAATACGCCAACAGTCGATTCCGAACTTTCGTCAAAATCACGTAAAATTCAAAATGAACCACTTGTTTGCATGTCGGTTCCAAGGAGTTGTCCTTTGTTCCCATCCAAAGGGACCTAAAATGAAATATTCCGCGGCCGCTAAATATATTAAAAAGTCGGTATCGTTTGTCAAGAAGTGGGTAAATCGTTTTAACAAGACAAAAAATATCGACGACCTGCCAAACGTGGCTCAGTAGACAAAGTCACTCCAAAAGTCGAAAAGCGAATCGTGTCTTTGTTTTCACGGGGCTCAAAATTGACGGTGCGTCAAGAACTGGCAAAATTAAGTAAATCGGGTTTGAATGTGTCCCATGAGACCATTCGACCTCTTCGTGCTCATGATGTCAAATTCCAAAGCAAGTTGAAGAAACCTTTGCCGGGAGAAAATCACGTCGCGAAGAGGATCGCTTGGGCCCACGATAAGATACTAGAGTGGCTCTCACAATCGACGGAGGCCAACCCTATTGAAAACGTTTGGTCCCTTATAAAAAGAAAGCTTAGAGGAAAGACTCTGAGGACTTTGACGCAGTTGTTTCGCGAGATTCGAAAAATTTGCAGAATATGCAGAAAATCTCCTAAACAGCATGCCCCGAAAATGCCAGGCGATTATTGATGCAGGAAGGGATTGGACAACTTACAAAGGTAATTTCGCCGTTGTTAGCACACCAAAGAATACATTGACGCCAAAAAATGTTCTCAAAATATATTTTTAAAAAAACTGAGACTATATATTTACAGTCCCTGGCCAAATTATTAGACGCACTGTATTTTTTTTAGTAATTTTATGTTTCTTAAGAGTTTTTATGCAATAATGGTATATTTAAACTACAATATTATTGATTTTTATTTAAAAGAATTGTTGTAGACTGCATATTTGTATTTATTTTTAACATATGGCAACACTGTGTTGACAAAGTGATACATGAACGTAAAGAAGTACAAACCTGTACCAGTCGCGATCGGAATCGAGTCAGGTACGGACGTGTTTCTGTGACTTTGTGGACTGTGATTGTTTGTTTAACAGTTTTATACTACTCAGTTATTAGTTTATTTCGTACGCAGTGTTTTAAAAAAGTAATTGGACCATTTTCATTATGGGTAAAAAAGGCGATCTTTCACCACGTAAAAAAGCTGAAGTGAAGGCCCTTGTGATTGCGAAAACATTTACAAACCGAGAAATATCACGAAGATTGGAGGTTTCTGAAGCTAGTGTACGACGCATAAAAAAAGAAAATTGAAGGAATTAAGCCCGAAAAGAAAGAAAAGATGCGGTAGAAAACCAATTTTCACTCCACGGTCAGAGAGATGTTTGAAGAAAATTTGTGTAGAAAAACAGATTTGCTACCACAAAGGTAATAAAATCACAACTCCAGGATGCTAGCGTAAATGCTTCTGAGCGCACTGTTAGAAGAAAATTGAACGAATTAGATTTTAAGGCCTGTCGTCCCGCCAGGAAGCCCAAGTTAACAGCTGCAATGAAAGCAAAGCGCCTGAAGTGGGCCAAACAATGGCAAGACAAAGATGTGGACTTCTGGAGATCGGTAAGATACAGCAATTTAATCAATAATTGATACATTATTATCATTTTCAGTTAAATAAAGCAAATAAACATGGAAGTTTATATATTTTTCCTATTTTTGACAGGTCTGCTTCAGTGACGAAAGCACATTCGAAATTTTGCAGAATAAAGCTCAGTATGTGCGTCGTCGTCATGGAGAAAAGTTTCATCCTGATTGTGTCATCCCGACGGTTAAACATCCCACCAAAGTGATGATTTGTCTGTCATCAGCGGCAAGGGCACTGGACGTCTGTACGTCGTCAAAGGAATAATGAGGCAAGATCAGTACAAAGAAGTATTACAAAATCGGTTGATTCCGCAGCTCAGAGAATGGTTTCCAAATGAGGAACCATTCACTTTCATGCAAGATGGAGCTCCCTGCCACACTGCTCGGTCTGTTAAAGCTTTTTTGGCAGAAAAAAATATCCCTCTGTTGGATTGGCCCCATTGAAAAATGTGTGGGAGCTGATGAAAAGAGAAGTGGCTAAAGATGTGATTACCAACAAAACCCAGCTCCTAGAAAAGATTATTCATGTGTGGAATCATCATCCTCAAATGCAGGAGACAGTACAATCTTGCATTGATAGCATGCCGCTTTGATAGCGGCTAAAGGTGGCTCAACTAAATATTGACTTTTACTAACATTAATTTCACTTTTCTTTAAAACTTAATAAACTTATGCTTTTCTAAATTAATGCTGTTTTATTTATGTTAAATAAATAGGTAATTGATTGGATAATATAAAAAATAAAAAACAAATCAATTTAAAATAATAAAACGGTACAATATCACTCGGTAATTAATATTTTACATGAAATCTTGCAGTGCGTCTAATAATTTGGCCAGGGACTGTAGGTGTAAGAGCAACGTGAATCGCTACTTCCGTACATCGGTTTGCGGTAAAAAAACAACTTTAAAAAAGAACGCATATGCGATATGTTAAAAGAAACCGAATTTAATTGACAAGACAATTGCATCTATCGGCATATAAATAAATAGAACAACGTATTTGATTACCTGCACAAATTGCAAACTACGCATTTACGTATCGGAAGTAAAATAAAGGCACTTCACTTCTCACAGTAACCTAAGAGCAGAAATTTAATTTGGAATTAACTGATAATTGTGTAAAGTAGAAAATATTTGAGTAATAGTTATAAACTTACCGAGTTTTAAAGAAAACTAACTTTCACTAAATCGTCTTCGAATTGGAAAATTACCATAAAGAGATCTCTATGGGAACTACCAAAAAAAACGTTATGCAGATCGTCTCCTTTCTAGGCATGTCGATTTAATATCGATTAATCGAAAAATTGTTTTTGTTTGAGTGAAATAATCGATTTTTTAAATCGATCTAAAACACTGAATCGATCCAGTGAATCGATTCAAAAACCCCTCGAATCGAACCGATTCACGTTATAATAATAAAATAATGGTAATCCACAATATGACTTATTTAAGTTGTGTACGTGATGTATTTAAAACATTTATTGTTAAAAATACTAAGTACAAAACATAATTTATTTTTTATGATTTTTGAAAGTTTGTAACTGATAATCTTTAAATTGAACGCATCCAAAAATGGTGCAAAGAGAGTCCAGGAGAAGGTTTACAAGACGAGTTGAAGCATTATTTGACACGGCCCGTCGTCGACTTCAAAACAACGAATCCCATCACTTACCAGGTGTACAAGTATGAAATACAGATTTCAGACAACAGATGGTGCACCAATGCAGTTTGTGCTATAAAGATTTGACACTGCGCCATTTTGTTGTGACATCAACAAGTGTCAGACGCGCACGAGTGATAAATTAGAAAAGTGTGTGCATAGTGTTGTGTTGTTGTGTTCAATATGTCGAAATTTATACCGAACAAAGAGCATTCGCGAACAGCATTAATTTTTTGTTTCCATTTGCAGGAAACTGCTGTCGAATCATACCCATTATTTCGAGAACCTTATGGTGAACATGCTCCATCGCAAGATACGTGTGAACGATGGTTTCGCCGTTTCAAAAGTGGTGACTTCGATGTTGCAGACAAGGAACGTGGAAAACCGCCAAAAAAAAATACGAAGCTGTGGAATTGCAAGCATTGTTGGACGAAGATAATTCGCAAACACAAAAACAACTCGCCGAGCAATTGGACGTTAGTCAACGAGCTGTTGTCAATCGGCTACGAGAGGTGGGAAAGATTCAGAAACCGGTAGATGGGCACCACATGAGTTGAACGACAGACAAATGGAAAAGGGCAAAAACACGTGTGACATTTTGCTCGCTCGGTACAAAAGGAAGTCGTTTTTGCATCGTATAGTTACAGGGGATGAAAAGTGGATTTATTTTGAGAATTCCAAGCGCAAAAAATCATGGGTTGGGACCCAGGCGCACCATCCAGATCGACCGCAAGACCGAATCGCTTTGGCAAAAAGACGATGCTCTGTGTTTGTTGGGACCAGAGGGGCGTGGTCTGTTATGAGCTGTTAAAACCTGGGGAAACGGTTAATACTAAACGTTGCCAACAACAATTGATCGATTTGAACTGTTCGCTGCTTGAAAAAAAGGCCAGAATACCGAAAGAGGCAACACAAAGTCATTTTTCTTCATGACAATGGTCCAACACATACGGCAAAACCAGTTCGCGACACGTTGGAAGCATGCAGCTGGAAAGTTCTACCCCATGCGGCTTACTCACCAGACTTGGCTCCTTCCAATTACCACTTGTTTGCATCGATAGGTCAAGCACTTGCTGAGCAGCGCTTTGGTTCGTACGAAGATGTGAAAAAATGGCTCGATGAATGGTTCGCAGCAAAAGGGAAGATTTTTACTGGCGTGGTATTCACAAATTGCCCGAAAGATGGAAAAAATGTATAACAAGCGATGAAGCATACTTTGAATAAAGCACTTTTTATCATTCTTCCGAATTTAACATGTTTTTTTTTTAGAAAAAAAATCCGTATTTCATACTTGTACACCTGGTATTGGCATCATCAAAAAATTCTCTGTATATATGTAATATACAGAGAATTTACATATACAATAAGGCCGATTGCTAATAAATATTTCTGTATAGTTGGAACATCCCTTCCTTGTGAGAGACTTTTTTCCGTTGCAGGGAATGTTGCGACTGACGAAAGGATTTGAAATATTGGGAATTGTAATAATTTATTCATTTGATCTAATAAACGCATATAATTTATCTATTGTTTTATTTCTTAATTGCAAGTTCGTACAATAAACTGCCCCACAGAACTTTATATTTTTGTTTCTAGTAACCACATTCAAAAAAATCGACTTACGATTTGATTAATCGAGAATCGATTCTAGTGCGTTCGATTCGAATCGAATCGAATATCGATTATTTTTAGAATGAATCGACAGGCCTACTCCTTTCTTATATTCTGGCCGAAGCTACTGGTATCACGAATAGATCTTCTTCAATATAGTAGATATTGCCAATAATAATTAAAAATCTTAATGATAGACGTTGAAAGTAGTTCATAAGCACCACGTTTTATTTTGGCTTTAAACGTCAAAAATTTCCTTATCGAACGATGAAAATGTTTGGATTTGAAAAAAAGATCTGAAAAAATTGGCATGTATTGAAGATACTACGTTCTAATATTAGCAGAAAGGACATATAAGTGACGACGTAGAGCCTAGGACAACTACAGCTGTTACTTAGCAATGTAGGTTAACGGTTTTTTTTTTTCTATATTAGTGATACCTTTTAGGTGAGATCATTTTGTTAGGGAGTAATTAATCCGTTATGATACTACGTTTTAAAAAAAAGCCAAATGTTATTATAACAAAAAGTAATAAAGTAATTCAACAAGCTTTTAAATCTCTAAGTTATTATTTTGTGTTATAGTTGGAGCTAATATATACAGGTGCCCGATAAAATTATACCTAAGAAAGCATTGTTAAAATATTACAGAAATAAATTTCATGATTTGTAATGGTGTTTACAGATGAGCAGCAGCCATCAATATCTCAAAGCTTCAAGTTCAAAAACTGTTACAACCCGTCTTGGCGATATCGAACATTTGTCCCAACTATCTGAAAACCTGTCATCCCTTTGTTTAAGCCACGAATACTCTGATGTCATATTAGTTGTCGAAGGACAGAAATTATATGCTCACAAGGTTAGTACAATGTTTTATTTATTATAGTACACCAAAGATAATTTGTAGAATGGGTAAAAGTAGTGAAGGTAGGATGATTTTGTGATTTATTATATGGCTAAATATTGAAGTTATTACCCTATTTATTATATAACTAAATCAAAGATAATCTGCTCTTACAAATTAAGATTGATTTTTGTGTTTTTCATGTATCGTTTTAATTTTATTTGAAATTCAATGAACTGTTATAATTTTTTTTATGTGCAACAACTATATTAAGTGGTTATTGCTGTTGAATTATTGAGGTTTTAATTATTTTTTCTAAAAATCAGTCTTTCAATTTTAATTCAGTTTTATAGTGTATATTTTTTTTTTAGGTCATATTAGCAGCACGAAGTGATTATTTTCGTGCACTCCTTTATGGAGGTTTAAAAGAGTCAAACCAGGTGGGTATATAATTTTAAAGAATACAGACAAGTTATAATGTAGAGGAAATAGACAATAAAACTAATTAATTTTTTAAAAAGCAAGCAATAACTTGAACATGAAATTTAGTAGACAGAAACAACAGAAATCTGTAATTATCTAAAATATATAATTAAAATATAATTTAAATTTTTTAGGCTGAAATTGTTCTTCCTGATGCACCATTAAAAGCTTTCAAAATTCTTTTGAAATACATTTATACAGGTAAGTATATAAATGATTTTTTTCACAGCTTGGAAGGAGATGAATAAGAGGACAATCTCTTAAGAAATCTCCGAAAAATCAGGCTAAATGTCAGAAAGCTGCCATTTTGAAACATTTGAATCTCAAGACTCCTGATTTTTCATCATTTATTATTTCTATAATTAAAAATATATTTGTTTTTATACCCTTCTTCTTGATAATGACTTTCAAACCTACATTGTCATAATAGCCTGCCAAGCAATACCCTGTAAAACTGTCAAGATCTTAGGCCAAGATACTAATAAATTCTGTGAGATCTTGAATTGATTCAGCCGATACTTGGTGGAAATCCATAACTAGAAGATTTGCAAAGAAGTAAAACACTACTTAAATTTCCACTAAATTTTTTATTTTTAATCCATGACATGTTTCAATGTATGACGGCATTTTCAGATGGTTTGTTACAAAATGAGGATAAAATTACTATAATAAATGGTTGGTTCACAATTTATGGCAGGTAATAAAATAATTTAATTGAAATAGATTTAGTAATGGTGAATTATTTAAGTCTAATTGTTTATTTATTAAGGAATCTAAATTTTTCAATTTGTTTATTTTTAAAGATTCTAGGTAATTAAGTTTCAGGCCTTTTGTGCAAGTATGTAATATTTCAAAGTTTGGGTTGAATTGGTGGTTATTTTCAACTAAATGATTTGGGTAATTTAAGTTATTTTTTCTATTGATGTATGATGAAGCATGTTCTTTTAAAAAACTTCTTGTTTGACCTATATGTGTTTTTGAGCAATTTCCACAATTTAATTTGTATACTCTAGATCTATTGTCGCTATCTGTTTTAGTTTTATTATTTTTTATAAATTTGCCAAGTGTGTTGGGTGTTTTAAACGCTGTGTTAATATTTAATTTTCTCAGGAAACTATTTAATTTAGTGCTGTATCTACCATAGTACATTATTGACTTTACGTTTTTATAAGGTTCTTTATTATTCGGAAAAACTGTACAAATGGCTTTTTTGTAAAGTTTTTTCTTGAGAATATTATCTATTATGGATGGTGAATAGTCATTATTTACTACTGATTGTTTTATAATATTCTTTTTGAAAATCGTCTTGGTTTAGAGGAATATTTATTAGTCTGTGAATCATATTATGGAAAACTGCAAGTTTGTGACTTGGTGGATGACATGAGGTATTATGGATAATTATGTTAGTATGTGACGGTTTATGGTAAATAAAAAAACTGTATTTGTTATGTGTTTTTATTGTTAGATCAAGGAAATTTAAGCTATTGTTGGTTTCAACTTCACTAGTGAATTTTATATTTTTGTGTATATTATTCAAAAAATTTTGAAATGTGGTAAATTGTTCATCATTTCCTATAAAACAACATAAGATATCATCAGCACATCTATGCCAGTATACAAATTTTTTAAACAGTGGGTGTTTGCTTATTTGGTTTTCTATGTTATTCATAAATATTTCCTCCAAAAAAGAACTAAGTGGATTGCCCATTATGAGACCATCTAGGCTGCTTTGTAGGTCGTTATTCAATTCAAAATAATTTTGTTCTAGGCAAACCTTTAAGCAATTTAAGATGTCTTGTTTTATTATTGGGTTGACATTGGTTTCAGAAAGAAGTTTTTCAATTAGTAATATAGTTTCCTTACTTGATATGCTTGGAAAAAGATTTTGAACATTGAAAGAGATTAATTTTGAATTGTCAGGTAACTTTAAATGTTTGATGTTTTCAACTAGTTGTTGCGACTTTTTTATTGCAAATTTAGCTTTAAATTTAGTGTTTATGAGTATTCAAACGTTTTGATAGTTTATAAGATGGGGCTGACATGAAAGACAGGGTAACCCGTTTTGTGAAGTTTTATTAGTGAATATAGTTTAGGTGTTTGTGGGTTCATAAGAGTGAGAATTCTAGAATCTTTATCATTAAACTTTTTTTACAATTAGAGATCGTTGATTTATAATTTTCTAATAACTTTCAGTGTGGTTACATTTTAAAATTTGGTATTTATCTGGGTTTAAGAAATTATTGTTTTCTTCTTGGATATAATCTACTTTGTCAATTGCGACTACTGAATTACCTTTGTCTGCTTTTGTAAATATTATATCTGCTGATTTATTTCTAATGTCTTTTATTAATTGAATATCTCGTCTTGGAGTATTTTGGCGTAAAAATTCCTTTTTTTTTAGGAGTGTTTTACTTGTTTGCAAAACTTCTAATTCTGTTAGATACTGCAAGAATAAGTTCATCACTTACAGCCAGAAATAAAAATTGTTACATCTATAAGACACTGTAACAAATATTACAAAACAAACAATAAATTTCTTATTATATTTTACATAAACCTTTCGCATCTACAATGTTACTTTCAGGTCATATGTTCCTAATGACTCTAAAGGAAGACGTCATACTAGATACTTTAGGCCTGGCTCATCAGTATGGCTTTGAAGAACTTGAATCTGCCATTTCTGATATTTTGAAGCAACTGCTAGCCCTGAGAAATGTTTGTGCCATCCTGGGTAAGTGATGTTTTTTTTTTTTTTTTGGATTTAAAAACCTCTGTTCAGTGTTAAGCTAGGCCAATTTTTGGAATGAGTTTATTGCTAAATTTAATTTGTTTTTGAGGTTTTGATTACAGCAATGATTATAGTAATTTTATAAAACAACTTAACATTTTTAACAGTAAAAACTCAAATACTTCATGATGCCTCTTTGTGAATGGGAAGGTGTTTTCTGTTCAGTTTTGAACAAAACTTGTGTTTAAAGTGATATAACTTTCTTGTTTGAAAAATATCAGCCCTAATGATCAGATCCGTTTTTAGATACTGCACATCTTTATGGTTTGGAAAAACTGGTAGGAGTATGCCATGCATTTCTGGACAAACATGCTTGTGAAATTTTGACTCACGAATCATTTACAACCCTGTCTCAGGTAAGCATAAAAAAAACTCTTACTTAAACCACAGTAAACCCAATACAGTAGCGAATCTCAGAGGTAACTGTATATGAAAATCAGGTCTCAGTTTTCAAGAGGTCACATGGCAGTCCGCCATGTTAAAAAGGGACCAGCGGGAGATTTTAAATAGAAATAATGTTACTGTGCAAAGTTTTATCATCCAAAATAGAAAATATTATACAGATGTTTGAAAATTTTTGATTCAATAAAATGTCAAGTGATGAGTAATATGAGTATGAGTAATATAAAAAAAAAACAAAAAGAATGGGCGTGCTGGTAGAAAAGAGATGCATACAAGTGAAAAACTTGACAGGTAGGCATTTTCTGAAAAAATGTTGCGTACAAAATTTTATCATTTTCTCCAGAGAATTGAATAGGCATATCAGATTTTATTTTATTTATTTTTATTATCAATGCTTTGTTGGGACTCTAAGGCCCAGTGAAAACTGAAACTTTAACCTAAATGTTTAAATACATATTTGAATTCAGCAAGGAATTTTATGTCCGAATATAAATTGAATATTTCTAGGCCTGATTGGGTCTCATTGTAACTATAATAAAATCCTACTCTGATAAAGATCTTTCCCTGTGTTATTACCCTTTGACACACAGAGTATTCTTTTCTCATGGGTGGAATTATATTCAAGCTAAGCCAGATGAATTTGAAAAAAATATATTTTTGACCACCCTAATAAATATGTTTTCAAATGTGACTTTATCGGTGTGATTTAAATACCTTCTTTTTAAGAGACTATGAAGAGTACACATTTTAGAAAAAAAATATGTTTTATTTTCAATTTACACAAAAATAAATGGTTTTAAATAAAAAGAAACTCAATATTCCTAGTTTATACAAAAATAGATATTTTCAATTGGACAATTGATGACGCCTTTAGTTGCTGCAAGTCAAATCTTTGCTTTATACCAAAAAGATGTCGCGTACGATTTCTTACGCAATTGATATTCTTTAATTAAATCACATTTCTACATCGTTGGGGAAGAAGAAGAAACTCATTCCCGGCGTATTTGTTGAATTATTTTTACAATTGTCAACGGCAAACACAATAACCTCCTCTCCGTTTGATTATGTAAATTGTTTGTCAACCTTTTCGATTCTCTTCACTTACAAATGTTTTTAGTTCTCTTTTTATACAAACTCTCTCTTCCTTCTGTCTTTAAATTGATATAAACTGCAGTCACATCAAGAAACGATCGACAATACATTTCAAAAGATTCATTCCGAGATCAGATGTAAACATTGAGCGGCCATTTTAAAAGAGGGGCCCGTTGACGCACGCGTCGTCAAAATCGCGTCACCAACTTGGAGCTCACTTTCACTACTGTATTGGGTTTACTGTGCTTATACCCCCATTTTTAAGAAAAAAAGCCAGTGTCTGATTCCATTTTACAATTTATTCTAACTTAAAGCTTTTAGACTTTATACTGACAAAGATAGCCTTAAATTTAAACCATTTTATAAAAATAGGAGTGAGTTAAATCGTTATTTTATTTTAGGCGGCGCTTGTGGAGCTTCTACAAAGGGACTCGTTTTTCGCCCCTGAAGTTGAAATTTTCAGAGGAGTTTGTAACTGGTGTAAAGTCTGTGAGGTAATTAAAATTCAAGGAAATTACTCTGATTAAGACTCTTCTATCAATCTAACCAATGTATTTCCAACTCAAGAAATAGAAATCTCCTTGCACTCATATATATATCTTATTGGTCAAAAACTGACAAAATACGATTTTTGTCCAGTCGGTCTAAAATTTTGCACACTACCATAAAATGCAATTCTAAATACTTTTTCCTAATAAGTGTTATTAATATTTTAACATAATGACTTTTAGATTTTAAATTTTGGACAATTCAAATTTCCCGCCAAACAACAAATGACAATCGGTGCTGCAAAATTATTTTAATGTTCCGTACGGATCACTTTGGTATTCGTCCGTCCGTCTGTCACACCCGATTTCCTGTGAAACTATTTGACAAAGGTGAAATTTGGGGCAAATATAGGAATTGACGGTCCAATTAGAGCCGTGTAGTTTTGACGAAATTTTTGACTCAAGGGTTTAATATTTGGGGGTGAAATCAGAAGTGAAAGAAACATTTTTTTACCAAGTCATCGAGTGGGGTGTGAAATGAAAGCGTGTGAACACACAAGCTCAAAAATACATATAATGTAAGATTTTTATTTGTATTATTTTTAAAAATTTGCCACAAATCGATGTTCCTCCGTTTATCTCGAAAAATACTGATCAAAAAATTCTGGAATATTGTCCATAAAGTGTAGATTGAGCGAGAATTTTCACGAGTGCATTACGTTTGATAACTTATCTGGTATAAAAGAAAACTATGAAAATTATATTCCTTGACGTATGGTGAAAGTTTGTGTAATATACTTTTAAGCATACATTACTGTAACCAAGTGGCGAGTCGCTCTTGTACCCAGATATATTTTTATTTTATTTGTTTATAATTAAACGAATATTTAGGTAGTAAATATTTGTTTTACACCTTTATTACTAAATTCTAGATTGAACTAGATTGATTTATTGGCTATGAGGTAGCTAAGATGCTATAACTATTATACATTATTGACTAAGAAAAAACGTGAAAATACATATTGGGTCTTCAGATGTCAGGAACCTAATTAACTTAGCCTAGGTAAGGATTGTATTTTATTTTAAAGGCAATCATCGTACGGAACACTAATTGCGCAAGTCCGATTTGCACTTGGCTGGTTTTTTGAGTTTCAAGTGATGCAGAATCCACCTATAAATTCACTTTTTTTTCCAAATTCAGTAATGAAGAAAAATCCCATATATCACACACTTCTGCCTGTCACTGTTCTATATATATATATATATATATATATATATATATATATATATATATATATATATATATGTATGTATATATATAATATATATATGTATATATATATATATATATATATATATATATATATATATATATATATATATATATATATATATATATATATAACTTACTAACTAATTCAAGTTAGCTTCGGGCGGCAGAAGCAACAAGATCACAGTATCGAGTAGCAGCAGTAACGGGAGCACTTGAAAATGCCAAATGAGATTTTGGCGAAACGTCGTGCAAATTCATTGTTAGGCGAACGGATTGAAACCCGGAATCTTAATGTATTACATTCCACCATCTGTAAAAACCTTTCGCGATTTCAGCGTCGCTATGAGTGAATGGGAAGTACCAGCGTCTATTGCATAAGGCGTTATTATTCGTTTTCTCGCCAACGAAGGTGTGAAATCGGGTGAAATTTTCAATAGACTCTAAGCACAGTTCGGTGATGCTACTCTGGGTAAACACTCAAGTGTGCGATTGGGCCAAGAAGTTTCGAAATGGTCGTGATAAAGTGGAAATAATATACCAGGTGTACAAGTATGAAATGCGGATTTCAGACAACCGATGGTGTACCAATGCCGTTTGTGCTATAAAGATTTGACACTGCGCCATTTTGTTGTGTCATGAACAAGTGTCAGACGCGCACGAGTGATAAATTGGAAAAGTGTGTGCATAGTTTTGTGTTGAATATGTCGAAATTTATGCCGAATAAAGAGCATTCGACAGCATTAATTTTTTGTTTTTATTTGAAGAGAACTGCTGTTGAAGCATACCGATTACTTTGAGAAGTTTATGGTGAACATGCTCCATCGCAAAATATGCGTGAACGATGGTTTCGGCATTTCAAAAGTGGTGACTTCGATGTTGCAGACAAGGAACGTAGGAAATCGCCAAAAAAATATGAAGATGTGGAATTGCAAGCATTGTTGTATGCAGATGATTCGCAGACACAAAAACAACTCCCGAGCAAATGGGCGTTAATCAACAAGCTGTTTCCAATCGGCTACGAGAAATGGGAAAGATTCAGAAGACCGGTACCACATGAGTTGAACGACAGGCAAATGGAAAACCGCAAAAACACGTGTGACATTTTGCTCGCTAGGTACAAAAGGAAGTCGTTTTTGCATCGTATAGTTACAGGGGATGAAAAGTGGATTTATTTTGTGAATCCCAAGCGCAAAAAATCATGGGTAGACCCAGGCGCAACATCCACATCGACCGCAAGTTCGAATCGCTTTGGCACAAAGACGATGCTCTGTGTTTGGTGTGACCAGAGAAGCGTGGTCTATTATGAGCTGTTAAAACCTGGGGAAACGATTAATACTAAACGTTACCAACAACAATTGACCGATTTGAACCGTTCGCTGCTTGAAAAAAGGCCAGAATACCGAAAGAGGCAACACAAAGTCATTTTTCTTCATGACAATGCTCCATCACATACGGCAAAACCAGTTCGCGACACATTGACAGCACTCACCTGGGAAGTTCTACCCCATGCGGTTTACTCACCAGACTTGGCTCCTTCCGATTACCACTTGTTTGCATCACGCACTTGTTGAGCAGCGCTTTGGTTCGTACGAAGATGTGAAAAAATGGCTGGATGGTTCGCGGCAAAAGGGGAAGATTTTTACTGGCGTGGTATTCACAAATTGCCCGAAAGGTGGGAAAAAAAATGTATAATAAGCAATGGAGCATACTTTGAATAAAGCACTTTTTATCATTTTTTCCCAATTTAACATGTTTTTTTAGAAAAAAAAACCGCATTTCATACTTGTACACCTGGTATATATGTAAATATATACATATACATATACATATATGTATATATATAAATATATACATATACATATACGTATACATATACATATACATATACATATACATATACATATACATATACATATACGTATACATATATAAATAATAAATAAATAAATAAAATAATAAATAAATGCTTTATTTCAAATCAATATACATGGTATATGAAACGAAATGACGTCAAAATAAAGAAAATATAACAAATAATTACAAATCCGGACAAAAATCCCTAAGCCTATATGGTTCTGCGGTTATTAATAAATTCTTAATCTCTGCTTTGAATCTTTTGATAGAGTTAATACTTTTGATTTGGTTTGGTAGAGCATTCCATAAATTTACACACATATAAAGGGGCGATTTTTCAGTAATTGTAAGTCTATGCATTAAATATTTAAAATCCATTGTTCTAGTGTTATAGCCATGTTCTGATTTAAATTCAAATAGACTTTTATTTTGAAAGAAAAACATTAAGTTTTCGTAAATATATATCGCATACACTGTCATCATGCCCATATCTTTAAACACCGATCTACAGCTTTGTCGATAATTCATTTTTTTTTACGATTCTCAAAACTCGTTTTTGAATAATAAAGACATTTTCTACCATGCTATCCCTTCCCCAAAATATAATACCATACTTAAGAACCGATTCAAAATTGGCATAATATAGTATTCTGAGAGAAGTTTCGTTCAAATATTTACTCAAAACCCTTATACCATAACACACTGAGTTTAATTTCTTACATAATTGGGTTATTTGATATGACCAGTCCAAATGTTCATTTATGTAAATTCCCAAAAATTTAGCATGTTTGGTTAGTTCAAATTTTTCATTATCCAAATCAATTTGTCCTGGCACAGCAATATTTGACTGTTTTGTTTTAAACAAAAGAAGATTTGTTTTTTCTTTATTTACAATCAATTTATTTGTGCAAAACCAATCAGTCACCCTATCAAAAAATTCTTTTGCTTTGGTTATGAGATCTTCTATAGTCTTACAGCTAATAATTAAATTTGTATCATCTGCATACTTTACAATATGCTGATTTGGAGACTCCAGTAATAGGTAAAGATCATTTATAAAAATGATGAATAGGATTGGGCCCAATATGCTCCCTTGTGCGATTCCCACATCATTAGCTAAGATTTTTGAATATGCAGTTTTACCATTTTTAGTTACGGTCACCGATTGCATTCTATTATTTACATACGATTTAAGCCATTTTAATGCATTACCCCTTATTCCATATTTTTTAACTTTTAAAATAAGTAATTCCCTATCTAGGCAATCGTAAGCTTTTGTTAAATCTAGTAGCATAGCAAGAGTAAGATCTCCCTTTTCCAGATGCTCAAGAATATTTTTAATGAAGGCAAAAATGGCTGTTTGAGTTGATTTACCCTTTAAAAACCCATGCTGACAAGGACTAAATAGATTATTTTGTTTAAAAAAATTTATTATTCTAGTGCTCATTGCATATTCAAAAATCTTAGAGTAAGCCTGGTAGCAGACTTATAGGTCTGTAGTTGTCCAACATTTCTGGATCCCCTTTTTTAAAACAAGGTTTTATTAATGCTACTTTTAGATTATCAGGGAATATTCCAAACTTGAACGAATTATTTATAATATAACATAAGACATTTTTCAACTCGGTCGCTGAGCTTTTTACAATGCTGGTTGGAATCTCATCAATTCCACTGCTGTGTTTATTTTTTATTTTCTCTGTTATCTCACAAATTTCGCTTGGTGTTACAGGATTCAGAAATATTGAACTTATATTATCATTAATTTTTGAACTAAATGGAATTTTTGTTAGGTTATTTACTAAATCTGGTACAATCGATAGTAGGAAGTTGTTATAATTAGTGGCGATTTGTTCCGGTAAACCCGGCACTTTTATATCACGGTTAGTCCCTAATCCATTAATTTCTTTGCATATACTCCACATATACTTAGATTTATTATCTGATTGTCTTATTCGGTGTTCATATTGTTCAGCACGCGCACTAACCAATAACTTGTCATAGACTTTTTTATGGTTGACATACATATCTTTATATCTATTGTCACGTTTTGATAATGTTAACAGAATATCTAACCTATTCTTACATGCTATAATGTTTTCATCTTTATACAGTTTTGCTTTTCGTTTTTTTGCCCCTAACTTTAAAGGAAAACTTTCATTAAATAAGCTTTTATAAATATTCATAAATAGATTCCATTGTTTATTCACATCATTCGTTCTAGCATGATAAACCCCTTCCCAATCCTGTTCCCTCAGATGACTTAAAAAATTTCTTTTATTTTCAGCTGAAAAATGCGCTTATAACTATTATATTCCCTAACCGTACAATCCACTTCAAAACTGATTTTTTGACCCATATGATCCGATATAAAATTATCAAATACAACTGCGCTTATGTATTGCATATTGGTAAATATATTGTCTATGCAACTTGATGAGTTACTTGTTATTCTAGTGTTTTCAGTAATAGTATGCTCTAAATTAAAGGAATTCATTAAAGATAACAAGGTTCTACTTTTTACATTTTCAATTAGTGTTTCAATATTAAAGTCTCCTACAATACAAATATTTTTCTGTTCACTGAAGCTGTTCACTAAAAGCTGTTCAAGTTGTACCAAAAATACATTAAAGTCCCCTGTAGGAGGTCTATATATACAGGCAATAGTTATAACATTTCCTTTTGCAATTGTACATTCTACCACGACACACTCAAACACACCACACACACACACACACACATACATATGTATATATATATATATATATATATATATATATATATATATATATATACATACATATACATATACATATACATATACATATACATATACATATAAATACATATATACATATATACATACATACATACATATATATATATATATATATATATATATATATATATATATATATATATATAAAAACATATACATATAAACACACACATATATTTCTTCCCTTAATAGCCCTGGACTTTTTGTGTAAGATAATAAATTTGTATTAGAGATTATTTTAAAAAATCTATATATTTTTAAAATAATTCTTCAATCTTCTAGGATAATAATGATAGAGCAATGAAATGTGTAAGGCTTCCTTTAATGAGCGTGGCAGACCTATTATCAGTCGTGAGACCTGCAGGTTTAGTTAAACCTGATGCATTGTTAGACGCTATTGCAGATAGAACTAACTGCCGAATCAGTAGTCTACCTCACAGGGGACAGCTAAGTAAGTTATAGATAAATCACTTATGTAGAAAACTGGAAATAAGATTTCCGCTATTTTTCGATTTCTCGAGACCAATATAATTTTGTTTTTCAGTCGTCGATGAAAACGTAGCTTGCCCTCGAACCGGCTCCAAAGTAGTAGCGGGCGAACTTACCGAGTTTCTTCTTGATGGTGACTACTACTCGTACGACATGGACAAAGGATACACTCGACACGCTATTAACGGGCCTGGCGATCAGGGGATAATTGTGAAATTGGGAATGCCTTCTATTATCAATCATATACGGATGTTGTTGTGGGACAGAGATATAAGGTAATGTAAATAATCACTGGGGCCCGGTATTTCTTAAAAAAGTACCCGTTACATTGTATCCGGTACAAAGTACCGATCTCGTCAAGTAGTTGCCAATATACCTACCTACACTAGTGGGTAGCTGGCCAGATTATTACTGGACGACGTAACAGACTCAAATCAAATCATGCAAATAAACTGATTTTTCTCAACTGTAATCAGTTTTTGTTGAGTGTTAAGAAATGAAAAATAGGGTAAAAGTTCCCGTTGCTATAAAGTTTATTTTTGTTGTAATATTCATTTACTTATTTTCATTGAAGACCCTCTTATTGAATTGTGGTCGATTAAGCCCATTGTCTACCCTCTTCTTCACTCTTACAACATGAACAGAAGGGATAACTTTATTAGATGTAGATTAGCCATTGGACATACCTATGGCATACGCGCTTATTTGTTAAAAGGCGAACATCAGCCAATATGCTCCATCTGCATGAGCTCCTTCACTGTAAAACACGTCTTAGAGGCTGTACATTTTCAAAACTTAAGAACCTCACTCAACATATTCTCCAATCTAGTCTCTGTCATCAATTCCTATGGGAATACTAAAGGTAACGTAAGAAAATTTTTGAGAGAAGTCAATCTTATAGTATAATTTTAAAATCAGTCTCAACTACTTAACACACAGGGGTGCTAAATAACCTTGATGTCGATGCGCCCAAAACCCTAAATATCTATCATTGTTTTTAAGAATTGAAAGTATATAGATACTTTTATAATTTTCTGCATTACATTTGTGTGTTACATTAATAAAATATCTTTTTTTTAATATAAAACTTTAATTTTAATCTGTTTCTAAAGCCAGAGAATAAACATTTTCAAATTTCCTCATTTTATGTATTTATTATTGTGTCCAATTAATTTATTAATTAAGAAAATGTTCATATTCAATTCAATATTCACAAACGATAAAATGTGTACTTATATTTCATATACCTATTTAATAAAATATTTCAGGCACGACTTGCAAATTTTGCTTGCATTCCTAATAGTGCGCGCTCCTTTTGTATTTATCATCCAGTTTAATTTCGGGTATATGTATGTATGTATAATTTATAATTGTATACGCTCACTCATTCTTGTCAATCATTAATATTGATACCGAATGTACCGAACGCCATCGATGGAGACGAGTAGGTATCTACCACCGGTATGGTATTGGTAGTTTTAGTTTGGTTGGCCGCAGACGCCTCAATGTGTAGATTCCTGGTACTGGGTACATTTATTGTCGATTACCCCGTACTTCGGATCCGGACGAGTAACGGGTACTTTGTATCCGGTAGTTACAATATTGACATCTTTAGTTCAGAGCGATGTTTCTAAAAATCCTAATCTTTGACATTGGTAGCGTGTATTTTTCTCATGTATGTGACTTCCTTTGTTTTTAATTACCGCTTTACAGAGTTTCGGCATTCTGTCCACTAGTTTCTTCAGAGTTTCTTCGGTTATTTTAACCCATTCTGCTTATAGAAGTTCCCACAAATGATTTTCTGATGTTGGATTGAGTTTTCGAACACACCTGTCCAAATGGTCCCACAGCAATTCGATGGGGTTCAAGTCGGGTGATTGTGGCGGCCAAGTCATCACTTCCAGGACGTCATCGGATTTCCATTGGACCAAAAGTTCAATGTGTAGATTCCTGGTACTGGGTACATTTATTGTCGATTACCCCGTACTTCGGATCCGGACGAGTAACGGGTACTTTGTATCCGGTATTTACAATATTGATATCTCTAGTCCAGAGCGATGTTTCTAAAAATCCTAATCTTTGACGTTGGTAGCGTGTATGACGCTAGCAGTATTGCCACATTTGTATATTTAGCTATCTACAGCCTTTTCTGACCATAACCGGGCTTATACAAAATACAGGATTTCTGCTAGCCATCTGGACCTCCCTTGTGGCTACTGCTAAAATAAGGCGTGAGATAAACGCGAAATCTCCGCGTTTTTGTCCATGTTTTCAATAGAGAAATGATACAACCAAGTTTTTTTGTACACCACATCAAATCAAAAGCACTTTATTGTCGTAAAAAATTAATGGTTTTTCTTCGACAATGCATATTAAATCTAAGGAATATAAAAACAGTTATAATGCTAAAAATAAAACGTAAACAAATTAACTCTATGCAAAATAAATAATAAGGAAACCTGAAAACGAAATATATACTAAGCCAAAATGTAGAACACACAACATCCAATATACAGTAGACAAACGGCAAGATTCCTAGTTAACACAGAATTAGTTCCAGTCAAAGTAAAATTAACATTAGTATATACTACTAAAACAATAATACGTAGTTGTCATTAGCAACGGAAAAAAAAGGATGCTTGAACAGAACTGATATCTTTGGACATATGAAGAAATAAAAAAAACTTGGTTGGAATTTTCTTAACATTTTTTTTTTAAATAATTCTTGAAAGTACAGAGAATAAAAATATTATAAACTCGGCTCCTATCTTCTGAACAGACATTCAACACACACCAATTACTAAGTTATATGCTTTTTTAGATCCTATTCTTATTATGTAGAAGTTTCAATGGAGCAGAAAGATTGGGTTCGCGTAGTAGATTACAGTCAATACTGTTGTCGCTCCTGGCAGTACCTGTATTTTGATACCAGAGTGGTACAGTATATACGAATAGTGGGGACGCACAATACTGTAAATAAGGTAAAGAAGAACTTTCTATTATTTATTTTTTTAATTTTTGTTAAACACTTGCATTCAGATGCATTGATATTGATTTTTACTCGAAATGTTTCACTATATTTGATTAAAGTTTCCGTGACATGTGTCGTTACACTGTAGTATCTTCAAATGGTAAACTATTTCTTTTCACATTTACCATCTGACGAAACCACAGTGTAGTTTAATTTTCGAAAGTTTTAGGTGTATCATCTAGTCACATTTGAGTGCATGTACAAACAGAAGATCCCTAAAATGGTGAACGATGTTATCAGCCCAAATTACAACGTGGCCACTCTTGAAAAAAGTGCTGTTGTTATAGAGGGAGTAAGGTAACTGTAAAAATGTTATTTTGCTTATGTTTTTATTTTCTGCCAATAGATGACAATTTAATCAGATAAGCCCAATTTGTGGCTCTTTCAGAAAGATTGTATGAGCTTAAGAGGTTACATACATCTGGGCGCTGCAAAAAGTATGTATATTTAAAAAAATATTTTCAAGGTTATTAAGTGCATAATACAAAAGAATGACGATTATATATTTTTATTATACTTTAAATTGTAAGAATTTTTTTTTATATGTTTTAAATGTTAACATTATTTTTTATCAGGTTAAATGGACCACTGATAAAAACTATGGCGCCTTCTTGTCTGCATAGCCCAGTCGCCAGGGGTTTTGAACTATCACTAAATGTTAACAGGCTGCATTTTCGCACACAGGTAGTTTTTTGTACGTAGAATATGATAAAAAAAAAGTTTGTTAAAGTTTGATGTACGCTAAGCCCACAAAACCCAAAATAAAATCAAACATTCGGTTTTTCGGTAA
This sequence comes from Pachyrhynchus sulphureomaculatus, assembly GCA_019049505.1. NCBI lineage: Eukaryota > Metazoa > Arthropoda > Insecta > Coleoptera > Curculionidae > Pachyrhynchus > Pachyrhynchus sulphureomaculatus. The sequence goes on from CM032446.1 coordinate 28,288,051, forward strand.
TATCTCAAAAAAAAAAAATACAGTAGAACCTCGGTTATCCGAGGTAACGTGGGGGGACACCCTCCTCGGATAACTGAAAACTCGGATAATCCGGATTTGTTTTTTATTCATTCAAAAAATAAACACCTTTAAACCGATATATTAACGTTTTTAACATATAAATAGGTACATACATTATAAAACAGTGAAATAGGTATCTATGCGCTTCTGTTTCATATTGCATCTTCTTTTTCTCGCTGCAATGTTTCTCCATCTATTAAGAGGTAGCAAATCCGCTGGGGTTGCCTCTGGTTGTTGTTCGATATACCTTAAAGCTTTTTCCAAAGAAGCAAAATCTTCTTGAAGAGAGATCTTAGTGGGAGACTGTTCATCCACCGCCGCTTCGTCATCGTCATCTGGTTTTTTTCGGTTTCCTGAAAGGCATTCGTTATTTCTTCAATACTCATTTCTTTTTCTAAATCATCTGCTGTAATCCATTCAACATCTTCTCTTGTCACATTTTCGCAACCTTTTAATTTTTGCATTAATTCAAATAAGCTTTTTTCTTTTTCTTCTATCTCGCTGTCAAAATTTGAACAGGACATTTCTCCATGGCTTCTCAATTTCAAAGCTCATTCATTTAATGGAGTATCATCTTCACTGTCATTATAGTCCTCATAATCAAGCTTGACTTACCCAGTAAATAACATTTTTCAGTGTAACCTTTCTCATCCCATTGATAATATCCTCCTTTTCTGTCTATTCTAACAAATGTTGAAGATATAAACGCCTATAATTTTTTAAAATGTTTTCGAGGATGCCTTGATCCATTGGTTGCATTATGCTGGTTACATTTGGAGAAAAAAATTTTACAACAATTTCGCCCACATGAACTCCTTCTCCAGGGTGAGATGGGGCATTATCCATTAACAAAATTGCTTTAATAGGAAGACGGTTTCTGTTTAACAATTTAGTCACAGATGGCACGAACTCTTCTTCAAACCAGTTAGTAAATAACGTCGCGTCCATCCATGCGCTCTTCTGACTTTTGTAATAGACTGGTAGGGCTTTGGGTGAGATGTCTTTTAAACCTCTTGGACGTGCAGACTTGCCAATCACCATCAGTGGAATTTTGTGCTTACCAGATACATTGGAACATACCATTATAGTTAAACTTTCCTTACTTCGTTTGTGCCCAGGAGCTGATTTTTCCTGTCGAGATGCCAATGTTTTTGATGGAAGCATTTTATAATTCAGACCAGTTTCGTCACAGTTGTAAATTTGATCACATGTGTATCCACAATCTTCGATTTGATTTCTAAAGTTCTGCTTAAACTTCTCAATTGATGACACATCAGCAGAAAGTTTTTCACCACATACAGTCAGTTGTCGTACACCGTACCGTTTTTTCCAGCGGTCAAGCCATCCAGAACTAGCGGTAAACTGATCTATCTCTGGGAATTGCCTACCAATCATTATTGCTTTCTGTTGTAAAATTGGACCTGACAGAGGCACACCTTTTGATCTCTGTTGGTTAAACCACATGAATAAAGCTTCGTTAACCTTTTCATAGTCGCCGGTTTTCATTGATTTTCTTCCTGAGGACGTGGAGGCTTGATTTATACACCACTCTTCTATTTTTGTGCGGTTTCTTTTCCAATCTCCAACTGTTACCTCACCTACTCCATAATTTCGTGCAACAACTTGAATTGTCTTTCCTGCTGCAATTCCTCAGATGGCTTTTAATTTTTCTTCAGTAGGAACGACGATTCTTTTACGCTTGTTTTGCTCCATTATAATACGACAAACAAATATTCAAACAAAGCAGTTCATATTAATTACACTTAACTGCCAGAACTACAACCAAATAAATTATGTGAGTTTACTCGTACTTCTCCGTAGTAAACGCTATAATACACTGCATTCACGCAAATTTACATGCTGAAAGAGTCCAAAAACATAAATAGGGGAACCCCTCATACGGCCCGGGGGATTCCCCGAAGGCCTCGACGATTTTAAATGGAAATATATACATACATATTTTAGAAGCTCGGTTAATACGCAGCATAGACGCGCGTACCTCGGATAATCAGGTTCTGAGATTGGTTCGGTTAATCCAGAGGTCGGATAATCGCGACTCGGTTAATCGGGGTTCTACTGTATATAGATTTTTTCCAGATTTTTTTATTAGCTTGAGAATTTATTAAAAGTTCGGATAGATTAATTTGAAAGTCTACGCGCATCGCTCGAAAGTTAATCGATATTACTTGTTTTCAGAATGTAAGCAAAATTAAAAGATAACTTTTTGAAGAGAGGGCTTTCAGCTTTCCGATAAAACTAATAATTTTTATTTTTATTGGTTTACAGTTTGTAAAACTTAAAACGCAATTTTTGTTTGCATGATTTTAACAGTCATATTTACAAATATTTAATAAAATAATAGTATCCTTGTTCATATATCATTATTATACCATAAGTTTCAATATAAGGATAATTAAAAACACCAACATGGTCTGTGTTATTTAAAGAGAGAGTTTTGAAATATGAAAATTTGCCTGCTCTAGTGCGCCGCCGGCAATTTTGCGTTCAAACCAGTACGAAAAAAGGTCAGACAATTTTTTTTAGTTACAGTTAAAAGTGTACTTGATATTAGAGAATCATGAGACTTAAAAATTTTCTCCTTTTTTTGTAATTTTTCTTTTAAAAAAGTGTTCATGATAAACGTATTTTGTGCTTATTATTAATCATACAACTTAAACTTAAAATAAAAAAAAATACTTAAAGGTGAGAAATGAAAGATAAAAATGTAAGCTTTAAGTATAAAGTACAGTATCACCTCGATAATCCGGATCTGCATTAAACCGGATTCTTTAATAATCCGGACAAACATTTCTATTGCATTGTGTACTTTATAATCCGGATTTGATAGTACTAGGTAATCCGGACCTGCGTTTTTAGACCTCTACTTAATTTAAACTACATGGGAAAACTGAAATCGATAGTGAGGGGATTCCCCTAACTTCCAGTCTAATACATCTGGGATTCACACAAACTGTAGGTGCCTTTGATGATGATTTATTTTAAAGATAATTTTAGACACTCATTATGGACGTATAACTTCTTTTAGATTTATTTCCAAATGTGATTCCGGTCCTGGCATCAGAAAAACCTTATGAAAAGCCGAATATCCAGAAATGGAAACTCGTTTGTATACATGGTTTTGTACGCAACGATCAAGACACGTCCCAATTTCCTACGAAATTTTTATCAGGCAAAGCAAAACAGTTTTGCACTGAAACCTACGGGAATGATAATTTTAGAGCTAGCAGAGGCTGGATTTCTAACTTCAGAAAAAGACATGGTCTGCGTGCTTTAAAAGTTTGTGGCGAAGAACTATCCAATGATGAAAGTGCTGTCGATCCTTTCCTAACTTTATTCACAGATAAGAAAAAAGAATTAAAACCTTGGACCTACTCAAATATACAATGCAGATGAATCACCTCTGTACTGGAAAATGTTACCTGAAAAAACGCTGACTCGTTCTCAGGAAAAGACCGCACCAGGTCGAAAAATAAACAAAGAACGCGTTACCTTTCTAGCATGTTACAATGCTGATGGATCACAAAAATTAAAGTTGTTAGTGATAGGAAAGGCAAAAAATCCGAGGGCTTTTAAAAATGTGAACACACCTGAACGTGGAACTATGTAATTGGCTTGAAAATGATAAAGATTTGTTACTACTGGAAGACATAGATGATACAGATGAACAACACGAGAGTGATAATGAAGTTTCAGAGTTAAATACTAATACAAACCAGACTGTTAAGAACACTGTGAAGAATGATGAGGCAGTTAAAAGTTTCAATGTGCGCATGAGATGGGCGGAAGAAAATGATATCCCTCTAAGTGATGTTCTAGTACTTCAAAGATTAAAAGAAATTGCTTTTATGATGAACCAGAGAAGGGTCAAGCAAACAAAAATTACAAATTTTTTTACAAAATAAGATAAAAGTAGATAAGATATGCTTCTATTTAAAATATTATTCTATGTATGTACGATTTTTTAATAGTTTCGTATTAAATGATTCGTTTTTTAATATAAATAATGTCCTGCTTCAGTAATTCGAATTATTTACTAATTCGGATCACCACGGTTTTAATTAGTCCGGATTATCGAGGTCGCACTGTATTTATATTTCATTTAAACATCCAGGTACAAAGAAAACAGTTATTAAAAAACCGGTCAAGTGCAAGTTAAACTTGCACAATTAGTGTTCCGTACGTTGATTGTTTTTAAAATAAAAAATTTTAGGGTGGTATAAAATGATCAGTGACTTCACAAAACACACCCCAAATGAGTTTTCAACAAAGTTTGTTTCCAATCTTTACTGAAAACTGGTGACCTTGAAATTTTAGTTTTTTCTATACCAGATAAATTATTAAAGGTAATGATAATTTTCGTTCAATCTATACCCCGTGGAGAATATTCCAGGATTTTTTCAAAATTTTTTGATCAGTACTTTTCGAGATAAGGTAGGGGACAGCGATTTTTCACGATTTTTTAAAAGTAATACGAAGAAAAGTCTCCGCAAGTATTACATTATATATATATATATATATATATATATATTTTACTCGTGTTTTCACAAGCTTTCATTTGACACCACACTCGATGACCTAGTAAAAAAATTTTTTTTCACTTCCGATTTCACCCCTCAAAACGAATCCTTTAAGTCAAAATTTATGTTACGGTGATATAAAATGAGCAGTGAGTTCACAAAACATACCCCAAATGAGTTTTCAACAAAGTTTATTTCCAATCTACTGAAAACTGGTGACCTTGAAATTTTGGTTTTTTTTTCTATATCAGATAAATTATTAAAGGTAATGATAATTTTCGTTCAATCTATACCCCGTGGAGAATATTCCAGGATTTTTTCAAAATTTTTTGATCAGTACTTTTCGAGATAAGGTAGGGGACAGCGATTTTTCACGATTTTTTAAAAGTAATACGAAGAAAAGTGTGCGCAAGTATTACGTTATATATATATTTTTTACTCGTGTTTTCACAAGCTTTCATTTGACACCACTCTTGATGACCTAGTAAAAAAATTTTTTTTTTCACTTCCGATTTCACCGCTCAAAACGAATCCCTTAAGAGGACCCCGAAGGCGGAAAATTTTAAAATTATCATTTTTTTTATTGCTTTAAATCAAAGTTCAACCTTTTCTGCACAATTTAAGACAATTTTTATCAATTTATCTTAACTAGAAGTATTTTTAAAGAATTTAAGAAAAAAAAAAAAAAGTTAATACTTTTCACTTCACAGATAGTCAGATTTACACGTTTACAACCAAACTGGCAGGTTTCCAAGGTTTCCTCTAGCAATAGAAAAAAATCGATATTTTCTACGCTAATAATCGATAGTTTCGGTAGGTATTGAAACGCCGAAAAAAAAAAACAACAAGAAAAAGGTCCGGTCGTGGCGCTGTATCAGAGACGAACCTGCGCTCATTGAAAATCGCTCGTCCTGAAAAGTTGTGGTTTTTGACCTTTCGGTACACGTTTCTCAAAATGTAAACACCCACTAAACTTTGTGGAAATATTTAATGATGTTAGAGGATTATTTGCCCGCAATTTCACGTTCGTTGATGTAGTAGAAGGCAAGAAAAAAAAATCATGAGTGAGAGAAAAAAAAAGTACATTTTTTAAACTCAAATTTAAAAAAAAGTAACGAGTATATTTAAATGAAATTGCGAACACTAATACAACAGGATACCCTTAATCCAGTAAAAAATTACATCAGTAACCCATTTAGAACCCGAAGAATCGGTACCGAAAGTGAGCAACCTCGCTCATAAGGATAAGGTAACCTTCGGGGTGTCCTTAAGTCAAAATTTATGTTACGGTGATATAAAATGATCAGTGACTTCACAAAACACACCCCAAATGAGTTTTCAACAAAGTTTATTTCCAATCTTTACTGAAAATTGATGACCTTGAAATTTCTGTTTTTTTTATATACCAGATAAATTATTACAGGTAATGCACTCGTGATAATTTTCGTTTAATCTATACCCCGTGGAGAATATTCCAGAATTTTTTCAAAATTTTTTGATAAGTACTTTCCGAGATAAGGCGGGTGGACAGCGATTTTTGGCGATATTTTAAAAATAATACAAAGAAAAGTACGCGCAAGTATTACATTATATATATATTTTTTACTCGTGTTTTCACAAGCTTTCATTTGACACCACAATCGATTACCTAGTAAAATTTTTTTTTTTTTACTTCCGATTTCACCCCCCAAAACTAACCCCTTAAGTCAAAATTTAACTTTCAAAACTACATGGCTCTGATGAAGCCATCAATTCCTATATTACTACCAAATTTCATCTTTCTATGACAAATAGTTTCGGAGAAAATCGGGTGTGACAGACGGACAGACAGACGGACAGACACCGAAGTGATCTTATAAGTGTTCCGTACGGAACACTAAAAACACAGAAATTTAAAATTACTCGAAGAATTACTTGAGAAACCCTTTAATAGCCGATTTCAAAATATTTAGCGGTATACAGAAACGTTACTTTAATCATAAATGAGGTTGGAGGCATGATTTACACTATGACTGAAAGGGTTAAACCAGCCATTTTATTTTAAATAATTTTTTTAGATTACGGTAAAACTAAAAAAAAATCTAAATACAGTATGTTCTAAGAAGTTTTATACAAATGGAGAAAAAGTTTATCTTACATATTACAAAAAAAATTATTCTTGATAAAAAGTTCTGCGTCACATGGAAATCCATAACCATGCATCAAAAGTTTAAAATATTTGATGGTATACAGGAAAAATAATGATCTATAATGAAGGGTAAAGTGCTATAACTCCTGACGTAATTAGAGATGTAATAAAAGATTTTTCTCGAAGAACAATCACCTGTTTAGAAAGGGCCGGTGCACAGTGTCTCGACTAGTACAAGCTAGCGGGACAATATTATTTCTTCACTTATTTCAATTGTTTATGTATATTCCAGGTATCTTAAGCTATTTGAAGAAAAAAAAGTAGAAAAATGTGTACTGCATGTGTATTAATCGAAATATGCAGCTGCAAGACGGTAGTGGTTTACTAATGTGTCTCATTTGTTCACTATTGTCGCTAATTGTTCTTTAATTAGCTACATACGTCTACCTACTCATTATGTGTGAAAAGCACAATCATGTTTGTTTACAAAGAAATTTCTAGGAAAAAAATAAAAATCATAATGATAGTACCCACATTTATTAATTTACAAAATATTATTTCTTTTAAAATAAATTAGTACAATAACAGTATCTATATATCAATTATTTACAATAACAAGGTGTATAAGTAAAAGAAATATAATATTAAATAACTTATATACTAAGGCATGAATTATAAGCAACTACAACGCACAATAAAATAAGAATAATAATTACAATAAAAAAATACTTAAACCTACTAATCACCATCAGATGAGTCGTCATCACCGCTCTCCCATTCAGTAGAATATTCAGAGAGTAAATAATCCTCCTCATTTAATTCGTGATGATGACTTACTGATGGTGTTTCGGATGGCAATGAAGGTGGGATAATCAACTGCAGAACCTCCGATGGCAAAGAAGTAAATTTTCTTCGCGGTAATTCTCTATACGAGTTGATAACAAGATCAGACGTAATTAAAAGCATTCTCAAAAGATCTGTATTTGTGGCAATACGTTACCGCTTCCGGGTGTGCCGTTCACGAAATCTACGACAGTCTTTATTTCTTGCCTCCTGGGCTTCTTCGGAGAGTTGTCCAATGGGAAGAAGAAAAGACTTTATAACTTCCGCGCTGTGTACAAGAATTTTATGCACAGTAACGGGCAATGGAATACCACGAATGCAGATCAAGGTATAATTTTCTAGTATCAACACAAAACTTTTCGAATTCTATATAATTTATGTCATATCCCGATGACAAAGTTCTTAAAATTACATGAAATCTACGAATAAGGTTTACGTCTAATCCTGTAATTTCGCTGCTCAATTCAGCTTTGGAAAAAAATCTACGTGCTGTGTTTTCCATCGTTTGTGTTACCATACACAGGTTTTGGTTTATCTATAATGAGACCCATACGATCTTTAAACACTTTTTGTATCTCTTGTGAGCGTTGCTTCACAATAGTTTTGTCGTTATCTCCTCTGACTTGCCACTTTTTTATTTCTAAACGATAGCTGATGTGAAGCAAACATTCAAACGTGCGGATCCATGCATGTAAAGTAGATAAACCAAATGCAAGGCGTTCTTCGTTGCTGGGATATTTCTTCGACTCCTCGTTTCATAGTAGACGGGGTGGCACCGCAAATATAACACTTTTGTGTTGAACTTGTGTCTGTTAAGGCATTGCACACTTTGCCATCAGTCATTGTCAACAACAAATCGTGTTTAACAGAGATTTGAGATCCAGCAACGTTACATAATGTTGGAAGAAGCTGACTTACTTCATCTAAAATTTTAGAAGTTTCTTCTTTCGTAAACTCTTTTGTCTCCTTGGCAAAAATAAACTTAATAGAACGGCAATATAAAGTAGAGGAAGGTCTTGGATATGGCCAGATCACAGTTTCGCCATCAAGCAGTCTCAAAGGGACAAATGAGTATACGAACAAAAATTCGTTTGTAGCGTTAGTGTTCTCAAATTTCTGCTTATACGTGCTATGCCCCGAACTCCCATCACAGCCCCATTTGCTTACCAACGTATAATATGAACGAGGTAACACACTTCTAATGACTTCCGTCTGAGCTTTAACTAATCGTTCAGCCGTTTTATCCAAAATCGCGTGAAGTTTAATTTCAGCTCGAGATTCAGTCACAGAAATAAATATATTCGTCAGAAGGACAACAAGAAGCTTTGGACTTACCTAAACTATAAAACGATGGATACACTTGATGTCCCGCTTTCATTGACCATTTTCTTGTTTGTTTATATGAGTGAGAAAGTCGATTTCGAGTCCACATAATAAGCTAAAGCTTCGTCTGGTGTTAACTGCCAACTTTGTTCAGAACACTTATTCTTTTCTCTAGTTTCACTGACCGCGACGTTATGGATCTGTTTAGCAACACTTCGATGCCCTTCTTTTCGAGTATTTAACTCGGCTGCTGTAATAAGCTCACTTGCACTTCGCGATTCCAAAAGATCTACTCTCCGTCTCTTCGTTTTCGTTGATGAGTCTTCAAATGATTTTCTGGGTCGCCCTACGGAAAGAGCCGCTGATGATGTTGAAGTGCACGGCTGGTTAACACACATCTTTATTTCGATTCCGGATCCCTCTAACCAAATCTTTATGTTTGATTAGAAACATTTCTTTGTTACACTTTAAAGAAGTCCACTTTTGATTGAATTTTGCTGAAAGGCTTGATATTTTCATTTTGAGTCGTTTTAGAGAATCGTCAGAAACATCAGACATATTGAATTTTTCACTTATATAATAAAAAATGCCACTGTTTCGTTCAGTTTTGTCATGTTTTTAGCCATTCTTCAAAAAAACTCCATTTTCGTCATAGTCACGACTCGTTCTGAAAAAAATAAAATAATTTTACTTTCGGGCCTTTTCGGGGTCTATAATATATATGAATCTGTGCCTGAATGTTGTAGGTATTACATATAGAAAAATCTAGGTGGATATATGTGGATAAAAAAAGTTGCTAGTTTTAAAGTTTACAATTCATGTAAAATTTGCTGGATTTATCTATACATTTACAAATTGATATTACACCAAAAGTATACATATTTTTTATAAAAAATATAAGTCATAATAGAGTCCATACCTTCAACAGAATATTCCATCACAAAAAACTCGTTTCACTTTGCTACCAATTTTGAAATATGTTATCACAAGTGTGCATAAAATGCAACTGATTTGCAAATGAAAATGACCTCTCTTATAAGGGTTACTTTGACCCCCTGATAAGATACCTTTATAAAGTGATAAACAAATTAATTCTTCGAATTCGTTAAATGGGGGGGGGGGGGTTGTTTACAAGTCGTTATCAGTGGTTCCTGGAAATTACGTCATGAATATTGTCCCGCTAGCATGTTCTTGCCGAATCCTGGGCGATGGTAGGATACAACGAATTGTATTAAGTACGCATACCTATTACTCCATCGAAAGCTGACACAGTAGCTTTCGAGCCGACAGAGATGGTTGACACGATCAACCACTGTGTGGATGGATTCTCCTCAGGCATATATAGTTATTGTAAAGCAACTGAAAATAGATAGAAGTCCATATTTCAGCAGTTTACTAGCTGTTCTCTTGTTCGTCAAATCCATCCTGAGACGCGTTTCGCCGTATCACGGCTCGTCAGTCAGACTAGGAACAAGAGAACAGCTAGTAAACTGCTGAAATATGGACTTCTGTCTACTTTCAGTTGCTTTACAATAACAATGCTATAATCAACATCAGTGCACTAGTTTTTAATTAATTTCGTTTTCCTTTATTCAATAAATAATCCGACAATTACCGACGTGTTTGCTGGAGTTTTTTTTGAAATTTTAACTGGGAAGGCCACAAATCTAAATTTGAGCATAATTGTTTAGTTCCTATTAATATTTTCAATTAATATTTTGGTCTGTATTTAAACACACTTTATTCTTCGTTATAAATCTTTATTTTTTTGTTTTTCCTGTATACCATCAAATATTTTAAACTTTTGGTGCTTGATTATGGATTTTTATGTGATGTAGAACTTTTTATCAAGAATAATTTTTTTTGTAATAACACATGGGCTGAAAAAAGTCCCGGGCCTAACACATAGATGGCGCTAGTTTTATTGCAGTCACCTTTTTTTCAGTTAATACTAACCTTCAAAAGACAGCTGTTAAAATTTCATGATATTCTATTCATTAGTTTGTGAGTTATTGTGCTAAGAGTGACGCTACTTTTGTTATTTTCAAAACAATGGATCAAAAACAATTTCGTGTTTTAATTTTACACTGCTTCTTGATGGGAAAAAATACCGTTCAAGCGAAGCAATGGCTTGAAAAGTGTTATGGGGACTCCGCTCCATCAGAAACAACAATAAAACGTTGGTTTGCTGACTTCAAACGTGGTCGTAGAGACACCGATGATGCAGAACGCAGTGGACGTCCAAATGAGGCGGTAACACCAGAAAACATAAAAAAAATCCATAAAATCGTTTTGAATGATCGAAAAGTGAAGTTGCGTGAGTTAGCTGACATCGTAAAGATATCAAAAGAACGTGTTGGCTTTATATTGCATGAGCATTTGACTATGAGAAAGCTCTGTTCAAAGTGGGTGCCGCGTTTGCTCACTGTTGATCAAAAACAAGAACGTGTTGATGATTCTGAGCAGTGTTTGGCCATGTTTAAACGTAACAAACCGGAATTTTTTGCGTCGATATGTGACAATGGATGAAACATGGATCCATCACTTCACTCCGGAATCAAAACGATCGTCATCTGAGTGGACAGCAACTGGTGAACCTCGTCCAAAGCGCCCGAAAGCACAACAATCGGCTGGAAAGGTTATGGCCTCGGTATTTTGGGATGTGCGTGGTGTAATATTCATCGACTATCTTGAGAAAGGAAATACCATCAACAGTGAATATTATATAGCGTTATTGGAGCGTTTGAAGGCCGAAATTGCAAAGAAACGACCGCATATGGCAAAGAAAAAAATTTTGTTTCATCAAGACAACGCACCGTGTCACAAGTCAATCAAAACAATGGCAAAACTAAATGAATTGAACTTCGAATTGCTCCTATATCCACCGTATTCGCCAGATTTGGCTCCCAGCGACTACTGGCTGTTCGCAGACCTGAAAAAAATGCTCGCCGGTAAGAAATTTCGCACGAATGAAGAGGTTATCGCTGAAACTGAGGCCTATTTTGAGGCAAAAGATAAATCGTTCTACAAAAGTGGTATTGAAATGTTAGAGCGGCGCTGGAATGATTGCGTTGCCCTTGATGTAGATTACGTTGATGAATAAAGCTAATTTTGAACCAAAAAAACCGTGTTTTCTTTGTTAGACCCGGGACTTTTCAGCCCATGTGTTATGTAAGATAAACTTTTTCTCCATTTGTATAAAACTTTTTGGGACACACTGTACTATTTCTTTTGTATAATTTCCCGTTCTTTCATGTAGTGCAATTAATTTTTCAATGTCTTTTTAATTTTTCGAGATATTTGCGAAAAAACTAATTTTTCATTTTATTTTCAAGTTTATAGGCTTGGCGTACACTTTAGAGCAGCAAACTTTTTTTTATCGTATTCTACCAGGTGTACCAGTATGAAATGCGGATTTTTTTTCTAAAAAAACATGTTAAATTCGGAAGAATGATTCAAAGTATGCTCCATCGCTTGTTATACATTTTTCCCATCTTTCGGGCAATTTGTGAATACCACGCCAGTAAAAATCTTCCTTTTCCTGCAAACCATTCATCGAGCCATCTTCGTACGAACCAAAGCGCTGCTCAGCAAGTGCGTGACCCATCGATGCAAACAAGTGTTAATCGGAAGGAGCCAAGTCTGGTGAGTATGCCGCATGGGGTAGAACTTCCCAGCTAAGTGCTTCCATTGTGTCGCGAACTGGTTTTGCCGTAGGTGATGGAGCATTGTCATGAAGAAAAATGACTTTGTGTTGCCTCTTTCGGTAATATGGCCTTTTTTCAAGCAGCAAACGGTTCAAATCGGTCAATTGTTGTTGGTAACGTTTAGTATTAACCGTTTCCCCAGATTTTAACAGCTCATAATAGACCACGCCCCTCTGGTCCCACCAAACACAGAGCATCGTCTTTCTGCCAAAGCGATTCGGTCTTGCGGTCGATGTGGATGGTGCGCCTGGGTCTACCCATGATTTTTTTACGCTTGGGACTCTCAAAATAAATCCACTTTTCATCCCCTGTAACTATACGATGCAAAAACGACTTGCTTTTGGACCGAGCGAGCAAAATGTCACACGTGTTTTTGCGCTTTTCTATTTGCCTGTCGTTCAATTCATGTGGTACCCATCTACCGGTCTTCTGAATCTTTCCTATCTCTCGTAGCCGATTGGAAACAGCTTGTTGATTAACGTCCAATTGCTCGGCGAGTTGTTTTTGTGTTTGCGAATCATCTTCGTCCAACAATGCTTGCAATTCCACATCTTCGTATTTTTTTGGCGGTTTTCCACGTTCTTTGTCTGCAACATCGAAGTCACCACTTTTGAAACGCCGAAAACCATCGTTCACACGTATCTTGCGATGGAGCATGTTCACCATAAGCTTCTCGAAGTAATCGGTATGATTCAACAGCAGTTTTCTTCAAATGAAAACAAAAAATTAATGCTGTCCGCGAATGCTCTTTGTTCGATATAAATTTCGACATATTGAACACAACACTATGCACACACTTTTCCAATTTATCACTCGTGCGCGTCTGACACTTGTTGATGACACAACAAAATGGCGCAGTGTCAAATCTTTATAGCACAAACTGCATTGGTGCACCATCTGTGGTCTGAAATCCGCATTTCATATTCGTACACCTGGTACTTCCAAAAAACTACCTATATGCTAAAATGCAGCCTGTTAGCATAATCCAGTTTGCAAAAATAAAAATCAGTCTTGTAAAATAATGTAGTAGTTAAAAATTGTAGAAAAAGTCTTCAAAAATAAAAAATTTACAGTGTTTCAAACTTTAGTATGCAATTTTCGACCAAAAAAATGTATGTTTAATTATTTATAAAATTAGAAAAGTTAAGAAAATCTCTCTACATTTTGTAGGAAAAGTTATTAAGATTTTAAAAAAAAGTTAAAAAATATTAAAAATTGATTAAGTAATATTGCAGTGTCCGAAAACAGATAACGGTCTTAATCCGACGCTAGGTTATTTTTAATGCTATGACTTTGTAATGAAACGGAATTTTCTTATTTTTTTTTTTTAATAATTCTTAAAAGTATAAAGAATAAAAATCCTTAAAAAAATTGAATTTTTGAAAATTCGAGATGTATGCAACCCCTTAAAAGTTTCCACATTTTTTTTTCAGTCGTGCAAGAAATGCTCTTTTAAATGGTGACGTTAAGCAATACGATTGGGATTCTGGATATACTTGCCATCAGTTGGGTTCCGGAGCAATACTAATACAGCTAGGTAAGTATTTTCTCTTTATTAATTATTATTATTATCTCTTAAAAAAAAAGAACCAGTTCCAAAGTGTGATTTATGCAATTCCACCCTGACGGTCAAGCACATCTTTGAGGCTAATGACTCCTCTCATTTGAGAAACAAATATAACAGCCCACATTCAATTAAACAGAACATTGATCAATTCTCATCAATCAAAGAAAATATTCACAAATACCTAAAAGACCTGAAAATATCTATATAACAGTTAAACATATCTAATGTGGGGCGCTAAATCACCTTAGCTGTCGATGCGCTCTGACCAACTAAAACAACAACAACAACAACAACAAGAAGATATTTTAATTTGTGAAATAAAATTTTGGCTACCTGGACAACAATAAATGTTAAATAAGGGCGGTTTTTAGTTGGCTTTTTTAACAGTTTATACCACTCACTAAAAGAAGTCATTTCGCCAAATAGAGCCGATATAATAGTTAAATAATAATAATAATTTCAGTCCTGTGCAACAACAGGGTTTTCCTATATTGAATTTGCTTACAATTTCTTGATATGATCAGAACACCAGTTTCTGTAGACTTTTCAACCTATCCTACAGAAAGGGAATTATTTCCGTCCTGCTGGAAGTGTGCCACGGTTCAGCCGATACCTAAAAAAGGCAAGAAGACCTTGCCAAATAACTACCGACCAGTCGCACTGCTTTCAATAATATCGAAAGTCACGGGAAAGGTTATCGATTAGCATCTTCTAAAATATCTTGAACGATTCAATATTATTAGCGATCACCAATATGGCTTTCGTAAACATAGATCAACAGGAGATCTTCTGGCTTATGTAACACATGTTTGGAACAACGCAATTGAACACTTTGGAGAATCTCGAGCGGTTGCTTTTGACATATCCAGGGCATTCGACCGTGTTTGGACGATGGACTGTTGGCTAAGCTACGCTCTTATGGTATGTCTGAAAAGTTCTGTTTGTGGCTCTCATGTTTCCTCAAAGAGCGTTCTTTACGAGTGGCGGTCGACGGGTTTTTTTCTAACACCTTCACAATCAACGCCGGTGTGCCCCAAGGCTCCATACTGTCTCCTACTCTCTTTCTCATTTACATTAACGATCTGCTGGAAAAGACCGGGAATCCAATCTATAGCTTTGCAGGCGACAGTAAGCTTGTCTCTTCATTCACTTTGAACGCTCGGACGAATATCCGCAGGCAGCAGTAGGTCATTCAACTTAACAAAGACCTGGAAGAAATTTTATCTTGGGGTGACAGTAACCAAGTGGAATTTAACGCTACAAAAATCCAGGTGGCACTTTTTTCTAAAACAGTTAACGTTGCTGAACCCGACGTAGTTATGTCGGGGCACTCCATTCCCCTAGCATCGTCACTCAATTTGTTGGGCGTTAGTTTGAGAGCAAATATGTCCTGGCGTGAATATGTTGCAGGCATAGCAAGGAGAGCTTCTCAAAAGTTAGAAATATTATTTCGAACCAAAAAGCTTTACTCTCCACAACAACTGTTAATTCTTTACAAAGCTCAAATTCGACCAACTATGGAATACTGCTCCCATGTTTGGGTCTCCGCTTCTAAACATACACTGCATTTGTTGGATTCTATTCAGAGAAAAGCTATTCGTCTGATTGGAGGCCCGAAACTAACCGGCGGCCTTGATTCGCTGGAACATCGCAGAACGGTTGGCGACTTGAGTCTGTCTTACAACTATTTTCATGGAAAGTGTTCGAAGGATGTAGCCCGCTTAATTCCTCCCAAAGCGGTGCATGTTAGAAATAGACGTCGCGCTGGAGCTTCACATCCATATGAGGTTCAGCTTGTTACTCCGGGTACAACGCTTTTCAAGCAGTCTTTTATATGGAGAACATCATCCGTTTTGAATAATTTGCCCAGCGCTGTGTTTCCCACCGAGTACAATTTACAGCGATTCAAGAACAACGTGAATTGCTTTTTCCGCACACATGCCGCTCCTGGAGCGCTTTAGGGACTTCCCAGCAGCACGTGTGCTAGATTTACTTGTTTCTAGAGTTTCGTACGGAACACTTAGGGATCATGTTGTTCGTCTTTCTGTCTGTCACACCCAATTTTCTCTGAAACTATTTCATATAGACAGTTGAAATGTATCACAAATATAGGAATTGATGGCCTAATCATAACCGTGTAGTGTCGAAACTTAAATTTATACTTAAGGGGCTAGTTTTAGGAGTGAAATCGAAAGTGAAAAAAAAATTGCGAGGTTATCCAGTGGGATGTCAAATGAATATATCTGAATCAAAAAAATTCTGGATTATTCTCCATAAGGTGCAGATTAAATGAAAATTATTGATAATTTATCTGGTATATAAAAAAAAAGATCGGAAACGAACTTTGTTGAAAACTCGCTTGCACTTGGCCGGTTATTTCTGTGCCATGCTAGAAAATTATCAGTACGTTCTCGTATTACTGTAACATTTTTTTTGAACTTCTTGTTTCAATAAATCACGTCAAAGGGACGGGTATTTTCAATTAATAATAAAGCAGGTGGACTTCATTATTTAGTTTTCTAAACGGAATACAACATACTGGCGTCACTGATTTGTTCTTACAAAGACTGTTGTTAAAAACATTTGCATGGATATTGAGACAGTTAGTTATAATTTAAGATTGAACAGAGAAATATTTTTACACGTGTTTATGTGCGATATGGTCAGGGTTTGCGAGTGGTTTTTACAGTCAAATAATGCACTGTCTTAGCCGTTACTTGATGGAGATCCATAATAACTAGGAATAAAAAATTTTACATCGTGCTCCAGAAGAAGACACAGTGTGTCGAAACAATTGTCAGCAATAATAAACATAAGTGGTGATCATAAACATTTGTTTAAATTTTTATTCCCAGTCAAATAATATGAATGAGAATTTTACTAGATCAACTTTAGCTGCCGATAAAAATATTACTCCAACTTAAAAACTATCTTGTAGGAAAAACTAATAACAAATCGCTACTATTTCTTCTTTAGGTCAGCCATATATTATATCGAGTTTAAGACTGCTCCTGTGGGACTGCGACGACCGCAGCTACAGTTACTACATCGAATCGTCTGTCAACATCTGGGAATGGGAAATGGTTGTCGACAATACAAGAGAAAGTTGCAAATCTTGGCAAGTTATTAAATTCCCACCGAGGCCGGTCGTATTTATAAGGATAGTTGGCACACATAACACTGCTAATGAGGTAAGAAAAAAATCGAGCGGAACTATATTTTTTATTAAAAACTTATCAAAAAATGTATATTCTTAAATCTACGGTTTAATATATTGTAATACCACAATAAACATAAACACAGTAGCGACGGTCAAAGAAACTTTTAGGTCCTCTTTTTTAACACGCATGCGTCCCCTATCATACCAACAACGTGACTGCTAGCGCGGTCGCGAGTTGTATTTACATCTGGATTTTAAGGAAAATCTTTTTATAACGTGTTTAGAATTATTTTTTTTTCCAATAAGTAAATGACTCGTTTGACGGAAATAATTACAAAAAAGATGTCAAGAAAAAGTTTTTGTTATGCGGTTAGTGCTTTTAAAAATATGTGCGGTATCTCCAAAGGAGTTAGTTTTTTAGATTTTCCAAATATCCTAAAAGGGAATTTGTTCATAATTCTGTATTTCTATTATGCAATGTATTATATAAAGATTATAATAATTGTGTTTTCATATTAGAGATACATTTTATTTGTAAAACAGTTGATGTTTTATTATTGTTAAGTATTGATGATGATGATGAGTTTAGGGGGTAGGGCGCGTCGACTTCTCTGGTCATTTGGCGCCCGATAAAAGCTTTGGTAAGTTGACTATATTCTGATGTTCAACTCTTTAAGATAACACAGCCCACAAAAAAAAAGTGGGGTATACTTTTGATGCGATATATCAGATCCGTAGTATTTTTGCCCGCTGATCACGAATCTGACGTCAGAATATCGCCATCACATCTCAATTTTTTTCTAACCTCAAAAAATAGGTAAAAATTAATAAAAATTAAGAAAAATATACTCCTAAAAAATTGATTCAAGCTTTTTCATGAATCCAAAGATGTATTAATATGTATTCGGACACGCTAAGCTAATATTCATCGGTTGGATTGAGCCATACAGTTCTGTTTTCTTTCTAACCTCAATAAATCAGACAGATATAGTGCTTCTCGAATGCAAAAACGAATTCAAATTAAAATTCAACCGATTCTTACCAAATTTGGTACACGGGGTTTTTTTGGGTTGCTGATCATGAATCTGAGGTCGGATTTGCAAAATTCAAAATGGCGGATCCAAGATGACGGACAAAATTTTTGAAAACCAACCGATTCCTACCAAATATGGTATACAGTTGGGGAATCCTCAAACCTGATACTCTTAAACCCTAAACCCTGAAACCTTAGACTCCCACACCTCAATAACCCTGTAACTTTAAAAATGAGACCCAATAAACTCAAAACCAGGACTTTTAAACCATATACTCTCAAATAGTAGACCCTTAAGCCCTAGAATTGCGAAGATTATAATCTTGGTGACTACAGTGAGTAGCAAGGGGAACGTTTTCACCAAGATCTGAAAATCATAGAAAATCGGTATCAAGGACGATGGGATGACCATATGCTAGCGGACTATTGCTGGTCGCTAAAAAGAGAAACAAGTCCTCAAACGCGTTTGGGCAGAAAGCCTTTGAATAGGTCATTCGCGGAAAAAAGAACAAGATACAGCCAAAAAAAGGAAAGTTAGGCGCGGGTCTAACCTTCGCAATTCTAGGGCTTAAGGGTCTACTATTTGAGAGTATATGGTTTAAAAGTCCTGGTTTTGAGTTTATTGGGTCTCATTTTTAAAGTTACAGGGTTATTGAGGTGTGGGAGTCTAAGGTTTCAGGGTTTAGGGTTTAAGAGTATCAGGTTTGAGGATTCCCCAACTGTATACCAAATTTGGTAGGAATCGGTTGGTTTTCAAAAATTTTGTCCGTCATCTTGGATCCGCCATTTTGAATTTTGCAAATCCGACCTCAGATTCATGATCAGCAACCCAAAAAACCCCCGTGTACCAAATTTGGTAAGAATCGGTTGAATTTTAATTTGAATTCGTTTTTGCATTCGAGAAGCACTATATCTGTCTGATTTATTGAGGTTAGAAAGAAAACAGAACTGTATGGCTTAATCCAACCGATGAATATTAGCTTAGCGTGTCCGAGTACATATTAATACATCTTTGGATTCATGAAAAAGCTTGAATCAATTTTTTAGGAGTATATTTTTCTTAATTTTTACTAATTTTTACCTATTTTTTGAGGTTAGAAAAAAATTGAGATGTGATGGCGATATTCTGACGTCAGATTCGTGATCAGCGGGCAAAAATACTACGGATCTGATATATCGCATCAAAAGTATACCCCACTTTTTTTTTTTGTGGGGCTGTGTAATCTAATATTTTGTCCTTATTTGACTGAAAGGTGTTGATTACTTGGGTGAGAGGGGTGGAATATTGTGAGATGATCTCATGTTAGAGAAATGTTCAGCCTCAAAAATATGTTTAATAGATAGTGAAGAGTTACATACAGGGCAAGAAGGAATGGGCTCAGTTTTTAGTAGGTATGAGTTAGTGGAATACGTGTGTCCTGCAGCTAATCTTCTCAAAATGACGTTGTCAGATCTGGATAAGTTTTGATTATGAAGAGGAGGATACACCATGGGCCTGATTTCCCAGAGCTTGTTGTGGCTGTCTTCTAGATTCCCACTCAGTTGGAATAGTTCTTTGCTAATAGTGACTAATATATTTTGGAAGTCTTTGGGGTGGTTTTCGTCATATGTTAGAGTGCCATTTAATATTGCTCTTTTGGCTTCTTTGTCAGCCGGATCATTGCCTTTTATGCCTCTGGGGCTGAGAATCCACAGATGAGCTATTTTCTTGTTTCTGATTTTGGCGATATATGGAAGGTCAGCCAGCTGCCTTAGGTATGCTTGATTCTGATCTTTTAGTGGAGGAAATAGACTTAAGAGCACTCATAGAATCAGAAACTATCAGGACATTTTTCCCATGACAATATTTGATGGCAATTTTAGTGGCTTCTTTAATTGCGAAGAGTTGTGCTGTATATACAGTGTTATGCAGTGAGAGCTTGTAGGATTTAGTGGTGTTATTGTGAATTAGTGTAGCTCCCACTCCATTTTCTGTCTTGAAACCATCATTGTAGATGATAGTCAAATTGGAATAATTAGTGTGCAATCTTTCCAAGATAAGTATTGGTTTATGTTATTCAACTTGTATTTTTTTTCTGAATTCAGGGGAGAATTATGGTTATCAGCAGGTAGAATTCCTACCTAACTTTCCGAAATCTATCATATTAAAATTGTTTGCTAAAGTTAAATTACATTATCGGCTAAAATTTGCTAACCAAACTTTCAAAACTCGATCCGGGCATGCAAAAATAGTAATTTTCCAGGACGAATGAGTTTGAATAAATCAGTGCATGGTTTTAATTTTTTGATATAAGTAATAGATAGGCACGAAAAATCATCAGTTGTATGAAAATTATTATATTAGATTTAATTAATGATAAAATGGAGCAAAAAGGATGTTCACTTCATTTTTAAGTTCAGAAGAAAGACGATCTCATCTTAAAATGATAATTATAGTTTTCAATCTCTCCAGATTACTGGGATTTGCTGAAATATAATAAGTATATAATTGTTGACATCATACGCGCTAAGTTCAAGGTGTGATATATTCTCAAAATGAATATCCCCCCCCCCCCCCCCCCCCCCCGACAATATCTCTAATAGTTGAGAAATATAAATTCAACAATGGGATATTTAAATGAATAACATGTAGAAATCGTTGAAGCCAAATGTATTTTTTCCTTGTATTTTATGCCTTTTTCCCTGTTTTTTGTGTATCTGTTTTAATAAGAACTTAATCAAAAAATGTTTCTAAAAACAACTTTCCTCTTTTACTATTTTTATTTTACAGAATAGATTTTTTTTCTTGAAGGAAGGAATTTTAATATTTCAAAAACTCGCTGGCATCATACCGGCAATATGGCGACAGGTCATGTGATCATTACAAACTCAAACCTCTGGAGATCAAAGGTGCCGAGTCGGAGTGTCGCTACTGTGTTTTATGTAATACCTTACTACAAAGATACTTTATGTGTAAAACTCAAAATTCCAAAAGCTATGTGAATCAGACCGGAAATTGTATTGAAAATTTTTCCAGGTATTCCACTGTGTACACTTCGAATGCCCCTCCTGCGAAGATGTAAACAATCAGACCTGCTCGGTCACAGTCTCTGTAGGCAATAAAAAGAAAGAATCAACCAGTAGCATAACGAGTAGCAGTAGCGAAGAACAGACACCTCAGTTCGCCGAAACAGCTACAGAAGCTGAAGAGGTTGTTATGCCTGTAGTACCTAATCCCAATCATCTGTAGATCTGTTTAAATTCTCTCTTTAGGGCGAAACGTTGTCCGTTTTTCATTTTACTTACAATGCAATGTAACTGTTATAGATTAAGAAAAACAAGTGGTCAAAAAATATCATAAGTCTGTTTTTAAATAACGCTTCCATCTGAGTAAAAATTTCGTCTCGGATTTTCATCGTCTTTGTTTTTCTCCTTATAATTTTCGCGAATACTCGGTATATAATTAATATATTTACTATGGTTTCAAATAGTGATTTCAATCCCTCAGCTGCACTAGAACAATTCCAATAATTCATAGATCTGTTTAGATTCTGGCATTAAGTTAAAACGTTTTTATTTATATGTAAGTGTAACTGTATTAGAATAAGAAATACAAAATGACCTCTCTATAGAACATATGTAAGGATATACCATTAATATATTTTTAATTATTGTATCAACCTGAGTACAAGTGTTTTCTCACACTTTTATTGTATGTATATGTTGGATTTTATTCACAATGTTTTGATTAGTTTTTATTCCTAATAATCTTCAAGTGAAAACTCAGTATTTACTCAAAAGCCCTTAGAGATACTCTAGTTTCAAGTCAGGATTGCAATTCCACAGTAGTAGGATTCAGCGCTGTAATGTGCACAAGCTATAAAGCTGAGATTTTTAACAACTTAAACCATATCTTCAAGATGGAACAAAACATTCTTCATCTCTAGTTTCAGTGAAAAGGTGCTTTTAAGTTAATAATCCTCAAACTGAAATATTTAGAATTTTTGGTCATCTTAATAATTGGACTATATTATTTATAGGTCAGGATCAGAAAGGAGCACTTTTCAGAACAGCAAGTAAGGCCTAAACCTCGCAAACCCGGAAACAGCACTTTCCGAACATAACCCACTCAATATTAACTAGCAAAATTTAATTTAATATTGTAGCGGCTATTTACTGTTTTCTCATTTGTTGTACCAACTCAGGATGCGTTTCGTCAGCCGAGTTAGGACCGACGACTTCGAAACTAGGCTTACAGTAGCTAAAGATTAGAGTTAGAAATGCTTCAGAATCGGAAAATATATCTTTTTCTTATATAGGACTACAAGATTTCATTAAAAAATGGGCTTTAAAAAACCTTTTTTCTGAGACGACAAATATACCTAATAAGCAGCAGCATATTGTGAATAAACTAAAGGCAGTAGATGTCCGAGACGAAAATTTTAATCATAGGTCTGCTTGCTGGTTATTATATACATATATATATATATATATATATATATATATATATATATATATATATATATATATATATGTATGTATATATATACACTTATATCACACTACACAAAGCCTAATTCCCTCTTTAATTTTTGGTTTTCTAATACAGTTACATCGTTTTTGTTATATCTTGAATAACTTATTACGTAGAAGACACGTCAGCTTTAAAAGTAGCTAACCTGTTGCTAGTTTTAAGGATTATACGTACATAATAGTGATAATACGTTATAGAAAACTTATCTGTATATTTTGTTTAACAGTTTATTAGAGTTAGAAATGGATGGTCCACAATATCAAAAAAAGACTTGTTTTTAAAGAAGCTAACCGAAAATGTATACAAATTTGTAATGTTAATAAATTCCTTTGATAATGTAAAACACACATAAATTATACAGGATTGCAGCAAACTCCAGAGCCGGTCTCTATAGTGGGCTCGATGATTACTAGGAAATATGTCGGTGTTCTGGTACACTTTTGGCCAGCTTATTTTACAATATTTTAAAAAACGCCATTTCTTTTAATTGCTTATTGTAATAGTAATCATGCTATTATTGCTGGATCATTCAGTATTATTGGAGAATATAAACTCTCGGTTGGACATAAGATTGTAAATAATATTTTATTTCTTTGAAGTGTTATTTTTTTAAATAAATGAACAGGGAAATTTGTTTTTTTTTTTATTAAATTTTTTCCGATTTCGTTTTGGATAACGTCCTTTTAATTTACAAAATAATAAGAATAAGAAAAAACGGCCAAGTGGAACTTGGACTTGCGCAGTTAGTGTTCCGTACCATGATTACTTTAAAAAAAACAAATTTTTGTTGCAGATTTATAAAATAATAAGTAACTTAACAAAACACACTACAAATGAGTTGATTGATTGGTCCGTTACTTTGCGACAGTACATTTTAACAATAAAACTACTTAATTACTTTGTTAACTGTCACTAAATATATTTGTAAAGATTTTACAATTGCGTTATCGCGATTTCGTAGTACAACTACATTGTCAAACGCTTAACTAAGACTAAAAAAAAAGCTACAAATGAGTTTTCAAAAATCAATATCTATGATTCGGACACAAATTTATTTGTGATGGCTAAGAAAACTTTCTACAACGTGAACGTCTGTATCATTAGGAAAATTGCAAAATACATTAGAGAGATTTTGTAACGCTTATTTTGGTAGGCCACTGTCTTAATATTTATTTGAATCATGCATCCACCGTTTGGAGTTTGGGCAATATTAAGGGAAGAAATTAAATATAAGGACTCGGCTGTTATCGTTATTTGAAGTATACGCCCACAATTTGGAGCTTTCGCAATATTTGATCAAAATAAGAGAAACCTTTATTAAGGATGACGATTTCCCTTATTTAGGAACTTATAAGAGAGGTTATTTGAAGTTCGTTATTCTTATCGCTATTATGATGGGACCTTTTTTTTCTACTTAGGTATACGAACCACTAAGAAAATATAGTAAAATTGAAATGATAATCTTTTATTGCAAATAACACTGACAACAGCTAGTGTTCAGATTACGTTGGGATTCTGCAGTCTTTCTCACAATGACATTACTGTGTATGTAGTGCTAATTTCAAATGATATTTTATTTATCGCACATTCGTATTACCTTGGAAATATTGAAGGAAGTGATAGAAACCTGCCACACATAAATTTAGGTTAGAGACTTGTGTTGACCCGTCGAAAATGTTCCTGGCTGAAAAATATATGAGATTGGATAGGTTTGGATACCAATACTTTATTACGAATTGGCCATGATAGGGAAGAATTCGCCGTGATTACAGCCCAACTTCAGTAATGGAGATGGCACTATAAGAAGAGGAAGTTGACCCGTTAGATACTAATAACAGGTGTGCTTAACCATGATATTAATGAAAAGAAGTTTATAGAGATAACTACTAACCTAACCTTGAGATAACGGTAATGACAAAGGTATAGGAAAAATAAGCGTTGCAAAATCTCTTTAATACTGGAAACAATAAAGTGCATTGAAGATATTTATAACAACAAAAAAAAGAGACAATTATTAGTCCTGCTAAATTGTGGTTGCCATAAACATCTTTCCTTTCTGGCAAATGATAAAAAGATATAAACAGAGGATAGACGCTGTAGGAATGGGTTGTTTAAGAAGTTAATGTTCAATATTTGGACAGGAAC
Organism: Pachyrhynchus sulphureomaculatus; assembly: GCA_019049505.1. Lineage (NCBI taxonomy): Eukaryota > Metazoa > Arthropoda > Insecta > Coleoptera > Curculionidae > Pachyrhynchus > Pachyrhynchus sulphureomaculatus. Next base: position 28,313,068 of record CM032446.1, read on the forward strand.
ACGTCCAAAACAAAGAAATCATAAGACTGACAGGAAGAACAACAGCAGAAAGCACAGAAGCCAGGCAGTTAAATTGGTATGGTGACGTGAAAAGAATGCCCAATACTAGATGGCCAAAAAGAGCTTTTAAATGTATTCTGTAAAATAGAAGAAAGACAGGAAGATCAGCACAAACATGGATTAACTGCATAATGGGCATAATGAGAGACAAAGTTATACACGAGAATGATTGGAAAGACAGGAAAGCATAGCGGTCGAAATGCGGCTGAAGCTTATATATATATATATATATATATATATATATATATATATATATATATATATATATATATATATATATATATATATATACATACACTCCTGGATAAAATTAACGCAACAATATATTAAATCATACAAATCTCTATAATGAATTAATTTTAATAATTTTTTATGAACATTGGTTACACTAAAAGTTAGAAAAAACTTATTCGGATACTTTAAAAGTTAATTAGCTACCAAATTTCTCTATAAGATTCGAATTAAAATTATTCTTAAGACCTAATAACAAAATCGTTGAAATTATGTAATAATGAAAAAAATAAACTGGGACACTAGTAGCAAAATTAGTGATGTAATTGGGACACTAGTAGCGTGTGTTGTCTCCTCTACTTCGGATGACAGCGTTTATGCGCCTAGGCATGCGTCTAATTAAATTTTGAATAAAATCTTTAGGAATTTGCTCCCATTCTGTGATAACTGCATTTTTAAGTTCCCTTAGGTTTCTAGTTGCAGGTATATGACGTTTTACATTTTTCTTAAGTGATCCCATGCATGTTCTATCGGATTCAGATCCGGGTTTTTTGGTGGCCATTGCATAATCGGTATATTAACTTGATTAAGATAATCGAGTATCTCCCTAGCCACGTGAGGTCGAGCGTTGTCTTGCATAAACAGGAAATTGGGCCCCACAAAATGACCGAAAGGCATCACATGTTCTATTACAATATTCTCAAGATAGTAGTCAGCATTCATGGATCTCGTACGGACAGGAACTAACTCTGTGCGAGCATCAAAGCAGATGCCACCCCAGAACATAACAGAGCCACCGCCGAATGGAATCCTTGCAGAGATATTGCAAGGAGCAAACCTCTCTCCTGGTCTTCGCCATACTCGCTCACGACCATCTGGATGTTTTTAGACTAACCCTAGTTTCATCTATAAAGAAAACGTGTTTCCAATCATCCACAGACCAGTTTTCGTGATTTCGAGCAAAACGTAACCTGGCAACTCTGTTCTCTCTAGTAAGCAAGGGCGCAGTGGCTGGTCTCCTACTGTTTTAATCCAGCTTCATTTAACCGTCTTCTAACTGTTTTAGAGGACATTGTGACATTGCGAACAGCTTCGAGTTCGTTTCTTATCCCCCCTTTGAAAAAGGGAACAATTTATAAGCTTACTTTTAAAGAAAATCTATCGCATTATTACAGAAAATTTTTTAGCTTCTAAAAAATTCTTTAAAAGTCTAAATTGTTTTGATTTCTGTCATGAACAACGACACAAAATATGCATAGCCTACTATTCAAATACTCGATAAATTTTAAAACTGACATAAGAAAAAGATAAATTAATTTTCAGATTGTTGCGTTAATTTTGTCCAGGAGTTTATATATATATATATATATATATATATATATATATATATATATATATATATATATATATATATATATATATATATAAAATAATATATAGGTATATATATAATACATTAAAATTCCGAGTTTCAATCTGTTCGTTTAATAATGAATTTGCACGACTGACGTTTCGTCAAAATCTCATTTGGCATTTTCAAGTGCTGCTGCACGCTGCGAGCATCGGTGTTTGCCAACTAGGTAATTACGGGTTCCGGCCCCCAGTCCGGACCACCCAGTCGGCAAACACCGACCCCCACTTACAACCTGCGTAGACGCCGACCTACATAAGACGGCGGCCGCACGTCGCTTTCTCAGTTAGCGTCGAGCGGCAGCATCAGCAAGATCACAGTATCGAGTAGCAGCAGCAGCGGGAGCACTTGAAAATGCCAAATGAGATTTTGGCGAAACGTCGTGCAAATTCATCATTAGACGAACGGATTGAAACCTGGAATTTTAATGTATTACGTTCCACCATCCGTGAAAACCTCTATACTAACTTCATATTAAACTATAATAAGACCATATTATAGTTTAATATGGATTTAATTGATTAATTTTTTTCTAGTTGGTAAGTTTTTAAACATGTCCATTTGTACATTTTATCTGGTGACCTTCACAGTATTTATTATTGTTAGTTCAAGGTGATATATAAAAAGAATAATAATTGTTCATTGTTTTATAGTTTTTGTCCTGATGATGTTGTCGATGTACAACGAAATATAGAGAATTAAATGACGAATGATAAATTTTACTGACAGACCGCATACCCAATACATACTAATACAACAAAAATTGTTATCAAAAGGATTTGTATGGTCGAGATAATTCGTATGTATGTTATATATACATACATCTTTCCTGCGCTGTCTTGTTTACAGTGTTGTGAAATGGTGGTCTATGCTTAATTTGAACTAACCATATTTTCAACTCTTATGGTCTGTTTTTTTAAATACTTACAGTTTACCCTCGAAGTTAATAAAAAATTAAGCATTACCAGTTTTTTCTACATTATGGTCGTATTTGTAGTCGTTATTTAAAGGCGTTCCCCTGTTTATTTAACAATAGCCTCAAGTCAAAGGGTCACTTCGAAGAATGACTACGTACGGACCTCATTTACAAAAATCCCAAATCAAATTTAAAGATATTTTTAAAATGGGCTTCTCAATTTAGTTAAAAATGGAGGTCATTCTCTCATTACTACCCGCAAAAGGAAGCGTATTCTCTATTTCCCCCATGCTCTGGGTTTAACCAGCTGGAATTATGATTGGTAAGGTTCTCCCGCGTTTTTCTCATTTGTTCCAGGATTTAACCTTCAAAAAGAATGACTTACACTCTTGACCAATATGTGCGTACAAGGTAGCTGTGCAGTAACGGGATAGGAACATCGCGAACTGTATAATACTTTAAATATCTTTAGCGATGTTAATTTAACATTTATGACCCTCAAACTTAATAAAAAATTAAGGAACACCTATTATTTAACAATGGACTAAGATTAAAAGATCACTTCAAGGAACGAATACGCAGGAAGTTCAATCATAAAAATCCCAAATCAAATTTAAAGATGTTTTTAAAATTGGTCTCTCATCTTAGTTAAAAATGGAGGACATCTCGAGTTCCTCATTACTATCCTATGCGCAAGAGAAAGCGTATTCTCTATCCCCTCCATTCTCTGTGTTGGACCAGCTGAGATTATGATTGGTGAGTTTCTCCCGCGTTTTCCTCTTTTGTTCCAGGACTTAAACTTCAAAAATTTTTAGGTTATACGAAGAAGCGTTAGTGTCAAAACTAGAAAATAAGGAGTAGTAAATTTGTCTTAATGTTTTAAAAAATTTTCTCGTTTTTTTTTAGCCTTGCGATCAACGTATCTTAAATTGGAAATTATTTGTTTTTTATCATGAGCTCGTACTCGTAAGTATTTATCAGAACAATAACGATCTAATTTTGTATAAATGGACTAGAATTTTAGTTACTAATTTTTTAGGCCCAACAGGAGTCTTCCCCAAGCTAATGGCACGACAGTTTTAGAGAAAAGTTTAATTCTCAACAAAAAGCGGCATAAAATTAAAGAAGGCATGTTTTGGTTTGGTGTAAACAGTATTTTATTGGCTATACTTATTTATGATGTGTAAGTATAATGTAAAAATTGCAACTTTATAGCTAATGAGACCACAGGACGGGTTTTAAATGAGCTAACAGCTTTGGTTCTGAGCTATTTCATTGCTGATTAAGCTAGCAACAGTTTGCTGAATGAAACATTCCTTCCAATTACCACTAAAATCTTAACCTGTGTAATTTTGTTCTACAATCATTACCTTTATCAAAAAAATGTTCATTCCAACAAACTGTAACACATTATGCTAGGAAATAAAAATAGATAAGCCTTAAATCCCTTTTGGTATGAAACAACTTACTT
>CM032446.1:28319656-28329656 GCA_019049505.1 Pachyrhynchus sulphureomaculatus
TAATTAAATGTGTTTTTTTTTTTTGCTTTTCACGTTTATTTAATGAAGTTACGTTATTTTTATCGTACTTGTGGCCTAGCACAAAAGTTCCGAAAATCATACTAAAAAAAGAGAAGTCTTAGAATCCATCCTTATCAACAAAAACCAAAATGCCATAAACGACAAAAAAGAAATCTGAATCGAATATATTTTTCAGTTCTTTAAAGTATAAAGATAAAGTAACACCGTTTTAATAATTTTTAAATGTGTGCAGAGTTTTAAAATGTAAAAAGTGTGTTGTGTATATGACTCTCGAAATGTTTTAATTATTGACAAGAAAATAAAAATCTTTCAAAGTCTACATCTTAAGGTAAGCCAAATTATAACATTGTTATTGCAAAGGTAATCATGGTATGGTTTTTTAGGGTACTCGATACATATGGACATTGTTACTGTTTGTATTAATGAAATTAAATCTTTTGAAAAAGATCACTAGGTTGATCGAAACGTAAACATACATGTAAATTGAAGTTTTAATTCACATAACCTTAAAGCCAAGAAAAAATCACATATATATATATATATATATATATATATATATATATATATATATATATATTTATATATTAGAGTAAATAACATATTGAACACTCCTCATATTTAACATTTAACACAAATATTAATTTTACTTATAAAAATATTCATTTTATTCTCAAAATATGTTTTAGATCCAAACTACAAGATAATAACACCTATTAAACCTGCTGCTTCATCATTTCCTGGTACTCCCTCTTCACCATTAGAGAAAACACCAATGAATATGACAGCTTTAAGTTGGAGATCGAATGTGTCTCAAAACGACAGTAAGTCTAAATAAAAAATAGATAGTCATTTTTAATTTTTATTGTTGAATTCCTTACGGACATTATGAGAAACAGAGCTCTCATACATGGTGTATGGCCACCACTTTTTATGTATTAAAAGGGAAGGTTCATTAAAAAAATATATTTTAGGCATGAGCATGAACTACTCACCATCATGGAGTTACCAAAAAAGCCCAAGTCCAAATACTTCTGGTCAGATGACACCATCAAGTCCTTATGGAAAGACGCAGACGCCTATGTCATCTTATCATAGTGCTTCGACAGTGGAAAATATTGAAGACGAAAACAGTTTACATCAATTTCTTAAGGAACAGGAAGAATCTGAGAAGGTAAGAATTCATACTTATAGTTTGTGATATTTTGCTGAATATTTTATTTCTAGGTTATTAAAATGACAAACAAAAGTCAACGTTCAACAAACCTTCTTAGTTCATTTTGGAATCATCCAGTAACCAAAACTGCCAAGGATATGTCTACGTTTTTGAAGAAAAGCCAGTATCAGTTGTCTACACAATCCCAAGTAAGTATTATTAATGAATAATAATACTTTAAAAACAAAGAATATTAAGTAAATCTGCATTAATAATATTTTATTTGTAAAAATGTTTTAAACTCGATCGAAATTCATTATAGTAGGACAGCACCAGCCTCCTAACCACTCAAATTTGATGTTTTCTATTGACTAAGGAGATGTTCAGTTAAATACTACATGGAGTGAAAAGTTCCGTCTAAAAGATGGCAGCACAAACAAAAAAACTGTATGATTTTCATTTAGTGTCAACTCTCAAAAGATTCTTGTAAAATTTTCATGATATTTGGTCAATTAGTTTGCAAGTTACAGTTGTTTGAGTCACACAATTTTTGATTTTTGCAAAACCATGATTTCATGTGTCAATTAAACATTGCTTTTTGATGGGAAAAGTACAGCCAGAACCAAAAATGGCTTGAGGAGTGTTATGGCACATCTGCTCCGTTGAAAGCAAGTACACTACTGTCAGAAAGTATTTGCCCACCTAGAAATTTTAATGTAACTGCCAAAATTTAATACCTAATTAAACCCTTTTATTATATTAGGTAAATTTAATTGTTCTTAACATGTGTCCATCATAAAATTGTTTAGATAAGCCTTTTTGGTGAAATCACAATTAAAAACCAATTAGAATAAATTTCCAAGTCTTACATGATAATCGTTTTGAGGCGATTTCTTAGAATCCCAGTTGAAGTAAGAACTCATTTCAAGTTTCTAGGGATTATGGAAATTCCTAGTGACATTTTATGTAAAAAATTATGCTGTAAACACCATTGCGCTTTTGGAAATTAACCATTCGCAAACAGTACTTTGTCATTGATACAGGCTCAATTGTTTTGTGAAAATGTCAAAAACGAAAAAAGTTTCCGTTGAAAATCGGGCTCTAATATTTGTGAGAAATTAAAATGGTCACCTGAGTCGACAAGGTGATATGCGGATGCCAAGGACTACGTCGTAAAAAAATGTTCTGTGGAATATGAAATTCCCACCAAAAACGTTTAGGAAGGTCTCGAAAAAAACGACTCCCGCTGAAGACAGAGCTATAACAATGTCCAGCAGACGTAATCGCCGCCTAACCGCACCAGAAATCACGGCTCAAGTAAACTTGGAGCGGTCCATCCCATCAGCGTGACAACCGTGAAAAACAGGTTAGCAGAAGGTGGACTACACGGGAGAGTTGCAGTGAGGAAACCACTTTTTAGGCAAGTGAATAAACGTAAACGATTAGAATGGGTCCGAGAACATGAAAATTGGACATCAGAACAATAGAATTCTATTCTTTGGAGCGCCGAATCTAAATTCGAAATATTCGGTTCAAATCGACAGAGTTTACATGCGGTGGTCAGCTGGAGAGAGGATGTTGGAAGCCTGTTAGTTGCCTACAGTAAAACATGGTGGAGGTTCAGTAGTGGTTTGGGGTTGTTTTGGCAATGGTAAAGTTGGAAAAATTTTTAGGATAGAAGAAATCATGCGAAAAGAACAGTATCAAGAAATTTTGCTCAATTGCTTCTGGAAGGGATATTTGTCAGGTGAAATTTATTTTTCAGCATGACAACGACCCTAAACATTCTGCTAAACAAATTTTAGAACTTTTGGACCAATGGAAATCCGATGACGTCCTGGAAATGATAACTTGGCCTCCACAGTCACTCGACTTGAACCTCATCGAATTGCTGTGGGACCATTTGGACAGGTGTGTTCGCAAACTCAATCCAACATCAGAAAATCACTTGTGGGAGCTTTTACAAGCAGAATGGGTTAAAATAACCGAGGAAACTCTGAAGGAACTACTGGATAGAATGCCGAAACGAATATTTTTTCTGATTTTCTAGACTGTAAATAATATGAAAAAAAATGATTCATTAAAATTAAAAAAAAAAAAAAAAAAATATTATGAGTTTTTTGTTGTCTTGGGACTGAAATAACTAGGTGGGCAAATACTTTCTGACGGTAGTGTATATGTCGATGGTTTGGTGAACTTAAAATGTGGTTGTACAATCACTGATGATGCGCCACGTTCCGGACGTCCAAATGAGGCAGTCGCTCAAAAAAAAACACAAAAAAAATCCACCATATTTATTTATATATTAACGGGTAACCCATTTTTACAAACTTAGCGAAACAATAAATGTATACAATTTCCTTAATCTAAGCAATAAAAATTAACCAAATAAGACAGAGGACAGACAGGAAACCAGAACTAACATAAATTACTATTTACATCATAAGCTCTTCGCAACATTAAGTTTCTCAAACCAGTGAGAGTCACACTGAATATATCAAAGTCCACCTCATTACCTTTAGAAAGAAGTCTAGCGATAGGAGAGTGCAGCCCATAGTTACACCGTTTGAAAAATAGAAATAATGTATCCTTTGCCTAGGTAAAAATATTCAGATACATACAGATATGAGATTGTTTTATATAATTTCCCCTAGAATCCAAATCTGAGACCGAAAGTATTATTTTGAAAGGAATTGTTCGTTAAAATGGCCAAAAAAGTGACAAATAGTCAATTTAAAGCTAAAAATTGCCTGCAAATTGCAATTTAATTTCTCTTTATGTCCATAAAAAAACTCCGATTCATACAGAAATCAGTTTCTTGAGTAAAATTTTCCGTAGAATCCAAATCTGAGGTTTAAATGTGCTTTCTGAACGCAATGGTACGTAAAAATGGTCAAAAAAGGGAAAAATAGTCAATTTAAAATGTCCTTAAATAATTCGAATTAACTTTCCTTTGACTAGAAAAAAAAATTAGGGTGCATACAGATGAGTTTCATTTGTAAAATTTTCCATAGACTCCGAATTTCATGCTGAAAAAATTTTTGATTGCAATGGTATGTTCAAATGGCAAAAAATTGGCTAAAAATCAGAATATTTCAATTTTTGTTTAAATAGTTTGAATACATGTGCAAAAACGACAATTCTTGCAGCATACATAATTTTTAAATCATATTTTTTTAGATTTAAACTATGTTATTGATTGTGCTTTTTGTATTTTAGCAAAAAAATCTCAGCGGTAGTCCCTCTTCTAAACCAGAAGATAAATCCAGTGGTAATATTCCAGCACTCGAAGTTTGGACTAGAATAAATGTAGATACTGTAGCATTAACTCAGTGGAATGAAAATCTAAGAATGGTAATTTTTTCGATGATTTTTTTTTTGCCAGACGCCGCAGAAAAATGAAGCGTCGTATTCTTCATCTTATAATGCATCTAAACAATATTTGAGTTGCGCAGTTTTCACTTTTGTTAAAAATGTTGTCTCACGATATGCAATTTTAAAACACTCGTGATTATCATAAATTCGTTGCAGTTTCATCTGAACTATGGCAGGTCTAATTTTACTTTTTTAGTGGATCTCCCAAACAATTTTGGAACGTCTTGTGAAGGAATTTGACGTTATTAACGATTCTTTGAAGAAGCACGGTATGACCGATATCAAAATAGGCAATGTTGGGCTCGACAGATTAAGGAAAACTGCATTAATGGTGAGATATAAATGTTTTTTAGATAAATTTTTAGTGCTTCATATGGAATCACTTCGGTGTGTGTGTCTGTCACAGCCGATTTTCTCTGAAACTATTTGACATAGAAAGTTAATATTTGTCACAAATATAGTAATTGTTAACCTAATCATATCCGTGTAGTTTTGAACGCTCAATTTTGACTTAGGCAGTTAGTTTTGGAGGGTGAAAACTGAAGCGAAAAAATCTAGTGTGGTGGAAAATGAAAGCCTGTGAAAACACGAGTTCAGAACTATATATACAAAGTAATACTTGCGTAAACTTTTCTTTATATTATTTTAGAAAAATTTAAAAAAATCACTGTTCCCTTATCTTTAAGGGTACCAATCATTCAAATTTCGAAAAATTTCTGGAGTAGATTAAATGAAAATTATCATGAGTGCATTACCTTTGATAATTTCTCTCGTATATAAAAACAAAAATCGGACACAAACTTTGTTTGATATATGTTTGGTCCTTGTATAAAAGTCCATATCCTGTTTAATAAAAAATGTTATTCACTGTACAGATAAAGTTATAAACACACGTGCACAGCAAGGATCTAACACATGGGCTGAAAAGTCTTTGGTCTGACACATAGATGTCGCCCTTTTCAAAAAAAAAAACCATATGATTTTTGGAAAGTACCAACCTTCAAACGATACGTGTCAAAATTTCATGACATTTCGACGATTAGTTTACAAGTTACAGTGGTTTTATTGACGCTACTTTTTTTGATTAAAGACTGTTTTTTGATGGGAAAAATACCGTTCAAGCAAAACAATGGCATGATAAGTGTTACACTGACTCTGCCCCAGGAAAATCACTTATCATTTACTGGTCTGCTGAATTTAAACGCGGTCGTACAGATACTGATCTCTCTGGACGCCCAAATGAGGTGATTACACAGGAAAAAAATAAAAAAAGTCACAAAATTGTTTTGGATGACCGTAAAGTGAAATTGCGTGAGATAGTTGACACCCTAAAGATATCAGAAGAACGTGTTGTGCATAAACATTTGGGCATGAGAAAGCTCTGTACAGTGGGCCAAAAACAACAACGTGTTGATGATTCTGAGCGCTGTTTGGACCTGTTTAAGCGCAATAAAAAGGATTTTTTCATGCGATATGTGACAATGGATGAAACATGGATCCACCACTACACACCGAAATTAAATCGACAATCAGCTGGGTGGACAGCAGCCAGTGAAAAACCGTCCGAAGCGACCAAAGACACAACAGTTAACTGGGAAGGTTTTGGCCTCTGTATTTTGGGATGCGCATGCGCAATCTTCATCGACTTATTGGTGCGTTTGAAGGCAGAAATTGCAAAGGAACGGTCCCGAATGAACAAGAAAAAATGCTCTTTCATCAAGACAATGCACCATATCACAAGTGAATGGTTACGATGACAAAATTGCATGAATTGAAGTTCGAATTGCTTCCTCATCCACCGTATTCTCCAGATTTGGCCCCCAGCGACTATTATCTATGCGCAAATCTCAAAAAAAATGCTCGCGGGAAAGAGATTTGGCTCCGATGAAGAAGTTATCGCCGAAACTGATGCCTATTTTGAAGGCAAAGACAAATCCTTCTACAAGAAAGGTACAGAAATGTTAGAAGAGCGTTGAACTGATTGTATCATACTTAAACGAGACTATATTGATGAATAAAGTCGAATTATTAAAAAAAAATGTGTTTTAAGTAGCTAGACCAGTGTTAAGATAACTGTTATGGTAGATTTTAATATAAATTTTTTTAATGTGTTAATAATAGTCTATCCACCTTGGAATAGCATTGGGCTTACACAAATAATAAAAGACACTAGTTCTACTAGAGACAGAACCTTGGTAGACCATGTGTTTTTCAATGCGGTACAAAATACTAGTTGCGCAAGTCCGACTTGCACTTGGCCTTTTTTTTTCAAATAATGGCATTGTTGGGAAAGTTGCCTTCCAAATGATATAACACTATCATTATAAGCCTAGTTCTATCCAATGCTGGATGTAGGCCTTCCCCCTGAATTTCCATTTTTATCTGTTTGCAGCTGTTGTTATCCATCCACTGCCCGCGACCCTCTGTATATCGGCCTGCAATCTTGTTTTGGGACGTCCTACGCTCCTTTCCTGTTCTCGTGGTCTCCCTTCTAATGTTCACTTGGTCCATCGATCATTGGTCGTGCGTGCTACGTATCCAACGCATTGTCATTTTCTTTCATTATGTATTCACTTGTTTCTTTTCTATCCCTAAGTTTTATCCCTATCATTTGTCTTTCGTGTGTTCTCTGGGTCTGAGCGAGTTTTTATTTATCGGCTTTATTCGGTGTTCAAGTTTCAGCGCCATATGTAATTACGGGTAGGATGCACTGACCGTAAACTTTAGCCTTTAACTTATTTGGGATGGCTTTGTCTTTGAATATAAAACTTTCTCGAATGCGCATCATCCAAGCCTGATTCTTCTTGAAATTTCATTTGAGACACTGTCTTTTATCATAGTAATTTTTTGCCCCAGATACACATAATTCTTAACAATCTCCAGAGCTCTTCCTTCTGAATTTATAACTACAGTCCCTGGCCAAATTATTAGACGCACTGCAAGATTTCATGTAAAATATTAATTACCGAGTGATATTGTACCGTTTTATTATTTTAAATTGATTTGTTTTTTATTTTTATATTATCCAATCAATTACCTATTTATTTGACATAAATAAAACAGCATTAATTTAGAAAAGCATAAGTTTATTAAGTTTTAAAGAAAAGTGAAATTAATGTTAGTAAAAGTCAATATTTAGTTGAGCCACTTTGACCGCTATCAAAGCTTTAATTCTGCGCGGCATGCTATCAATGCAAGATTGTACTGTCTCCTGCATTTGAGGATGATGATTCCACACGTGAATAATCTTTTCTAGGAGCTGGATTTTGTTGGTAATCACATCTTTAGCCACTTCTCTTTTCATCAGCTCCCACACATTTTCAATGGGGTTCATATCAGGGCCAATCCAACAGAGGGATATTTTTTTCTGCCAAAAAAGCTTTAACAGACCGAGCAGTGTGGCAGGGAGCTCCATCTTGCATGAAAGTGAATGGTTCCCCATTTGGAAACCATTCTCTGAGCTGCGGAATCAACCGATTTTGTAATACTTCTTTGTACTGATCTCGCCTCATTATTCTTTTGACGACGTACAGACGTCCAGTGCCCTTGCCGCTGATGACTGACCAAATCATCACTTTGGTGGGATGTTTAACCGTCGGGACGACACAATCAGGATGAAACTTTTCTCCATGACGACGACGCACATACTGAGCTTTATTCTGCAAAATTTCGAATGTGCTTTCGTCACTGAAGCAGACCTGTCAAAAATAGGAAAAATATATAAACTTCCATGTTTATTTGCTTTATTTAACTGAAAATGATAATAATGTATCAATTATTGATTAAGTTGCTGTATCTTACCGATCTCCAGAAGTCCACATCTTTGTCTTGCCATTGTTTGGCCCACTTCACGCGCTTTACTTTCATTGCAGCTGTTAACTTGGGCTTCCTGGCGGGGCGACAGGCCTTAAAATCTAATTCTTTCAATTTTCTTCGAACAGTGCGCTCAGAAGCATTTACGCTAGCATCCTGAAGTTGTGATTTTATTACCTTTGTGGTAGCAAATCTGTTTTCTACACAAATTTTCTTCAAACATCTCTCTGACCGTGGAGTGAAAATTGGTTTTCTACCGCATCTTTTCTTTCTTTTCGGGCTTAATTCCTTCCCTGAATCAATTTTCTTTTTTATGCGTCGTACACTAGCTTCAGAAACCTCCAATCTTCGCGATATTTCTCGGTTTGTAAATGTTTTCGCAATCACAAGGGCCTTCACTTCAGCTTTTGTACGTGGTGAAAGATCGCCTTTTCTACCCATAATGAAAATAGTCCAATTACTTTTTTAAAACACTGCATACAAAATAAACTAATAACTGAGTAGTATAAAACTGTTAAACAAAACAATCACAGTCCATAAAGCCACAGAAACACGTCCGTACCTGACTCGATTCCGATCGCGACTGATACAGGTTTGTACTTATTTACGTTCATGTATCACTTTGTCAAACACATTGTTGCCATATGTTAAAAATAAATACAAATATGTAGTCTACAACAATTCTTTTAAATAAAAATCAATAATATTGTAGTTTAAATATACCATTATTGCATAAAAAACTCTTAAGAAACATAAAGTTACTAAAAAAAATACAGTGCGTCTAATAATTTGGCCAGGGACTGTATGTTGTTATTAGTGTTCCCTTACTTTTATTCATCTTAAGACCAATTGCCTTTGAATGGTAATTTAACTGATTTATCTTTTCATGTAACTCATGTGGATTACTACTGATGACTACAATATCGTCTGCGAACCTTAAGTGACTGAGATAGACACCATCAATCTACTTGGTGAAATACGTCTTCTAGAGCTGTAATAAGTAGCTTAGGAGAGATTGTATCTCCCTGTCTTACACCTCTTCATATATTATTTGTTCTGTACTAGGTTTTGTGTACATCTTTGCATTTTTATATATATCTTTGATTAGGATAGTATATCTAGAATCAATTCTATAGTTGTTCAAGCCGTTGGTGATTGCCTACATTTCGACAGAATCAAAAGCCTAGTCTATGAAGGCTATGTAGAGTTTGAAATTGTTTTTATTGCTCTTCTCTAGGATAGGTGGTCGCATGTACTATAGCCGGATCTAAAACCAGCCTGTTCGCATGGCTGGTAGGAATCTAACTTATTTTTTATTCTATTGGAGATGATTTTAGTCAAAAGTTTATAAATGTAAGATAGTAAGCTAATCGGGCGGTAATTGTCTAACTTTCTTATATCTCCCTTCTTGTGTAGAAGAATATATGCCATAATGTTGGTATTTTGCCAGTTTCTAGACACATCTTGAAAAGTTTGGCCAATTCTTGTTCTAAGTCCTCTCTTGTTTTCAGTAGCATTTCCTATAAAATACCATCAGGGCCTGTTTTGTTACGCTTCATTTCCTTCAGTGCATTCTTGACCTCCTCTACAGTAACTTCTGGTAGTTCTTCTGAACCTGAACTCAAATGATGTAACCTG
>CM032446.1:28334656-28442655 GCA_019049505.1 Pachyrhynchus sulphureomaculatus
GAAAGAGCTAGGCAGATTATATATATATATATATATATATATATATATATATATATATATATATATATATATATATATATATATAAATTAGCCGTGCCCGCGGCTCCGCTCACGTGTACTCGATTGACTGTTATCGTCACTGCTTATTCCTTATGTTACCTAACGTAATAAAATATATCCTATAACCTGGCCAGAGAACATATCTATTTTATAAAAAAAAACTCGTTCTCGAGTGATAAGCGCACTAACGGACAAATAAACAGACAGACATACGTTGCATTATATATATATATATATATATATATATATATATATATATATATATATATATATATATATTATTATAGAAGATTATTGATAACCTGGCCAGAGAACAAATGTATGAATTAAAAAAAAAAGTCGAATAAGAGGTTCTCAAGTCATAAGCGCACTAACGGACAGACAGACAAACAGAGAGATGTTGCATATATTATGTTCTTTGCTACATGATATTGTTCCATATTTAATGGTTTAGGCAGTGTATTGCAAGAGAACGCGCTAGCGGCAAACTTTTTTTCGACTTAATTCACCATTCTCGATATTGTTTATTCCTTATGTTACCTAACCTAATAAAATATATCTTATAACCTGGCCAGAGAACATACGTATGTTTAAAAAAAAACACGTAAATCGGTTAGGTGGTTCCCCAGTGATAAGCGCACTAACGGACAGACAGACAGAGAGACGTTGCATTTTATTTATATTATATTTTTTGCTATATGATATTGTTTCATATTTAATGGTTTAGGCAGTGTATTGCAAGAGAACGCGCTAGAAACAAATTTTTTTCCGACTGGATTCACTATAATCGTTACTGCTTATTCCTTGTGTTACCTAACTAACGTAATAAAATATAGCTTATAACCTGGCCAGAGAACATATGTATGTTTAAAAAAAAAACACGTAAATCGGATAAGTGGTTCTCCAGTGATAAGCGCACTAACGGACAGACAGACAGACAAAGAGACGTTTCATTTTATATATATTATAGATAAACAAATAAATAAATAAATATGCATTTTTTTCTAGATTGTCATGCATTTGTTAGCCTCCTACCTCGATACTCAACTGATGCCGTCACCGAATATGCCCGATACCAAAGCGTTCAGCGGCCATTATTACATCCGGGCCATGGATAAAGTGCCACCGTTAACGCCTAATAGTCTTTTTATACAAGAGGTCACAGAAAAACCGCCTCATTATAGAGTGGTAGTTGGTGAGAAGATATATGAAATGGTTAAGGTGAGTAAATATTAATTTTAGGCAAAACTTTTTAAGAAAAAAGAGACGTTAAATAAAGTTTTTAAATTTATGTTATAACATCTCACCATACGCCATGTGTATATCATATAAAGAGCATTCAGAATGAGTGGAGGGTGAAGTAAATGGTTCAGTCTTGTTCTTTCTGTTTCGTACTTAGTGCGATCCTAAAGTTCCCGGACTAACGTTATAAAATATGAAATGCACCGGTCGCACCGTTTTTTGGAAGTTGATACTGTCACTGCCTCCACCATCGCGTGCGTTTGGCGTTGTTTTTATAATCGTCTCGAAATGGCGAGCATTTAACTTTATCTTCATATGGTGGAACAGCCCGAAGTCACAGCATGCCAAATCAGGCGAATAAGGAGGGTGGGGGGATGAGAGTCATGAAATCTGCGCCAAAAACTCTGTACAGAACGAAACTGTGGTCCAGCACATTATCGTCATAGAGGATGAAACTCTTCTCACTCCAAAGCTCAGGTCGTTTTGTTAAAGATCCTCACGAAGGCGACGCAGATCGTCGCAATAGAAATCCGAATTCACTGTCTGCTACTGCGGGACAAATTCAAAATGAACGATTGTTGCTTCGTTTCTGGAGCAGAGCCGTACATCCAGCTTTTTTCGCCGGTAATGACTCTCGACATAACGGTATCATCGTCGGAAGAAAGTTCTTTTAGTTCAATGCAAGCATCAATACGTCGCTGCTTTTGGTCCCTTGTCAAAAAACGGGGAACAAACTTAAAATTTGCTTACAAGTTCCATAACCCATAGAAAGTGCGTCAGAGATGCTCAGAATTATGCGACGATGGTCTTGATGAACGATTTGTTGAACTCTGGCGATAATTTGAAGCATGTTTACAGTCGAAGGGCTTACAAACATAATGTTACGTACCCGCCCTGCCCTTTTTTCATAGCTACGGTAAAAATGGCAGTCCCAACTAGACGTTTACGCAAATGTGCATACAGAAGAAATTGAACGAGCTATAAAAATGGAATTTGTCACGCAGTGTTCTTAGGGATGTACAGGGTCTATCCAGAAAGTAACCTATTTCATTGTGAAGCTACTGTACATCGCAGCGCGCTCTACCCGCCGGGGATCGATTGTGGGGGAAGGCAGCTACCGAGCAAGTGCTTGGTTCAGTTATCTCCGAGCTCTCGAAGGGGAAGAACGGACGATTTCGTGAACCTCTATTTCGTCTTTTGTACAAGTCGCTATGCGCTCACTAGAACAAAGATACGCGGTAAAGTTTTGTGTGAAACTCGGCAAGTCCGCAATCGAAACTTTTGCACTGGTTCAGCAGGCTTTCGGAAATGAGTGTTTGATCACAAAGGCAAGGCTACAGAGGGCACAAGGCGGTTTTAGAAGGCGAGTGAGCAAATCAAAGATCAAGACCATGCTCATTGTATTTTTTGACATGAGGGGGATTGTACACCATGAGTTGAGGCAACCATCAATTTTAAATTTTATATGGAAGAAACTGAGAACAAAGATCCAGCCGCCTTCGTCATGACCAGCTACTTGGCCAGATCTAACGTAGCAACGCTGCCCCAGCCACCGTATAGTCCCGACGTGGCTCCCCAGACTTCTTTTTGTTTCCCCGCTTGAAATCCCCCTAAAAAAGACATCATTTCAGAACAATTGACGATGTGAAAACAGCTTGTATAACGGCTTTAAAAAGATTGCTTAACAGGCCTTCCAGGTCGCCTTTGCAGCTTGGAAATCGCGTTGGCAAAAGGAGCACGCAGAAGGAGTCTATTTTGAAGAATTTTAATGTATTATACCGATTTGGTCAATAACTTTTTTTTAATCGACTTGGTGAAATTACTTTCCTGACAGACCATGTACCTACTGCCACCTATCGGCGCGGGTCGATACTATTTTGCGTTCTTGCTACATAGCGTTGGTCCGTTAGACTTTTAGATCGCCCCATATAAGTTGTTGTTATGGCAGTAGTTCCATAGGAACATGTATTATAAGAAACTCTATTTTGACTTGCAACAAAACATAAATTAGCTGTTATCCATCCTCCCGTTCCGAGGTTGACAGATTTAGCAAAATCTGGAATATTAGGCCGAGCCTGAAGAAAAAAAAAATACATAAAAAACCGGAGTGATTTTAAAGTGAATTTTGTTTTAGGGTTACAACAATCTTTTCCATAGCATTCTGTTCTTCATTTACCACGTTAACAAATTGGAGCAAGGTATGCTCGGAAGAGTGAATTTGGGACGAGCAGGAGTAAATATGTTGTGGGTAATTGGTATAAACGAGTAAATATGCTTGTTATAACAAAAATTCTCATGATAAATAAAATCGGTTAGGTATTTTTTACAATGTCATTCATTGTTCGTCATTCTACAAAAAGTAAATCTATCAGAATATAACAAAGCTCTTGTTGGAGTCTTCCGTCAAAAACAGCATCAAAAAGTAACATAAACTCATTGCTATATTTTTGCTTTAATAAAAAGGGTTGTTTATTTATTATTAATTTGTCTGAAAGCATCACAAAAGTGAGCAATACAATGGAATGTACGTAAATGGTGGTGACAGATTTTTCACTATTTTTGTGAAGAGGGCAGGCAAGTTGTCTAACTTCTTTACAAAAATTATATTTTTGTAAGTGATCTATAGTTTTATAGGAGACTGATATTGTCGTGTCTGGATTAAGATAAAAACTAGGTTAATTTTAAGTGTGGTGACAGAGAAGTTATGGAATTGGAAGCTCGGTGAGTTTTTCTCAAATTTTAATTTAATAGTTTATTCATAATAGTTTACAATATCATAATAGCTTGCAAAATTAATTTACAACATACTAGAGTAATTGAATGTCAGAATTTTGTACTGTACCTAAGCGAATGAACACCTATATGTGCTAGATATACTATAAAAAGAAAAAAATACAAAACATAAAAATCATTTGAATTATATAAAAATACAATAATTAAAGAGTACCCACAATACATTAGACTGACCACAGAGAAAAGTTTTTATATTTGGCGGTGCTACCAGTAAAAAACCTATTAGGTGTAAATAGAGATTTCTGAAATTTTAGTTTAGAGGGTCGATTTTATTGGTAACATCAGGGTATTGTATATTTTACAGAATAAACACAAAATTGTACGGTGAAACATTACTTTTTTTGAGGTCTCAATTGTACAGATATGTAGTACTGACAATTAGGTACAAACATAGACCACGTGCGATCACGGGAGACCAAGTAAATCCAAGTTATGAGCAATTAAAAGACATTTAAAATGCACAAAGAGGCCAAATGTCGAACTTAATGGTTTCTTTACATTGCACGCGATATTTTTTTCAGGTGTAAATTGCACAGATATTCTGGACTGACAATTATGGACAAATTTAGACCACGTGCAACCATGGATTATCAAATAAAGTCGAGTTATGAGCAAATATAAAATTTAAAAGTAGGCCAAATTTTGTATTTAATAGTTACTTTTTGTTATGCACCTTATTTTTTTGACATATAAATTGCAGATATATTCAGGACTAACAATTTTGAACGATCTTAGACCATAGACGACCATACTCGACCACGTAAACTTTAGTTATGAGCAGTTTAAAGACGTAGAAAATGCACAAATATGCCAAATTTTATATTTAATGGTTACTTTACGTTGCACACTTTATTTTTTTGAGATATAAATTATATAGATGTCCAGGACTGACAATTTCGAACATTCTTAGATCACATGCAACCACGGGTGACTTAAGTAAACTCAAGTTATGAGCAACTAAAAACGTATAAAATGCACAAATCGATCAAATTTCGTATTTATTGGTTACTTTATGTTGCGCACCTTATTTTCTTTATGTATAAATTGCATACATATTCAGGACTGACAATTTCGATTAAGTTTAGAATTAAAATTTAATTAAACTTAGATTAAAATTAAAACTGGGTGCGACCAGGTAAACTCAAGTTATGAGCAATTAAAAAACGTTTGAAATGTACAAATATGCCAAATTTCGTATTTAACGGTTGCGTGTTTCATAATTTCTCGAATAGAATAATGAAATAATTATCAAATTGTAATTAATAATCAACAGTTTAGAAAAAATAATTAATACATTATTTTCGTAAATAAGTATTGTGTATAAGTAGTTTAGTTATATAAGGAAATCTATAAAATGTTTACAATAATCTTATTGCTAAACGTTTTTTAATTGCGCATAACTTGTGTTGACTTGGTCGTCCATAGTTGCACGTGACCTAACATTATTTGAAATTGTCAGTCCTGAATATCTATGCAATTACTTCCTCAAAAAAAAATAATGTATGCAACGTAAAGTAACCATTAAGTTTGAAATTTGGCTTATTTGTCTATTTTAGACGTCTTTTAATTGCTCATAACTTGGGTTTACTTGGTCGCATGTGGTCTAAACTTGTACGCAATTTTCAGTTCTACGTATCTATGCAATTGAAGCCTCAAAAAAGTAATTAACGTACAATTATGTTTTTATCCCGTAAAATATGCAACTCACTGATGTTATCAATAAAATCGACTTTAGCACCCACTAAACCTTAATATTTTTGGACCAAAATTTCAGAGATCTCTATTTACACATAATAGAAGGTTTTTAGCTGGTAGCCCAGATATAAAAACTTTTTTTTTTTGGTCAGTCGAATGTACATAGACATCATTACTTTTTCACAAAAATAATTCTATTAACTAATCAGAACATTTCTTTGAATTTAGCTAAATTTTTACAAACAAATATCCTACATGCACTGTTAAACGTATACAGTCAGGACTTAATTTCACGAGGGAGCAGGTTATATATCCTGGGAGCCAAATAACAAAAAGATCTAAGTTTCTTTATTTTTTTTATGAATGTAGGAGCAAGTTGTGAGACAGTAAAAAGTACGCACATCCAAAATATCCTCCAGGTATAATAGGTCGGTAGAAAAACGTTTTTTCGAAATATTATGTTGACAAGGTAATTTTATACCACTTTCAAGGGATATATTGAATTTGGTACATACTATACTGTACCTCAACAGACTCTTTATAAGAGCCTCATAGTAGCTTCCTACTCAGTATCTCTCTCAGGATATAGAACCTATGAATCAACCCTCTTATGTTCCTCACAAGTCTGAGAACATGACGATCCTACTTAAGATTACTATCTATAATTACTCCTAAATATTTTATAGAGTCCACTTCCAGAATATCATCCTCAAGATTACCGACATGAATGCTCTGAAATATTTAAGGCCAATTTGAATGTTATATGAATATAAATTATTTGTTGAAAACTAAACTTAACCAGTTTAGTTTTAAATGTCCATGCATATTATGGCAGAGGTATATACAGGGTAGTAGTGGCTGTGGGAAGATTCACTGCCTAGCAAACAGACCAGAAATATCCTCGAAAATTTCTCACAATTGCAAAACCAGCCTGTTATCCACGAATTTTCCCTGGCGTAATTACAAAAGTCAGAATACCATTCCACGCCACGGTGTTGCCCTCCTTTCTCCGGAGCATGGTCGATCTATAGATCTGACATCTGAGCCTACCCAGCGCCTTACGGACGCACATAAAGTGGAGTGGTGTCTCCTCATCCTGCAGACAGGCCACTATATAAAATCCTTGGTCTGCCTGCACCATGAATTCCGATATAATCGCTCCTCTTAGCACTGATTGGCCTATTTCTTAAGGGCTACTCCCCTCTGTGGTTTGGATATACGAAAAGCTGGTTCGAGTCCGTGATCTCATAGCTCCATACCCCTGATGTCCAGAAACCCCATGTATGCAGGTTAACATAAGAAACACATATATATTATACAAATTAAAAATTAGTAATTTTTCTGTACATATTTTGAAGTTTTTTCTAGCAGTTGCCTGCAAAAGTACCATTAAATTGCTGAAATTCTTGATATCTCTAAAATATGCTCCCTTAAAAGAAAATTTTTACTACCCCATAATTTTAAATGGTAACAAGTTGAAATTTGGTAAAATAAAAATAATCCATGTGTTCCCAAATCCATAAGGTCTAGCCCATTACCAGTGCTCATTTTTTTTGACTGATTTTTTTGTAAGCTTTATATTTAGAATTTTTTTAGTAGTAGATATCAAAACGTATATTTTTAAGTAATGCACCAAGCTAAACTGTAATTTTTGTTTAAGAAAAGCCAATTTAAAAATTGTTGTGGATGCCTTTATTTTAAAGTTCTTTTTTTTTAATTTCGATTTCAACTTTCCCTAATGATGACAAAAGGATATTTAAAAAACCCCACACCAATCTTAGAGGAATATGTCTTTCTGTGGATTTGGCTAATTTTTGGATATGTTGTAGTCATTGCCGTTCTGAACAAATGTCTCCATGGATATAACATGATTCTATGAACGGATTTCGCGCTACGGGTCTTCCAATCACAGAATCAGCATGTGTTGTAGTTGCTGCAACTAATCGCGTCAAGTTAGTCAGAAATCTGCATTTCCCCTTACAATTTTAACATTGACTTGAAATAATAAAAAAATTACTTTAGATAACATACCGGACAGCCAATAATATCGTCATCCATTCTAAACACTAGCATAAATTTGGTAAAATACGCCTAGATTGTGGTCGACATATAAGATTTTAGTGAATATAAGCATTAGGGTACTCTTTTATCTTGTTAATAAAGGAGATATTCGGTTATCTACAAGGGTCATTCAATAAGTAAAGAGACAAATAGCTCTAATTCAAGAACGGTTTATTGGATTGCTACAAAATTTGGCCTACTTTTCGACATAACGTTAATACGCACGCTTGTCCCACCTTTCTGCTAGCTTCTTGATTCCTGTGGCAAAGAATTCTTTCGGTTGACGTCGAAGCCACCCTTGCACTTTTTCCTTTACTTTTTCATTGTCGGTAAACCTTTTTTTACGTAGGGCATCTTTGAGAGGTTCAAACATGTATAAATCACACGGAGCCAGGTCTGGGCTGTATGCGGGACGAGGCAAGATCTCCCAACCCGTGGGTAAGCTGGGCCGTATGAAGGCGGGCATTGTCGTGTTGAATGACTTCGATCTATCCACTTGTAAACGTTCGCACGGTTCATGCAACTTTGTCCATACTGTAATGACATTATAGAATATATTTCACTTCCGCTGCTAAAAATCTGATGACAGAACGTTGCTTTTCTAAAGTGCAGTCTGGTAAACTGAATATTTTGAGGTTATGTTTACATTACGTGATCGAACAGCTGATTAAAAATTATCACAACTTGCACTCAGTAGTATGGAGCGGTTTCGTTGAATGGGTTTAAGCCGAGACCAATTGTCTCTTTACTTATTGAATGACCCTCGTATTTGTATATTGTATACTGAATTTACATATTGAATGTTTATTTTTTTATCTAAATATTTTTAATATATATTAGATGGTTGCATTGAAACTCGCTGTTGTTTTTTGTTTTTTGAACATTTATTTTTATAAAAAATGTGTAGTGCGTTAGTTAAAAGTGTTTGCCCTTCGAAGCCATCCATTTTCCCACTTTTCAAGCAGAAGTCAAATGCCACGGCGGTAGAAAGCGTGTGTCCTTTGAAGCTATCCATTCGGCAACCCATTTTTTCGGCTTTTTTCATAATTATCGAAGTGGGTATCTTTCAATCTGTGCTGGTGGTATCGAGGTGGGGCAATTTCTGAAGAATATGCTGGGTGTGGGAGATTTGATGCAATAAATCGTCGTTTTTGCATCCCAATTATTATTTGAATGTTCCAATTCTTGTTTATAATGTTGGGTGCTGATAGTTTCGAGCACCAAAATATTAACAGCTCATAATAGACCTTATCCTTCATTTACTACCAAAGACACGGCAACATTTTATAACCATAGATGTTTCGTTTTGGAGTCAACGTTGATAGTTGCCCAGGATCAACTCGTGATTTTGTGCGTTTTGGATTATCGAAATATATCCATTTTTTATCGCCTCTGGCGCTACAAGAAACGTGTCTTTGTTTGTGAGCAAAGAAAAGTAGTGTAGAGGAACACATCGGAAAACAATATCTCATGTTCCGTTTTAACTAGGTTGTAAATAAATACAACATATGGTGTCTATTGATTGAATGTTAGTGGGAAATGTTCAAATCTCAAATAACTAACAGCTATAACTGCCTACAGATTATGCAGCCACAACCATTCTATATGTATACAGGGGGGTTTCAATGCAACCATTTAATATTACTTTTAATATAATATCTTTTATATTTACAGTAACTATTTTTTTCTTTACTATAGAAGATAAAAGAAGTACTCTGGTAAACAATGTTTTTTCTGTTAGGTAAATTTGTAAAAATATTATTTGTGATAATTATTGTGTCTCAATGTTGAAATGTAACAATCAAACAACTAAGATACTTTTAAAATTTTAAATAAAAAACTTTAAATTTTATTCGAGTTTTATTTTTTCTTGGGGTAAGTTAGAGGAGTTCGTCAATTCTGAAAACCATAGATGTTACAGGGTTGCAGAAAGTACTTGTACATAGTGATATTTCGACAATCATGTTTCGAAATTATACAATTTGTAGTCGGGTTTTTGAGTTTTTCTGGCACAGTTTTTTTTTTATGGGCTTAGCCCACCTGCTGCAGGAAAATCCCTAAAGCGCTACAGAAGCGATATTTGTGCGGAAAAAGCGATTCACGTTGGTCTTGAATCGCTGTAAATTGTATTTGGTTGGGAACACATTCCTGGGCAAATTATTCCAAAGGGGAAGGCATCCTACTGGATGCGAAAATCTATTTCGTTTTCGTGACTGATGAGACTCGTAGCTTTGGATTAACTGCTCACCGGTACATCGAGGAAATGCTGCAAGAACACGTCGTTCCTTACGCTGCACAGTGATTCGGCAAGAACATGCTAGCGGGACAATATTCCTGACGTAATTTCCAGGAACCACTGATAACGACTTGTAAACACCCCCCCCCCCCCATTTAACGAATTCCAAGAATTAATTTATTTATCACCTCATAAAGGTATCTTATCAGGGGGTCAAAGTAACCCTTATAAGAGAGGTCATTTTCATTTGCAAATCAGTTGCATTTTATGCACACCCAGAAAATCATTTGAAGACTCATCAACGAAAACGAAGAGACGGAGAGTAGAAGATCTTTTGGAATCGCGAAGTGCAAGTGAGCTTATTACAGCAGCTGAGTTAGCTACTCGAAAAGAAGGCCATCGAAGTGTTGCTAAACAGATCCATAACGTCGCGGTCAGTGAAACTAGAGAAAAGAATAAATGTTCTGAACAAAGTCGGCAGTTAACACCAGGCGAAGCTTTAGCTTATTATGTGGACTCGAAATCGACTTCTCACTCATATAAACAAACAAGAAAATGGTCAATGAAAGCGGGACATCAAGTGTATCCATCGTTTTATAGTTTAGGTAAGTCCAAAGCTTCTTGTTGTCCTTCTGACGAATATATTTCTGTGACTGAATCGCGATTTTGGATAAAACGGCTGAACGATTAGTTAAAGCTCAGACGGAAGTCATTAGAAGTGTGTTACCTCGTTCATACTATACGTTGGTAAGCAAATGGGGCTGTGATGGGAGTTCGGGGCATAGCACGTATAAGCAGAAATTTGAGAACACTAACGCTACAGACGAATTTTTGTTCGTATACTCATTTGTCCCTTTGAGACTGCTTGATGGCAAAACTGTGATCTGGCAAAATCCAAGACCTTCCTCTACTTTATATTGCCGTCCTATTAAGTTTATTTTTGCCAAGGAGACAAAAGAGTTTACGAAAGAAGAAACTTCTAAAATTTTAGATGAAGTAAGTCAGCTTCTTCCAACATTATGTAACGTTGCTGGATCTCAAATCTCTGTTAAACACGATTTGTTGTTGACAATGACTGATGGCAAAGTGTGCAATGCCTTCACAGACACAAGTTCAACACAAAAGTGTTATATTTGCGGTGCCACCCCCCCCCCCAGTCTACTATGAACGAGGAGTCAAAGAAATATCCCAGCAACGAAGAACGCCTTGCATTTGGTTTATCTACTTTACATGTATGGATCCGCACGTTTGAATGTTTGCTTCACATCAGCTATCGTTTAGAAATAAAAAAGTGGCAAGTCAGGGGAGATAACGACAAAGCTATTGTGAAGCAACGCTCACAAGAGATACAAAAAGTGTTTAAAGATCGTATGGGTCTCATTGTAGATAAACCAAAATCTGGGTATGGTAACACAAACGATGGAAACACAGCACGTAGATTTTTTTCCAAAGCTGAATTGAGCAGCGAAATTACAGGATTAGACGTAAACCTTATTCGTAGATTTCATGTAATTTTAAGAACTTTGTCATCGGGATATGACATAAATTATATAGAATTCGAAAAGTTTTGTGTCGATACTAGAAAATTATACCTTGATCTGTATTCGTGGTATTCCATGCCCGTTACTGTGCATAAAATTCTTGTACACAGCGCAGAAGTTATAAAGTCTTTTCTTCTTCCCATTGGACAACTCTCCGAAGAAGCCCAGGAGGCAAGAAATAAAGACTGTCGTAGATTCCGTGAACGGCACACCAGGAAGCGGTCACGTATTACCACAAATACAGATCTTTTGAGAATGCTTTTAATTACGTCTGATCCTGTTATCAACTCGTATAGAGAATTACCGCGAAGAAAATTTACTTCTTTGCCATCGGAGGTTCTGCAGTTGATTATCCCACCTTCATTGCCATCCGAAACACCATCAGTAAGTCATCATCACGAATTAAATGAGGAGGATTATTTACTCTCTGAATATTCTACTGAATGGGAGAGCGGTGATGACGACTCATCTGATGGTGATCAGTAGGTTTAAGTATTTTTTTATTGTAATTATTATTCTTATTTTATTGTGTGTTGTAGTTGCTTATAATTCATGCCTTAGTATATAAGTTATTTAATATTATATTCCTTTTACTTATACACCTCGTTATTGTAAATAATTGATATATAGATACTGTTATTGTACTAATTTATTTTAAAAGAAATAATATTTTGTAAATTAATAAATGTAGCTACTATCATTATGATTTTTATTTTTTTCCTAGAAATTTCTTTGTAAACTAACATGATTGTGCTTTTCACATATAATGAGTAGGTAGACGTATGTAGCTAATTAAAGAACAATTAGCGACAATAGTGAACAAATGAGACACATTAGTAAACCACTTCCGTCTTGCAGCTACATATTTCGATTAATACACATACAGTACACATTTTTCAACTTCTTTTTTCTTAAAATAGCTTAAGATACCTGGAATATACATAAACAATTGAAATAAGTGAAGAAATAATATTGTCCCGCTAGCTTGTACTAGTCGAGACACTGTGCGCTGGGTTTGTTGACGATAGCTTCGTGCTAATGCACGACAATGCATCGGTGCGGCAACACCTGGCGGAAATGGGAATACCCACATTAGTCTGGCCTGCGCGGAGTTCTGACCTCCATCCAATCGAGCACATGTGGGAAGAGCTCAAAAGAACGGTTCGAGCCAGAAATCCAGCCCCTTCATCGTTGAAGGACTTAAAGGTTACGATGGAGGAAGATTGGGGAGAAGAATCCCAAAGACAGTGGTAAAAAAGCTCAAACGCTCCATGAAAAACCGGCTGGAAGCAATTATGGTATAAGGGTTAGGGGGGTAATACAAAATATTGATTTTGGTTTTTATCAATAAATTTAATTGTTAAATTTAAAATTTGGTTGATTTTTTCCTTTCTCTTACCCCTATTTTCAATCCTTGTTTCCCCTTTCAATCATTTTAATCTATAAAAAGCATGAAGTATGTTATGGAATTTGGTATCATTAGAAAGATAATAGCATAGGCCAGGGGTACTCAAACTAGAACTGCTGGCGATCTACCTTAATATTGTTAGACTACGATCGATCGACTCTGAGAGGCTGCAAGTAAGTGTGATGCAGGATTGTCGTCTAGGTAGGGTGTATCGTGGCATAGATATTAGTTTTCCGCACAATATGCATTTTTTTAGTCAAGGTAAGTGTAGGTCTGCTCTAAAATGTCAATGAAAAAACTCATAATTATTCAAAATTGCGAGTTTATTGGTTCTTACAAAACAAACGAGTTCTAGTGTCTAAACTTAACTAAAGAGTGACTTTAGATGCTGAAGCGTGGCACTGCATGTCCTCAGCATACTTTTCATAAGATGGTACGTAATTACCGAGTGGTAATCGCAAGCATGATGACATGTGTTCGTCAGTTAGTCGATTGCGATATTTTGACTTAATTATCTTCATTTCAGAAAATGCAGACTCGCACAAGTAAGTTGACCCAAACATTGCCGTCAGTTGAAGGGCGATTTACCTTAGATTCGGATATTTATCTTCAGATATAAAACACCAGAATTTTGTATCAGATGCTGTGGCTTTGAGATGTATATCTGATATAATCTGCACTAACTCATTTTCAACAGAACATGAGGCCATGTTAAACTGACTTGCTATTTCAGTAGCTAATTCCTCAATGTTTTTACACGAAAAAGGATAACTCATAAATGATGCGATATTTGCCAATTTACTGAAATCATAAAAACGTATTTCGAATTGGCCCAAAATATTTGATAATTCTACCTCATAAATATCATAATTGAACTGAGGAATCCTTGCTTTCAAAGACAGAAAATTTTTCAAATCCTTTCTTTTCAGTTGATCTATCATAAGTTGAAATTTACTTTTGAATGCGTTTATTGCCGTAATCATCTCAATAATAGTTTTTCTTTTACCTTGAAGCTCCAAATTAATAGTGTTTAAATGCATTGTGATGTCTGTCAAAAATGCCAAATCAGTCAGCCATTTTCCGTTTTTCAGCATCTGAGTGTCATCACCTCTTTCGCCCAGAAAAGCTGTTATTTCGGGCAATAATTCTTGAAACCTTTCTAGGAATTTTCCGCGACTCAACCACCTGACGTCCGTGTGAAGAACTAAATCAGTGTGTTCAGCTGACTCACTATCTTCCAACTGCAATTTATAGAGCCGTCGTTGCAAGCTACGTGCACGGATAGAATTCACAATTTTTATTGCAATGCCCATAATCTCCTCCATGTTTAGAACTTTTGAACACAAAACTTGTTGATGTATAATGCAATGGAAGGAGAAAAATGAAGGGAAATCATCATTAGCTCGACACAATGCCACAAAACCGTTTTTGTTTCCAGTCATTGCTGGTGCTCCATCGGTTGTAATGCACACTAGTTTATATAGTGGTAGCTTGTAGTTTGTTACAAAAAATTGAAGAAAACGTCATATATATCTTCGCCACGGGTCTTTCCTTTCAGAGGAATCATTGTCAAAAACTCTTCCTTAGCCGACATGTCATTGAATACCATTCGAATAAAAATACACACTGGGCAGTGTCTGCCATATCGGTGGATTCGTCGAACTGTAAAGAAAAGTATGTACATTCCATGATATCATGTTTTAGTTTATCTGCCATGTCCTGACTCATGACTGCAACACGCCTTGTGACAGTCGGACGAGATAACTGAAGTTTTTTCTGTTTCTCTGTTTTATTTTTAAAATCTCCAAATAAAGTCTCACTCGCTTCAATAAATGCTTCCTTCACAACCAAAACCATCAAATGGTTTCTTGTGTTTCGCCAATATATGAGATATTTTAAATGACGCGATCGTTGCAGCTTTTGATTGTTTGGCTGGTCTTGTGAACATGGTTTGTTCTTTTTTCAAACAAGTTATCAAATCACGTACTTTTCGTTTTCTTAATTCACTCTGTGATGGAAAATCCTTTTCATAGTTTTTATGAACCGTTTTATGATGCCCCTCTAAGTTCCCACGCTTAGGTATTGCAACTGATGCACGGCAAATGAGACAAATGCACTTATCCTTTACCATACAAAAGAAAAATTCTTCCTCCCAACCGTTATTAAAATGATAAGTTTTACTTTTCTTCGCCGCACTCATTTTGGACTATTTATTAATAAACTTTGTATCGGTGTATCGCCTTCAAGTTACAACTCAGACTGACTCCTATTCCTGCAGGCGCAACATTTATGTTCCTGTCAAACACGCCGCCCGAAGTTTCTAGAAAAATCGGCGGGAATCAAAAACGCAGCTTTTCTTTGACAAGAACCGCGCGTTCTGTGAATAGTTCTATATCGGAATTTTTTTCTCGAGATCGACTCAAAAAGCACTCGCGATCGACCGTTTGAGCACCCCTGGCATAGGCTTTCAAATCAGTAAAAATATATGGACACTAATTCTAGGATCCATATTAAATGAAGTCAAATAGTTTGAGTCGATTTTTTGCTCACTAGTGTACTTTTAAAATACATTGCATAATGCTGGAGCCACACTAAGGTTAATGTCCAACGCCCATTATCGCGATAATTTAGGCGCAAAACTTATCTACCAAATAACGCGTTAAATGAAGTGGCCACACTTGGATTTAGCGTTTTTTGCTGTAAAAAAAAGCGCCGAGCGGGTTTTTAGTGTTTCGTACGGAACACTTATAAGATCACCACGGTATCTGTCCGTCTGTCATACCCGATTTTCTCCGAAACTATTTGTCATAAAAAGTTGAAATTTGGCACTAATATGGGAATTGATGGCATCATCAGAGCCGTGTAGTTTTGAAAGTTAAATTTTGACTTAAGAGGTTAGCTTTGGGGGGTGAACTCGGAAGTGAAAAAAAAACTTTTTATTAGGTCATCGAGTGTGGTGTCAAATGAAAGCTTGTGAAACCACGATTAAAAAACATTTTTTACTAATTCAACCACTGACACGCTTAAAATAGGAGAAACATTTTGTGCCCTTATTTTTTATTTAACTTAATGCTAGATATGTTCAATTGGATTAAACACACAATAATACGGAGGAAGCCGCAAAACAGTGTGTCCCATTTTCTCAGTCATACTATTACAAACATATTTCTTTTTCAATTTATAGTCTTTCAAAACTTCCAAAAGATCACTTTTTTTTTAACTAAAGTCAAAATAAATGTCATTTTCTAACATACATTTCCTGTATTTCCGATTTAGTGTTGGCTGCATTAGGAACCTTATTTAGTAGGTAAATTGCATTGTCTATAACACTCTGTTCGGGAACATTTGGCAAAAGGGTATTTTAAAACTAATTTTCAAAAAGTTCTGCGGTCGTGTCTTCGTGATAGTCCAAACTAGAATCTTTTATGTTTTTTGCAGATAATAGTAGACAATTTGAAACCCAGCCCTTTTCAGATCCAGCATGCAAAATGGTTACTCGTTTACCTTTATTTGAAAGTGCGTTAGTCTGACATTTTGTACTGCTGTCAACCCACCCTTTTTGCACAGTGTCATGGGTATTGAACCATGTTCCGTCAAGGTAAATTATTGGCCAATTTTCTGATCGATACTTTTTTAATTTCTTGTAAATGTCGCAAGATTCGTAATCTTTGTGACTCCATCACTACTTGCCTTTTGTTGATTTTTCGGAATGTGAATCTCATTCTTAAGAGAATTTTGTGAAGGGTTGATCGGCCACAATGTATATTGGTCTCGTCCTGCACCAGTCTTAATTTTATTTTATCTAGTGTCGGCACCAACTGCTCTTCATACATAGAATATATTTTTCTCCTGATGACGTCTTTTTCACAATTGTCCACATGATGCATTTGAAAATCTTTTCTTTTTTTTCTGTTCCTGAGTGATGGTTTTCCTACAATACCCTTAATTGTACAAATTGAGGTTTTTGTTAGTTCACTGGTTTCTTGCAAAGCACTTTGTATATTCAAATTCCTTTTTACTAAACTGTCGTAAACATTTTTCACTATTTGTTTAGTGTCAAATGATAAATGTTTTCTCTTACGATAGCCACTATGCAATTTTCCCACGGACGCCACATAATTAAAATAGAACCGTTACGTTGTAAGTTGTAAGTAAAACTAAAAATAAAAATAATAAAAAGTATCTTTCGAATCTTAATGGGGACCTGTGGTCATTAGGCCTATATTATCAAATACTTAAAGGGCTCCAAACCGGGTTGCCAGGTAGTAAATATATAGGTAAAAATAGATCCAATATGATTGCAGGTGCAAGTGGGGGCGGTATTCAAAGCAGGTAAAATAAAAATACGTTTATCGTTAATGCCTGGCAACTATGCACAAAACCTTAATAGAGTCGTTTATTGCCTCATTGGAAAAGCAAAAAAGCAGGATCTTATATCTTGGGATTTACTTTAACATTGGTTTCGTCATAGAATAAATTAAAATAGAAATAATGTATAAATATATCTATAACTACCATCAAAACACAAATATAACTACAAATAAACAGATAGTCGCATACACACATACCTAAGTAAATAAGTATAAATATATAATAAAACAATATATAAACAAAGTGTCCAAGTCAAAACACAGAAATAAGTAGATAGTCGCATACCAGTAAATAGGTATAAGAATATAATAAAATAATAAATAAACAAAATATCTCACACAAACAGAGGCATAATGTATCCCACTATCCGACTCACACGCATCTGCACCATCGGACTGATTTACGCGCCTGTCCAGCTGTGTATAATATTAAATTCAAATTTTAGATTCATCACAAGTTACAACAGCCCTCGCTGGATAAAAAGAAAATAAACTCCTCGAGAGTATAAAAGACATTCCCCTAATTTTCTTTTTAAAGGCCAGTGCACAAGAAATGTCCTTCACACCCGAGGAAGCATATTAAACAACTTGCTCCCACAATAAGTCGGTGTCCTCTTAAAGGCTTCACGTGAATGTCTCATAAGGCAAATATCATTCCTCGACCGGGTGACATACACATGGAAAAACACATTATGTTCTAGGGTAAATCAAATATTAAACGAATTATTCTTTTCTAAATAACGAATACCCTGTGAATGTCCATAGCTTGTCCCCATATTATTATATTATAGGACAGTGCTGAATGTACGAACGCATAGTAAACATTAATTAGAATGTGTTTATTTTCTAAAGAATTTTTTCAAGGAGTTAATAATATAAAATGCCTTGTTGAGCCTAGAGCACACCCCATCAACATGTTCACTCCACTTAAGACGAGAATCGATGTTCAGCCCAGGAAATTGATAGTCTCTCGAGGACAAAGCAAATGTCCCTCGAACTGGAAAATAAAATATGGCAGCTCTTACTATTGCGACCTACAAATATACCTGCTACAATCAAAATCCATCAAAATTTTGAAACCACCCCATATTTTTATTTTATTCGGCTCCAGGACACCATCAGCAGTAATCTGTGATGTTGAGGAATATCAAGGTAAAAAAAAAACAAAACATGACTTTATTTGCATAAAGCACTGCTTTAATAATAGGCATATTGTAATTAGTTAATTTACAAGACAATGGCATAAATACAAAATATCTCATTTGTCAATACTGTAAAAAAAAAGATAAATATTACAGTAAAAACTAAATTAAAATTTTTCATCCTGAGTATACAAACTTTCGGCAAACACAATATCTCTTTTAATAGCGGCCGACGCTTCCTCCATTTTGTTCCGTAAAGCCGGATCTCCAATAATTCTCGCTGCGTCGCGTACGTCCATTATCGTTTCGTTAAGTTGTTGAATGCATCGGACTATTATACCCTCCTGGATGTCCGTTAGTTTCATTATTTCGGCAAATGGCTTTAATAAAAGTAAATCTTAAAGTTAGTAATAACTAGTGAAAGACCGTTATAAACCCAGCCCACATGCAAAAGATATAACAATACCAAAATAATTTGAAAAAAATAAAATCTAAAAAAAAGTAGTCCAGTTTTTACCGCGGTTCCCAATCTTTTTTTTACTGCGACTACCTTTACGGGTTGCAATTTTTTGCGACGCCGCACTATGGGACAGAATCATGCGTACCGTCTCAAAAACAGGTTTTTGCGAATGTTCGATATTGAATATTTTGTTAATGCACATATCTAACTGAATGTCTAATACATATTATATAGAATTTAAAATAGATTATTTCTTATTTTTTCTTAAATAATAAATAAAACTTGACTTGCAAGTTGACGCTCAAAAAAATGTCGATTATGTAGAACAGAATTGCACCAGTTTACATGGTCATATTTTCATTATTTTCAATGCAAATATGTAAGTGTGATATATGGTTAGAATGGTTATTAAGTACCTTATTTAAAAAGCATTTAAGTAGACATTTATGTAAAAACTGGAGAGGTACACGATTGTTTTTGCAGTATCAAATATCCTAACCTTATTAGAAACTTTAAATAGACTTTTGACAGTTAGCGATGTCTGCCGATGTCGTAATTTTGATACCATCACATAAAACAGCTCATATAAAAGTCGAGGCAAAAAAAAAAATTTTGCCCGAATCTGCCCCCTTTTAAATGGGACGAAAAATACCTGATGGGGAGGGAAATGCAAAATATTTAAAAAAAAATTTTAAAATTTGATTCAGGAGATTTTTCGAAAATAGATTATTTCTGACATTTTATTGTTAAATAATATTGTCTACTAGCGTCTATAGCGAACATAGGTAGGCAGGTAGATATGTAGGTAGGTAGGTAGGTACAAGGCAGCTTTACCAGGTAATATCACTAGAACAGGTGACTATTGTTTACATCCCAGCAAGTTGTCAAAATTTTGTTTACAAACTACCGCACTGAACTACATACATACATAAAGTGGTTGTTTTTTGAGAGAATGAACTACATACGTACAATGTGGTGAATTTTCTACCAACAAAATACATGTGATTTTTTTCGGCTTTGTTGCTATTGCCGAACTGCTACTACCTGGTAGAGCTGCCTTGGGTAGGTAGAAACATTTTTTGTGTTTTATATATAAAGATAGATTACTACCTAAATTAAAGTTTAGGTAAGGTGGAAATACTGTTATTGGAAATTATATCATATAAGAACGTGATAAATATGTGACTACCCGCAGATAATAATATTTTTGTCACAGAATTGAAGTATAAAAGTTATTGATTTAATTGTCATTTACCAGTACTTTATTGTGCTTCGACATAGAGTCGTCACCAACCTCGGTAAAAACAATATTTGCGAAGTACCTATACAACAAAATGAGTGAATTTGTTGTGCCTCGACGAGTATTATGCGAATTTTTCATTGACCATGGGACAAAAAGAGAAGATATTCAAAAATACTTAGAAGAACACCATAATTTGTCGTCTTCAAAAAGTGATTTAGTTGTGAAAAGTATTAAAAAATCGCTTATATCAGCTTTTAACAATCACTGGACCACATCTAACCGAACTAAAGAACGTTTCTTTAATAAAAATACAACGTGGTTAGACGGTGAATTTAAGGTACAGTTCGACGAAATACCAATGGATATCAAACCTACAACATCTGGAGAACGCGGACGTCCATCAAAGTCTTATGAAGATCTGTCAGAGAAATCGAAAAAGGGAAGAATATGGAGTTAATTCAAGAATATGGACTCGAGAATACTACTGCCCGTATCTTAAAAAATTGAAAATATTTACAACCCAACAAGAAGAAATCTTAAATTGTTTACCAAATGGGATGTGATGGTTCATCGGGACAAAGTGAATATAAATAAATTTTAAACAGATAAAAGTAACTTGGTCTCAGATGCAAACTTATTTATAGCGTCTTTGGTACCAATAAAGCTGATTGATACAGAAACAAAAGAGGTTCTTTGGCAAAATCCGGCTTGCTCTTCTATTCGATATTGCCGACCAATTCTGATGGAATTTGCAAAAGAAACGCTCGAGAAAACCCGTTCGGTGGTCGGTGATATTCGGGGTCAAATTAATAAATTGAAAATTTCTGAGATACGCATGGGGGACCAGCTAATTGAAATAAGTCACGAGCTATTCTTAACTATAGTGGATGGAAAAGTTACACAAGTTCTAGCTGACACAAGTTCTGGAGCTGTGTGTACGGTGTGTGGGACTAAACCAAGCGTTATGAATAATTTGGAGAAGATTGAATCAAAGCCAGATAATATGAATGCTTACGAGTACGGTTAGTCGACGTTGCATGCATGGATTAGGTGCATGGAGTTAGTTTCACATATTTCATATAATCTTTCGTTTAAAAAAATGGGCTGCGAGAACGCCGGAAGATAAAAAAAAAGTAGAGAAGACAAGAAAAAAAGTCTATTTCGATTGTACAAAGTCTATTTCGAAGCCGAATGGGAAGGAGTTAATGAGGATCTTATTAAAAGGTTTTATGTTATTCTTCAGGCTTTAGCATGCGGTATTGCTGTAAATCCAGAAAAATTTGGTGAATATACTCGCGCCACTGCACAATTGTACGTTACACAATATATGTGGTAGAACATGCCTTCTTCAGTACATAAGATCTTAATACATGGGGAAAGTATAATTAGACTTTTTGCTGTTCTGCCTATTGGTAATTTATCTGAGGATGCCAAGAATCTCGTAATAAAGATTACAAAAATATCAGATTATGTCACGCTAGAAAGTGCTCTAGGTCCGCAACGAAAGAAGACGTATTTCATGGTCTTTTATTTACATCAGACCCATACATATCAAGTATCAGAAAACCATCAGTCACTGTTGCCAAGGAACTGTTAGACGAAGCCAAGAACCTCTTAGATATTTAAATTGTAGTTTGTATATCAATTTTTTTTTTTTCTATTTTATGTAGTGGATTATTTATTATATGCTATTTTCATATGTAATATTAACAAAAATACGAAATAATAGTGTGTATCATTAAACTGTATAATTATCATTCAATAAGTTAAGTAAACTATGTTTTTGTATGAAAAAAGTGTCATTTTTATTTTTGTATTATTTTTTATATATTATAAATAAAATAATTCTCGCAAAAAAGAAAACCGACTTCCTCCCTCCGATTTTCATAAATTTTCAATAGAGTTATCTAAAAATCAATATTTTGGACGGACAAAATATCCGTCCGATTTCCGAAATTTTTTTATGTGTTCAGCCAGTTGACAAATTCTTTCAAAATGAAGAAAGAATTTTGTAAATCGGTTTATAAATGGCCGAGATATTCAAAAATTAATTTTTCGGACGGACATTTTGTCCGTCCGATTTCCAAAAAAATTTATGGGACCCAACCCTTTTAAACAAAAAAAGAATTTTTAAAATCGGTTCACAAATGGCGGAGTAATATTGGAACAAACATTAAAAAAAAAAACAAAAAAAAAGGAACAAAAAAAATACACACGTGAAGTCGGTTAAAAAATTAACAACGAATGTACCATTATTTGATAGTATATACATTAGAGATACTACGTACCAAATTTCAGCTATTTACTTCAATCAACGACAAAGTTACAGATTTTTGAGACGGTACGCACGATTCTGTCCCATAGTGCGCCGTTCTAAAAGAAAATACCTGTATATAGCTCTAGCAGACAATAAAATTACTTTATTATTCAAAGAACACTCCAAGGAATATAGAATATTAATTATTATTTATTAGACAAAATTTAAAAAAAACTACAAACAATACAACTAATGACAAGGATGAGCTTGCTTTTTTGAGCATAATTTCTCAAATCAGGGCTGAAATTTTGAAATTGCTACTATCATTTCTTTTTCTAAATTTATTTGTGACTTCGATTGATTACTGCAACTGCAGAAAAGCCAGTTTCACATAAGTACGACATAGCAAATCGTAAAAGAACCCTCAAAGCCGTAGTACTGATAGTAGGATATTCTTGGGATGCATTGCTCTAAAAGTGAAAAAGTGTGTCTTTATCGAATCGTAGTTTTAGGCTCGTATCACAAGATAGTTCTAACAGCTGTTCTTCTTCAACTGTTGAAAGGGTAGATGGTAGTGGGGTCGATTGGAATGGGTTTCTAATCCAGCCGTATTGATTCAGATTCTCTGGAAAATATTTATTAAAATGGGTGCTTAATTTTGATAAGTGTTGGATAAATGTCAATTGTAAACTTGGCTCCAGATTTTGAATAGATTTTTCTTTCAGAAAGCCTTTCAAAACAGGAAAACAGTCAGTATTTCCTTGCTCCTCTTCGATTTTTCTTTTCCACAACAGCAACTTCTTTTGAAACGCTGCAATTTTGCTGCGTTTGCAGTATATGCATTTCGTTTATCTGCAACGATTTATTAAGGACATTTCATTTCTCGAATAAGTCGCAACGATACGAATAATTTTATTAAGAAGTCAGTATTTTTAAACTTTCTGCGTCACGATGCGATTCTGTCAATAAATACGTGTACAACTCATTTTTTAATTTATATACACGTGAGAGTACGTTACCTCCCAACAACCAACGAGAGTTACAGTAATTAAGTAATGATGTATGCTCGGCACCCAAATCTTCTCAAAGCTTATGGAAATATATTGTCTTCATGGGTCTTGTTTTTTATGAAGTTCATCACAAAATTTAATTCAGGTGAAATATTTTTTGCAGCCAGGGCCTCCCTATGTATGACGCAACGTGTCCATTTTACATTTGGAACCGAGCCTTGGTTTTAATCAGAGCTTGAAGTCCTCCCTGACATAGCGCGAACTCCATCCGTACACACACCGACACACTTCTATCATTGAATGTTATTATCTTCCATGTATGAATCTATGATCTCAAACAAATCACTAGCTTTACCGGTATCAAGTAATTTTTTTGCAAAATAACCAGTCCTCACGTACATTTGTTTCTTCCATGAACCGCACGTAACATATTAATTGAGAATCGTTATTACTGGCTGTCGCTTCATTCAGTTGAATAGCAAATAAACTAGAAAGATTTTCCATAATTTGCTCATTAATGTCTTCAGCTATGTCATGAATGCGACGACTAATCGTATTGTTAGAAAAAGGAATGTTTTTTATTTCTTTTTTTTTATCGCTTACCACGCTCAGTACGGATTTTACTCTTTTTCCATAACCCAAGGATATCGGCGAGGATGTCGTAATACCCGTCGACGTTGTCCAAGTGCCGAAACATACATTTTTGTATTTCACGGCACCTTTTTTTAAACAACGCGGTAATGCTGCCACGGACATTTAGCCGCCGATTCTCCAATCGTCACTGATACCATATCAATCGCTGCAGGTAAAATAAGATCTTCAGCAATCGTATGTGGTTTCTTACATTTGGCAATACAGTGAACGACCTTGTAAGAGGCGAGCAGTGCTTTGGAAGGAATAGATGCTCTGGAAAACAAGGATGTCGACTGATGTTTCAGTTCTCGCAATTTTCTTGCAAAAAATCTCGCAGCTTGCCTTGTGTTGTTTCCAAATGGCGTTTGAATTTATTAGGAAGCATACTTTCAGCTGCCAGCACCTTATGACAAACAACACAATGGGGAAATTCCATATTTCCTTTGCTAACATAGGTAAATATTGGTCATTATATTTTCTGTACTTTTTTAAGAAACGAAATACGCGCGCGTAAATTAAATATAATACACTTGAAATCAAAACACTGCCTTTTACTGAGGCTGATGAGATGCGTGCAGCGCCACGCACTAGCTCATAATGTCGCGTGCCGGCTACCTGTGCTTAGCGTATCGCGACTCCCTTAGGATAGAACCGCGACGCCCCAGGGCGTCGCGACGCACAGTTAGGGAACCCCGATCTAAACATTGATACTCTGATATAAAGACGAGTGAGGTAGGGTGATACGGGGGTGGTATGATAAATACCTGGCCTTGACAAGAAAAAAACATTTTTTTGTGGAAAATTTATTTTATTTTTCAACATAGTCTCCTTTTAGCTCGATATACTTAGTCCAACGTTTTTCTATCTTTTGTATCCCATCCATACGATGTCTGCAACCCTTCAAAATAGGCGTTTGTTTCAGCAATCACCTTATCGTTTGAATTTTTTTCCGTCGAGCCATTTTTTCCTATTCCAAAATAGGAAATAAATGCGGGGGGCTAGTTTTCTCATATCCGAATGAGTTGTTAACATGTTCTTTACCGGTTTAATTGAGATGCTCACAGTGTCAGCAATCTCATCGTGGATTTTTTCAATCATTTCTGATGTGGTGACCTCATTTAGACGATCTGGACGTTTTTCATCAAAAATGCTTGTACGGCCGCGGTTGAATTCTGTTGTCCCCCATATTTTATGGTCGCTAACGAAGGTGCAGAGACCCCATAAACTTCGTTGAGTTTCGCTTTTATCTCATCATTCGTTTTCTTTTTCAAAAACAAATATTTTATCACTGCCCGATATTCAATTTTTCCACTGCTGTAAAATCACAAAAGTTGTTCTATTTAAATGGCTGCCACTCACAAACTAAAGCACTCAGCGACTTGAAAATTTGATACGATTCTTGTGAAAGCTTATGCTTACGAAAAATATAATTTTTCAAATAGTAGTAGCGCCATCTTTGGCCAAAACCAGGTACTTATCATACAACTCTCGTATCATGTCACCTAAACTATTTGTGCTTGTGTTCAACATAACTATAAATGCAAGCTCGTCGCTAATACGCTGAGATTGTCCAGCCAATAACATGAAAAAAAAAACAAATTTTTTTATGCTTGTAGCTTCTACTTGATGGAAATTCATTATAAATATATAATAAAAGACTGTTTTTAGTCAATTTCCACTGGTTTATTTAAATTGCGGTGACGCGTTTCGCTGTCGATGCAGCTTCTTCAGATCTACATTTTACACTGTCAAATTAGGTTTAATGTTCACAATTTTATATAATTTCTTAATTATAATATTACACCTAAATAAATTACATTGATATTATTGGAAAACCCACACAGATTTGGAATTAGGAGAATAAATTCAATAATGGTGAATTGCTTAAATCTACCTGGTCGTTGAGTGAAGTACCTGTAGTCCTTAATCGATTTATTTGCATTGTCTCTAAAAGGTTTAGTTTTAAACCTTTTTGTTGGGTGTGTAAAAATTTTGAAATTCTTGTTAAATGTGTGATTTTCTGTTAAAAGATGATTAGCATATGTTGAATTAGATTTTCTATGGATGAAACTTTTTCCGTGTTCTGTAATTCTTTGCCTAAATGTACGTCCAGTTTATCCGATGTATGTTTTAGGACATGACCCACATGTTAATTGATAAACCCCTGATTTATTGTCTTTATTGATTTGTGGTTTGTAGTTTTTAAGATATTTTCCTATAGTATTGTTAGTCTTGTAAGCTATGTTGATATTTTTTTGATTTAAAAAATTTCTCCAGTTTTTCCGTTGGTTTGCCGAAATAGGTTAAGCATTTAAAGGTGGTATTTCTGTCCTTAAAACGTGGGTATATTTCTGAGATTGCCTTGTTTCTAAGTTTTTTCCTAACGATACTATTAATTACAGTAATCGAATAACCGTTGTTAACGGCTACTTGTTTTATGTAGTTTAAATCTTTAGTAAAATTTTCCTCTGATAAGGGGATATTAGTTAGTCTATGTATAAAACTATAATAAGCTGCGAGTTTATGATGGTTAGGGTGGTGAGAACTATTGAGAATTGTGGTATCTTTATGACAAGGTTTGTGATATATTGCAAATTCATGTTTTTTCATGGTTTTACTGATTGTTAAGTCTAGGAAGTTGATTTTCCCTTTGACTTCTTTTTCCATTGTAAAACTGATATTTCTATGTAAAGAATTAATATACTGTAAAAAGTGAGTTAATTGTCTGTCCGTACCTGTAAAGCATACAATTATATCGTCTACGTATCGATACCAGTATAGACAATTATTACTATTGTTATTATGGTTGTTAAATATCATTGTTTCAATACTGTCCATGATAATTTCGGCAAGTAATGGACTTAATGGACTCCCCATAATTAATCCTTCCTTACTATTGTAGAATGTATTGTTAAATGAAAAATAAAAGTTCTTAATAAAAATTAACCTATTAACAAAAAACAAAGTAAATGAAGTTATAATAACCGGTCAAGTGCAAGTTGAACTTGCACAATTAGTGTTCCGTACGTTGATTGTTTTTGAAATAAAAGTTTTGTTAGGGTGGTATAAAATGATCAGTGACTTCACAAAACACACCCCAAATGAGTTTTCAACAAAAGTTTGTTTCCAATCTTTACTGAAAACTGGTGACCTTGAAATATTTTTTTTTTCTATACCAGATAAATTATTAAAGGTAATGATAATTTTCGTTCAATCTATACCCCGTGGAGAATATTCCAGGATTTTTTCAAAATTTTTTGATCAGTACTTTTCGAGATAAGGTAGGGGACAGCGATTTTTCACGATTTTTTAAAAGTAATACGAAGAAAAGTGTGCGCAAGTATTACATTATATATATATTTTTTACTCGTGTTTTCACAAGCTTTCATTTGACACCACACTCGATGACCTAGTAAAAAAAAATTTTTTTCACTTCTGATTTCACCCCTCAAAAACGAATCCCTTAAGTCAAAATTTATGTTACGGTGATATAAAATGATCAGTGACTTCACAAAACACACCCCAAATAAGTTTTCAACAAAGTTTATTCCAATCTTTACTGAAAATTGATGACCTTGAAATTTCTGTTTTTTTTTATATAACAGATAAATTATTACAGGTAATGCACTCGTGATAATTTTCGTTCAATCTACACCCCGTCGAGAATATTCCAGAATTTTTTCAAATTTTTTTTGATAAGTACTTTTCGAGATAAGGCGGGTGGACAGCGATTTTTGGCGATTTTTTAAAAATAATACAAAGAAAAGTGAGCGCAAGTATTACATTATATATATATTTTTTTACTCGTGTTTTCACAAGCTTTCATTTGACACCACACTCGATTACCTAGTAAAAAATTTTTTTTTTCATTTCCGATTTCACCCCCCCCAAAACTAACCCCTTAAGTCAAAATTTAATTTTCAAAACTACATGGCTCTGATGAGGCCATCAATTCCTATATTGCTACCAAATTTCAACTTTCTATGACAAGTAGTTTCGGAGAAAATCGGGTGTGACAGACGGACAGACAGACGGACAGACACCGAAGTGATCTTATAAGTGTTCCGTACGGAACACTAAAAATGGACATAATTAATTTACTACTCAGTAATTAATTTATTAAGAACTTGCCTAAGACAAAATTATTTTTCATTTAACAATACATTCTACAATAGTAAGGAAGGGTTAATTATGGGGAGTCCATTAAGTCCATTACTTGTCGAAATTTTCATGGACAGTATTAAAACAATGATATTTAACAACCATAATAACAATAGTAATAATTGTCTATACGTAGACGATATAATTGTATGCTTTACAGATACGGACAGACAATTAACTAACTTATTACAGTATATTAATTCTTTACATAGAAATATCAGTTTTACAATGGAAGAAGAAGTCAAAGGGAAAATCAACTTCCTAGACTTAACAATCAGTAAAACCATGAAAAAACATCAATTTGCAATATATCACAAATCTTGTCATACAGCTACCACAATTCTCAATAGTTCTCACTACCCTAACCATCATAAACTCGCAGCTTATCATAGTTTTATACATAGACTAATATCCCCTTATCAGAGGAAAATTTTACCAAAGAATTAAACTACATAAAATAAGTAGCCGTTAACAATGGTTATTCGGTTACTTTAATCAATAATATCGTTAGGAAAAAACTTAGAAACAAGGCAGTCTCAGAAATATACCCACGTTTTAAGGACAGAAATACCACATTTAAATGCTTAACCTATTTCGGCAAACCAACGGAAAAATTGGGGAAATTTTTAAATCAAAAAATATCAACATAGCTTACAAGACTAACAATACTATAGGGAAATATCTTAAAAACTACAAACCACAAATCAATAAAGACAATAAATCAGGGGTTTATCAATTAACATGTGGGTCATGTCCTAAAACATACATAGGACAAACTGGACGTACATTTATACAAAGCATTACATAACACGAAAAAAGTTTCATCCATAGAAAATCTAATTCAACATATGCTAATCATCTTTTAACAGAAAATCACAAATTTAACAAGAATCTCAAAATTTTACACACCCAACAAAAAGGTTTAAAACTAAACCTTTTAGAGACAATGCAAATAAGTCGATTAAGGACTACAGGTACTTTACTCAACGACCAGGTAGATTTAAGCAATTCACCATTATTGAATTTATTCTCCTAATTCCAAATCTGTGTGGGTTTTCCAATACTATCAATGTAGTTTATTTAGGTGTAATATTATAATTAAGAAATTATATAAAATTGTGAACATTAAACCTAACTTGACAGTGTAAAATGTAGATCTGAAGAAGCTGCATCGACATCGAAACGCGTCATCGCAATTTAAATAAACCAGTGGAAATTGACTAAAAACAGTCTTTTATATATATATATTAAAAAAAAAAACACTTTGAGGTTATTCTTTTTATCACATCCCATTTCCTCGTTACTAACTGTTTTATTTTACATTGAGTATACCTTGTTTTTTCATTCGTTGATTCTAAGAACATGGGAAATAAGATATATTGTGATAAATTCTCCTCCTTCTTACCCCCTCTTCTATATTTGATTAAGAATGATTTCTTTTAAAATTGGTTTCTTTTACAGACTAAAAATAACGAAAAAGTCGTCCCTCCTCGATCTGAAAGATCAAAATTACCGCTTTGAAATCGCCGATATCATATTGTACGTTACGGCTCTTCTCCCAAAGACGTACAAATCATTTGCGCAGCTTCAGACTCATTTTTTACATTAGAAATGCAGTGTCTAGGATGCGGCTTATCGAATGACATCGCTTTCGATACTATATTTCGAGGTTATGCGTGTAGCGTATGTTTTATGTGTAAAATGATAATTTTGCTTTTTCAGATTCGTACTTCCACACATAAAAGTGGACGGGAATAGTTTGAATTTGAAACTGAATTTAAAAAAAGTTACTTATTTTAAAGGTACCGAAATAATTTGTACACCTAATATAACTAATAATTCTGTATACCGAATAAAGATAACTACTTTAATAAAAAACGAATAAAATTACCTCAGAGTTCGCCCATCTATATACCACATGCACCAATCCGAAATTAAGCTCACTTTGGAACTCCTCAGTCTGGATGCCTAGTTCTAATTCCCGGGCTGCGATGTGTTCATGTACACGATTAATTTCCTTTATACCCTAAGTAACAACAAAAGATGAGTATTTTTACACTAAAATACATTTAAAAATGTGATATAAATTAATTAGGTTAAACAAGACAACAGAAAACGTACATCATGTTCTATTCGATTGACAAAAAAACAGGGAGGATCCAAATCACTTCAAGACGAGATGTTTATCTTTGAAACTCATTTGACATATGACAATTATTCTACATAATTCATCGCTGATTTAAAAAAAATATATATTTGCCAATTGTTTCTAATATTGGTAACGCTGTTAGATTTTTATTTTCAATATTGGCAACATGGAAATAAAAAAATGTAACAGCGAAATTTAAATGTTATACTCTATTTATTTGAAACTGATAGTAATAAAAATGCGAGTGGACGGACCGGCGGTCCTATAACAGAGGTGTGTTATCTATTCCCAGGTAT
This sequence comes from Pachyrhynchus sulphureomaculatus, assembly GCA_019049505.1. Lineage (NCBI taxonomy): Eukaryota > Metazoa > Arthropoda > Insecta > Coleoptera > Curculionidae > Pachyrhynchus > Pachyrhynchus sulphureomaculatus. Next base: position 28,365,414 of record CM032446.1, read on the forward strand.
TTTTCAGGTAACAATGCTGTTTTGTAACGAAGTTTTATTGCCGATCAAATCATTTTATTTACATACCTTCCTGTTCCCCAACTATAAATACATATTGAGAGCAGCATGCCCAAGTGTTAAGCCAGTTAGTGATAAGTCAGTGTGTTAACAAAATGTCTTCTCCAGCGAAACGCCAAAAATTCGGGCAGCTAAACCATAATGAAAAGCATATAGTTAAAAAATGTATTTGACTACGTTAAAAACGATCAAAATTCTGATTTAAGTGTGAACGATTGTGTGACAAAATGTTTCTTAATGACCGGAGTTGGTAAAGCCACAGTTTACACACTTTTAAGAGAAGAAAAGGAGGGGGTATACAGTCAGTCCAAAAAGTCTCCATACACCACTTGCTTTCTATACTATTTTTCTGTTATTTTTAACTAATTAATTGGAACTATGAGAAAACATGTTTAAATTAATATTTGACACGTAACCAACGAAGATTAGTATTAAAAACAACTACGGAACATTTTAGATAGAAGTTACATCATTGTTATAAAAAAGTAAACAAAATTAATATCAACAAAGTCTCCATACACTTAACAATTACCAATAAAGTTTGACGGGGTTTAACGGAAAAATAACATCGCGTCGTTTAAACTAATATTTAGTGGGACCGCCGCACAATGGGGCGAATGCCTTATTTTTCGGTCATTTGCTTATAACTTCCACATTTGTGATTGGAATGACTTCAAACTTAATACACATAATGTACGATTAACATATGTCCAGTATATGAAATAAAAAACCATACTATATACTGTTATCGCGTGCGCGATAAAGTGTAAAGATGATTATTTCAAAATACTAGACAACAAATTGAAAAATTTTTCGATTACATGAGTGCGAATAGTCATTTTCAATGCATTTTTGCCTGCTGAACACGAATCCAAGGAATTTCATGACATAACTCAGGCACAAATATTTTTCTCATAAATTTCGTTAATACTACGCGTAAGTATCAACATTTAGCTCTAAAATACCTTTTGTTTCGTTTTGGTACATTTTTTTTATTTTCGAGGTATAGCTAAAATTAGAAACACTGGTTGCGCTTACGCAGCATTAATATCATTGTCCCGTGTTACGATTGCCCTACGCATGCGACATGTAACGGAACATTAACCCATCAAAATACACTCATGAAGCGAATAATATTTCGAATATCAATTATCTGCTCTTAGCGTTACCCAGGATCAACGACGTGGACGTGACAGATATTTGATCCCTCAGGGTGCTTGATTTTTGTGAGTCCCCTTGCCTCTGACATTTGTACTTCTTGTTTTAATCATCGTAATCTGTATCATCATCGCTGAAATGTACTAGATGTTTTACATCTTCGGACAATTCTTTTCTTTTACGTTCCATCAATTTTCGCGATTTAGATATTATCGGATCTGAAGCAATCATCAAATTATTAAAAATATCTTCATTATTATATATTCCAGACATTCTTCGCGAATAGTTTTCTCTATATTTTCTGAAATATTTGTGATTTGCTTCCTGAGCATCTTCAGATAATTGTACTATTGGCACGATAGCATTTGTTATAATATCGCTGCCATGAATCAATAACTTGTGGATTGACGCTGGCATGTAGTACCATGGGTATAGTGATACAAATATTTCGGCAGTTCTAAAAGCGTAAGATTCGAACTCAATCACGTTAATTTTTTTACCACTAGCGATTGCTTGCAATAGAACTCCAAATCTGGTTATCAAATTTTCGTCTATACCTGTAATGGCAGCTGATAACTGTGGATAGGTAAAAAATTTCATAGCAGTATTGCCATCATTGGATGTACCCTTCCCTTGTTCTACAAAGTCTACCAAAAGACCTAAATCGGGTATTTCTGCTCGAACGTCACAATCGCTTTTGGTCGCGAACATCCGATGCATCGTTTATAATCTGCTGAATAGTTTTGATTCTGTGAATAATTATCTTTACATTAATTATCTTTACGCTTTATCGTGCTCGTGATAATAAATTGTATGATTTTGATTTCATATTTCTGAAAATATATAAATCGTACATTATGTATATTAAAATTGAAGTCATTCCATTGACAAATGTCGAAGTTATGAGCTAATGACCGAAAAATGTCGCATTTGTCTCACTATGGCGCGCGATGTACGCAAACACTCGCATTGAGATCGAAATTTCAAAGTAGTCAAGCCGCGTTGCCGAAAAGAGGCAACAAGAGTTTAATTGCCTTTTTTTTTAGAAGTGTATACTTCATAAGAAATAAGGAGTATATCGTAATTTTTTCATTTCATTGGAATATTGCCCGAGAGAATGGCTGAGTGGAGAACGTTAGATCAAGTCGGGGTGAAATTTAATGTCCATTTTTTTACCAAAGGGGGACGAAGGGGGATAAAAATAGGATATCTCCGGAAACTAGAGACTTTGCCCTATCAGATGGTGAAAGCGCAATCTCATTCCACCTGATTCCAAAAACTTTATACATCTTTGAATATTGAAGTAAGAATAATTTTTTGTGTCGAATATGTCAAATGTTTATTAATATATTGTAGCACTCTAATGACGTTACACTAAGATTAATTTGTTGTTTGAAAGCTAATAAACAAGTTCTAGTAAGCGTTTAACTCATACGTAGTTATGTTGTCCACAGAGAATTTGGAATATAATTTCTCGAATTACAGAAATTCCAACATTGACGAAAATGTCACACTTCAATCGATAACACAGCCCCACAAAAAAAAAGTGGGGTATACTTTTGATGCGATATATCAGATCCGTAGTATTTTTGCCCGCTGATCACGAAATCTGACGTCAGAATATCGCCATCACATCTCAATTTTTTTCTAACCTCAAAAAATTGGTAAAAATTAGTAAAAATTAAGAAAAATATACTCCTAAAAAATTGATGCAAGCTTTTTCATGAATCCAAAGATGTATTAATATGTATTCGGACACGCTAAGCTAATATTCATCGGTTGGATTGAGCCATATAGTTCTGTTTTCTTTCTAACCTCAATAAATCAGACAGATATAGTGCTTCTCGAATGCAAAAAAACGAATTCAAATTAAAATTCAAACCGATCCTTACCAAATTTGGTACACGGGGATTTTTTGGGTCGCTGATCACGAATGGTCAGGGTGGGAAAGCGGACCCGCAGCCGTCGTCATCCAGCGACCGTAGCTCTTCATGTGTGGGTGACTTGCTCATGTAGAGTATAATGCTACAAGGAAAACGGTCTCACGGTACAAGGACTTTTCATAAGTGCGATAAAAACAGTGATTCATTTTGTTATATTTGCTGTCAACACGTATTGAGTAAAATGGGGTCACCGATAACGGATAAGATTAAAACCTTATATAAGGATTGTTTTAACATTGAAATACAGCATCAGGATACAGATTGGGTTCCCTACATCATTTGCAGTTTCTTGCAAAATAATGTTGTACATCAATAAGAAGGCGATTAAATATTCCAGACCAGCAATATGGAATAGACCATACAGTGAAAATGATTGCTACTTTTGTATGAATGTTGTATCTAGGCATAACCGAAAAAATAAAAGCACTATTACTTATAACGATGTTTCGACAGTAACAAGACCAACTAAACTAATTCCGCCTCCTGAATCACTTGATGCTGATGTTATGGAAACAAATGATTTCACCTTAACAGTTCATGCCGAAAACATTGAGACTGTCGAAAAAGATTCAAACACTGTTACTAATGAATGTTCTAGTGACAACCTATCATATACTAGTGACACAGATAAAGAATTTCTACCATACAACCGTAAACCAGAACCAATACTCGTATCACAGTCAGAACTTAGTGATCTAGTCAGAGATTTAGACTTATCCAAAGATGGTTCAGAGCATCTTGCTTCCTTTTTAAAGAAAATACATTTACTTAAGCCAGAAGCTACGATTTCTTATTATAGAAACAGAGATGAAGAATTTCGAAAATATTTCACAATGGACGAGGAATTGTCACTTTCATATTGTACCGATGTAAAAGGTCTAATCGATGAATTTCAAAATAACTCATACGATCCTGAAGAATGGAGACTGTTAATTGATTCTTCTAAACGGAGCATTAAGGCAGTTTTGCTGCATAATACCAACGTTTACGCTCCCATTCCGATTGCTCATTCCACAGTTATGGAAGAGCAATATGAAAAAATGAAGCAGCTTTTGATAGAAATAAAAATATGCTGATCATAACTGGAAAATTTGTGGAGATCTGAAAATTGTAACAATATTGCTTGGCCAACAGTCAGGGTTTACACTTTATCCCTGTTATAAATGTCTGTGGAATAGCAGAGACAGGGAACGTCATTATAAGAAAAAAATTTGGCCAACAAGAGAATCGTTCACTCCTGGTGAAAATAATGTATTGTTTCCACCATTGGTAGATCCAGGAAAAGTTCTTATTCCCCCGCTTCACATTAAGCTTGGACTTATGAAGCAATTCACGAGAGCATTAGATACAAACGGCCCATGTTTTCAAATATTTGCATAAAAAATTTCCGAAATTTTCTGAAGCTAAAATTAAGGCAGGCGTATTTGACGGGCCACAAATAAGAAAATTGTTTCAAGATTCATTATTTGTTACTAAAATGAATAAAGTTGAAAAAGCTGCTTGGCTTAGTTTTAAAGAAGTCGCAACAAACTTTTTGGGAAATAATAAAAGTCCTAAGTACAAAGAAATAGTCGAGAAAATGGTAAAAAATGTTCAAACATTAGGTTGCTTAATGAATCTAAAATTACATTTCCTGGACTCCCACATCGATGATTTCCCAGATAATCTTGGTGACTACAGTGAGGAGCAAGGGGAACGTTTTCACCCAAGATCTGAAAATCATAGAAAATCGGTATCAAGAACGATGGGATGACCATATGCTAGCGGACTATTGCTGGTCGCTAAAAAGAGAAACAAGTCCTCAAAAGCGTTTGGGCAGAAAGCCTTTGAATAGGTCATTCGCCGAAAAAAAGAACAAGATACAGCCAAAAAAAGGAAAGTTAGGCGCGGGTCTAACCTTCGCAATTCTAGGGCTTAAGGGTCTACTATTTGAGAGTATATGGTTTAAAAAAAGTCCTGGTTTTGAGTTTATTGGGTCTCATTTTTAAAGTTACAGGGTTATGAAGGTTTATTTTTTGAGATTACAGGGTGTGGGAGTCTAAGGTTTCAGGGTTTAGGGTTTAAGAGTATCAGGTTTGAGGATTCCCCAACTGTATACCAAATTTGGTAGGAATCGGTTGGTTTTCAAAAATTTTGTCCGCCATCTTGGATCCGCCATTTTGAATTTTGCAAATCCGACCTCAGATTCATGATCAGCAACCCAAAAAACCCCCGTGTACCAAATTTGGTAAGAATCGGTCGAATTTTAATTTGAATTCGTTTTTGCATTCGAGAAGCACTATATCTGTCTGATTTATTGAGGTTAGAAAGAAAACAGAACTGTATGGCTTAATCTAACCGATGAATATTAGCTTAGCGTGTCCGAATACATATTAATACATCTTTGGGTTCATGAAAAAGCTTGAATCAATTTTTTAGGAGTATATTTTTCTTAATTTTTACTAATTTTTACCTATTTTTTGAGGTTAGAAAAAAATTGAGATGTGATGGCGATATTCTGACGTCAGATTCGTGATCAGCGGGCAAAAATACTACGGATCTGATATATCGCATCAAAAGTATACCCCACTTTTTTTTTGTGGGGCTGTAATAATTTTAAGGAAGGCAGAAGGAATAAATTAGTTATAAACATATTTATGTATGGTTTATGATATATATTAAAGGAAAAAATCGTCAATATTCGAAAAATACATCTTTAATTTTTTCATCCAATATCCGATTTTTTACGCCGTCGCCACAGTGTGCGACGTTGACCTCGATAATCTTTTGTAACCTTTTTGTCATGCTTGCAACCAGCTTTCTAGTAACTTCTGCTGGCATGTTCTCCCATTCGTTCAATATTCTGTTTTTTAATTCTTCTCTATTTGAAACATTATGTTTGCGAACCTGCCGTTTAAGTTCTTCCCATAAATGATCGATGGGGTTAACATCAGGTGATTGCGGAGGTGTATGAAGCTGCTGTCGCACGTTATGGATCATCCATTCTCGCATCAAGTATGTTTCGGATCATTGTCCGGTTGGAAAATGTATCTTTTTTTTGAGTGCTAATTTTTGTTTTTCTCTTAAATTGTCTATCAAAATGTAAATTTCCAACCCCTCCAGCGGACATGCATCCCCAAAGCAGAACATTGCCACCCCCTTGTCTCACCATGGAACAAATGTTTTTAACATCGAACGCGATATTCTTATTTCTCCAAACTTTAGTTCTGTCATCAGACCCAAAAAGGTTAATTGTATTTTCATCACTAAAGATTCCCAAAATTCAGGAGGTTTAGTAACGTATTCCCTAGCAAAAGCTAACAGCTTTTTGCGATTAGCTTCCTGGCTGCACACCCATTATAGACTGCCCAGTGTAAACAATTTCTCACTGTTTGTGAACAAACATTTTTCGAAAATAGTTCCCGTACTTCTTCTTTTAATTTTGGTGCACTTTTCTTGGGATCTATAATTATTTGTCTAACAATACTGGCCTCTTCACGAGCGTGGTCGAATTTTATAGGAACCCGTTGATTTATACTGGTTTACAATGTACTGGACAGTAGCATGTCACTTTTTAACAATTTTTCCTATATTTCTGTACGATTTTCCATCTTTCCACAAATGAATTATGATCTTTCGAAGTTGAAATGGAATTTCATAATTTCTCTCGCTCATTTTTAGTACGTGTACTACTTTGAAACCCATTGCAAAAATTACTAGCAACAAGTAACAGATTATAAAGTATGGCCGAAAATTATTTGTTTTCAGTTTTAGCGAGCAATAGATAGCTTGATAAAATGCGGCAGATTATAAAGTGTTTTTTTCAATGCAGTTCTTGAGTATATGGAGATTTTTTTTTACATTAATTTTGTTTACATTTTTATAACAATGATGTACTTTCTAAATAAAATGTTCCGTAGTTGTTTTTAATACTAATCATCGTTGGTTAAGTGTCAAATATTAATTTAAACATGTTTTCTCAGTTCCAATTAATTAGTTAAACATAACAGAAAAATAGTATAGAAAGCAGGCGGTGTATGGAGACTTTTTGGCCTGACTGTAGACTCTTCAAAAAAAGAGACCAGGCAGAAAAGAACTTCTGCTGACAGACAATACAAAACAAGCAGTAAGGTGTATCGTTCATGACGTTTTTATGGAAAAAAAAGAATTCCGATTTCGGATATGATCCTGCAGGCTGCGACAAGCCACCCAGAAATACCGAAAACGAGTAGAGTAGAAACTATGGAGTGTTTTACGATGCTGGTTTGAAAAGTCCGTGCAAAGTCCGAGAGATGGCACCACCGGCGCGTATCGAGGTCATGTTTAGTTAGTAGCATCTCTTGAATGAACACACACCAAGTTTCAGCCATATTGGTCTATTTCTTTGTGTTTGGTATTTATGTGAATCAAGGAAGTCGAGTGATTTTCAAGACATGGACGAAAAAGAATTTCGTGTGGTGATTAAACATTACTTTATGAAAGGCAAAACGCCTCAGGAGACTAAAGAGAAGCTTGATAAACATTATGGTGACTCTGCAACTTCGATTAGAAACAGTTTATAAGTGGTTTCAAAATTTTCGGGACTGGCCATATGGGCACAAGTGACGCTGAACGTTCTGGACGGCCTGTGGAGGTTACGACTCTAGAAATCATTGATTAAATCCATGATATGGTGATGGATGACAGAAGAGTTAAGGTGCGTGAGATTGCTAGTGCTGTGGGCATCTCGACTGAACGGGTACATAATATTTTGCATAAACATTTGGACATGAGAAAGCTATCCGCAAGATGGGTGCCGCGATTGCTCATGCTTGACCAAAAACGGAATCGTGTGAAGTGTTGCAAGAATGGTTTGCAGCTGTTCCTGTGGATGAAATATGGATACATTACTATACTCCTGAGACCAAACAACAATCTAAACAATGGGTTACCAAGGGGGAATCTGCACCAAAAAAGGCGAAGACCGTTCCTTCGGCCGGAAAGGTTATGGCGACGGTCTTTTGGGATTCGCAAGGGATAATCCTCATCGACTATCTGGAAAAGGGTAAAACTATTACAGGTGAATATTATTCATCGTTATTGGACCGTTTGAAAAACCGAGCTGCAAGAAAAAACGCCCGCGATTGGCCCACAAGAAAGTCCTTTTCCATCACGACAACGCACCAGCACACACCTCAGCAGTTGTGGTCGCAAAATTAATGGAAATAGGATTCCAACTCGTTTCACATCCCCCTTATTCTCCAGACTTGGCTCCCTCGGACTACTATTTGTTCCCCAATTTGAAGAAATGGCTGGCGGGACAAAGATTTTATTCAAACGAGGAGGTGATTGCAGACACTAATGGATATTTTGCAGACTTGGACAAATCCTATTATTCGGAAGGGATCAACAAACTAGAACATCGTTGGACGAAGTGTATAAGCCTAAAAGGAGACTATGTCGAAAAATAAAAAAGGTTTACCCCAAACACATAAGTAGTTTTTATTTTTGCACGGACTTTTCAAACCAGCCTCGTAAAAAGTATGAATTTTTATTGGAAAACGTGTGAAAGAAAATCTTTATTGATAGAAAATCGATAAATTGTACACTAGAGAAGAGGCTATTTAAGGAGAGTTAGGATATATTACTTAAATGAGACGTGAATAAATGAAAGGTACACAGTCAAGAAATTTTGGCAAGACGGGAATAACAAAAATGGTCGCCAAACATTCAATGAAGGTCTCTCTACTGGTCTTAAACCGCCATCTGGTAAGGGAAGTAGGTTAATTATTATGCATATTGGAAACGAAAGTCGTTTTATAAACAGAGTTCTTTTAAAAAACATTCGTATCCAAGAAAACAGGAGATTATCACGAAGATATGAATTCCGATATATTTAAAGATTGATTTTCGCAGATGACAGACTTAATACCAGACGGTTCTGTTTTTGTAATGGATAACGCAAGCTATCATTCTAAAAAATTAGAACCAATTCTAATCTTGGGTTAGCTGAAAAAGAAATCCAATCTTGGATGACTGAGAAAAACAGAGTTAAGACAGAATTATTAGAACTAGTAAAGCTTGAAGTTCTCAGAAATAAAGACAAGTATACAAGTTTCGTCATCGACGAAATAGCAAAGAAACGTAATATTACTGTTTATCGCCTGCCACCATATCATTGCGAGCTCAATCCGATAGAACCTATATGGGTACAGGTTAAAGGTGAAGCCGCCAGAAACAATACGACCTATAAATTATAGTCCGTTTGTTTGGAGTTGATAGCACACAACATGGGTTATAAAACATTAAATGTCATAAACCATAAACATCCGAAATTTCTCTACCAATTATTTGCATTTTTAGTTTTAATCACCTTTATTTTCTATCTCTCTACAACAGTGCGACGTATATATATTTTATTACATGCCTTCTAAACTTTACAATAAGCACAAATCAACGCATTTCAAAGTTTATTTTAACGAGTAAATACTACTCAGTATATATCACCACTACACCAAACACTTTATTTTTGCACTCGACGCGCGTTTCGCTAACCATGTTAGCTTCATCAGGAGCGATTATTGACTGTCAATCAAAGTCAATCATCGCTCCTGACGAAGCTAACATGGTTAGCGAAACGCGAGTCGAGTGCAAAAATAACGTGTTTGGTGTAGTGGTGATATATACTGAGTGGTATCATTGTGCCAAAGATTCCACATTCCCAATTTAGTTAACGAGTAAATGATGAAACTAAAAATCTTATTTGTATGATAAAAGACCTAAACGACTATTAACAATTCTTAAGAACTATAAATCTACAGTGTTATAAAAGCTTAATGATAACACAGCCCCACAAAAAACAAAAAGTGGGGTATACTTTTGATGCGATATATCAGATCCGTAGTATTTTTGCCCGCTGATCACGAATCTGACGTCAGAATATCGCCATCACATGTCAATTTTCTCTAACCTCAAAAAATAGGTAAAAATTAGTAAAAATTAAGAAAAATATACTCCTAAAAAATTGATTCAAGCTTTTTCATGAATCCAAAGATGTATTAATATGTATTCGGACACGCTAAGCTAATATTCATCGGTTGGATTAAGCCATACAGTTCTGTTTTCTTTCTAACCTCAGTAAATCAGACAGATATAGTGCTTCTCGAATGCAAAAACGAATTCAAATTAAAATTCAACCGATTCTTACCAAATTTGGTACACGGGGGTTTTTTGGGTTGCTGATCATGAATCTGAGGTCGGATTTGCAAAATTCAAAATGGCGGATCCAAGATGGCGGACAAAATTTTTGAAAAACCAACCGATTCCTACCAAATTTGGTATACAGTTGGGGAATCCTCAAACCTGATACTCTTAAACCCTAAACCCTGAAACCTTAGACTCCCACACCCTGTATCCTCAAAAAAATAGACCTCAATAACCCTGTAACTTTAAAAATGAGACCCAATAAACTCAAAACCAGGACTTTTAAACCATATACTCTCAAATAGTAGACCCTTAAGCCCTAGAATTGCGAAGGTTAGACCCACGCCTAACTTTCCTTTTTTTGACTGTATCTTGTTCTTTTTTCCGCGAATGACAAAGGCTTTCTGCCCAAAGGCTTTTGAGGACTTGTTTCTCTTTTTAGCGACCAGCAATAGTCCGCTAGCATATGGTCATCCCATCGTCCTTGATACCGATTTTCTATGATTTTCAGATCTTGGTGAAAACGTTCCCCTTGCTCCTCACTGTAGTCACCAAAATTATCTGGGAAATCATCGATGTGGGAGTCCAGGAAATGTAATTTTAGATTCATTAAGCAACCTAATGTTTGAAAATTTTTTACCATTTTCTCGACTATTTTTTTGTACTTAGGACTTTTATTATTTCCCAAAAAGTTTGTACTAAACCAAGCAGCTTTTTCAACTTTATTCATTTTAGTAACAAATAATGAATCTTGAAACAATTTTCTTATTTGTGGCCCGTCAAATACGCCTGCCTTAATTTTAGCTTCAGAAAAATTTCGGAAATTTTTTATGCAAATATTTGAAACATGGGCCGTTTGTATCTAATGCTTTTGTGAATTGCTTCATAAGTCCAAGCTTAATGTGAAGCGGGGGAATAAGAACTGTTCCTGGATCTACCAATGGTGGAAACAATACATTATTTTCACCAGGAGTGAACGATTCTCTTGTTGGCCAAATTTTTTTCTTGTAATGACGTTCCCTGTCTCTGCTATTCCACAGACATTTATAACAGGGATAAAGTGTAAACCCTGACTATTGGCCAAGCAATATTGTTACAATTTTCAGATCTCCACAATTTTCCAGTTATGATCAGTATTTTCGAAATTCTTCATCTCTGTTCCTATAATAAGAAATCGTAGCTTCTGGCTTAAGTAAATGTCTTTTCTTTAAAAAGGAAGCAAGACGCTCTGAACCATCTTTGGATAAGCCTAAATCTCTGACTAGATCACTAAGTTCTGACTGTGATACGAGTATTGGTTCTGGTTTACGGTTGTATGGTAGAAATTCTTTATCTGTGTCACTAGTATATTCATTAGTAACAGTGTTTGAATCTTTTTCGACAGTCTCAATGTTTTCGGCATGAACTGATAAGGTGAAATCATTTGTTTCCATAACATCAGCATCAAGTGGTTCAGGAGGCGGAATTAGTTTAGTTGGTCTTGTTACTGTCGAAACATCGTTATAAGTAATAGTGCTTTTATTATTTCGGTTATGCCTAGATACAATATTCATACAAAAGTAGCAATCATTTTCACTGTATGGTCTATTCCATATTGCTGGTCTGGAATATTTAATCGCCTTCTTATTGATGTACAACATTATTTTGCAAGAACTGCAAATGATGTGGGGAACCCAATCTGTATCCTGGTGCTGTATTTCAATGTTAAAATAATCCTTATATAAGGTTTTAATCTTATCCGTTATCGCTGACCCCATTTTACTCAATACGTGTTGACAGCAAATATAACAAAATGAATCACTGTTTTTATCGCACTTATGAAAAGTCCTTGTACCGTGAGGCCGTTTTCTTGTAGCATTATACTCTACATGAGCCAAGTCACCCACACATGAAGAGCTACGGTCGCTGGATGACGACGGCTGCGGGCCCGCTTTCCCACCCTGACCAACCGCCGATACTGGGTTTCCGAGTCCCTGCATCGTAATTATCTTTCTTCTACCTGCCATGACGGTATCTAAGCCGTTATCCAGGGACTCTGCCGGCTAGTGGAGTAACACCGTTGCCCACCGTCGCCACGTGGAGGTGCCCTGGATGCAGGTAGAAGAATAAAAATCGACCGATGAATTTTCTCGGCGTTCAAAATAGCGCGAAAACATCTGCCATCTTGAATTTTGCAAATCCAACCTCAGATTCGTGATCAGCGACCCGAAAAATCCCCGTGTACGAAATTTGGTAAGGATCGGTTGAATTTTAATTTGAATTCGTTTTTGCATTCGAGAAGCACTATATCTGTCTGATTTATTGAGGTTAGAAAGAAAACAGAACTGTATGGCTCAATCCAACCGATGAGTATTAGCTTAGCGTGTCCGAATACATATTAATACATCTTTGGATTCATGAAAAAGCTTGAATCAATTTTTTAGGAGTATATTTTTTTCTTAATTTTTACTAATTTTATATCTATTTTTTGAGGTTAGAAAAAAATTGAGATGTGATGGCGATATTCTGACGTCAGATTCGTGATCAGGGGGCAAAAATACTACGGATCTGATATATCGCATCAAAAGTATACCCCACTTTTTTTTTGTGGGGCTGTGTAATAGGTACAATAAAATCATTTGGAATTTTAGCAGTGATTGGAACATAATTAACCAAAGTACTTATCGGCAGGTAGGTGCCTAAGTACCTAAGTATGCAATAAAAATATTCTGTATATGTATAAAAATAAAGCAAAAACTTATAATATGCTTAGTTCGGCTATATGGTGAGGAAACTGAAGGAAGAGTATGACAAAGCTGGGCTAGACATAAACTTTAATAAGACGGAATACCTAACAACTAAAACAGGAGAAATAGAAGATCTAGAAATTGAAGAGAACGTAACAATTAAAGGAACTGGAAAATTTAAATACCTGGGCATCATAATAACAAGAGAACCAACATCCGAAGAAGAAATGAAATCGAGACTGGGACAGTTAAACTCAATATTATGGGATAAGCACATAACGAAAGTAAACAAAGTCAGAATATACAGAACAATCATTGGAAGTATCATGACATACGGGTCAGAAACATGGACCTTTAACAAGAAATATAAATCAAAAATAAACGCAGTAGAGATGGAATGTTGGAGAAGGTGTTGTAGGGTGACCCGGACTGATAGGATTAGAAAAGAGGAAATAAGTGCGCGAATGGGAATAACAAAAGACGCAGTACATGCCACAGAAGAAAAAACGATTAAAATGGTATGGTCACGTAAGGAGAAGCGACGACAGAAGGTGGATTAAGAAAACCACAGAATGGAGTTCAATTGGAAGAAGAAAGAGGGGAAGACCTAGGCGCTCCTGGCGGGATGACGTCGATGAGGTAATGGAAAACAAAGGGTTACAGGAAGGAGACTGGGGAGATCGAAGAGAATGGAACGCGAGGTTGAGAGAAGGGAGACAGCGTCAGCTGTAACAGACCCTTAAATATAAAAATATATCAGATCAGAACAACGATGGCTTCAACTTTCAATTTTGCCCCTGTCAACCTTCGCGGAGTCTGTGAATCTGCATTTTCCCAGCGAGAAAAAACAATGATAGTTAACGTCCACGATGCCCTAGTGCATCAACAGCCAACAAGCCAAGTTCGTCAAATTGTGGAAACCTGTGCCAACATGACGGAAGTTGGATCATTTATAGATTTCTAAAAGAAAAAAATGAGGTCCTTGCAACGAACCTCAGAATCACAAAGGGAAGAAGCCCTTAGAGGTTGATGAAGACTTTAAAAATCGCAATAAGAAGAAAAGTACACCATTTTTTTTATTAAGAAAGAAATACCTACACTACATAAAGTTTTGCAAGAAATCAGAGAAGACCAGGACTTACCAGATTTTAAAAAATGGAAATAATGGAAAATCCTTCATAACCTGTATTTTCGTTGGGAAAAACACAATAGAAAATCTGTTCTTATCGATAAAACAGAAATAATTTGTTGGAGAAGAGAATATCTACGAGCAATCAGAAAATTTCGAGCCCAAAAAAGAAATATTTTTTATTTAGATGAGACTTGGGTTAATGAGGGACACCCAGTGAACACACAATCCACTGGATTATAACTCCCTTCAGGAAAAGGTCGCATTCTAATTATAGCACATATTGGTAGTGAAAACGGATTTCTCGACGGTGCTTGTTGGAATTCGAATCAAAGTCAACTAAAGATTACCATGAGGAGATGACGGCCGATGTTTTTGAGGAGTACTTCCAACAAATGATTGAATGTGTACCAGCAGAATCAGTTATAGTATTAGACAATGTCCATGCCATTCTCGATTTGACTTCCGACAAATCCATGGAAGAAAGTGCATATTCTTCAACGGATAACAAAGCGGAACTTCTCAAAATTGCAAAACAAAATAAGGCACAGTTCAAGAAATACGCAGTCGATGAGATGGCAAAGGAACGGAATATCAGGGCTTAGATTATTTCCATATCATTGCGAATTGAATCCCATGAAGCTAATTTGGGCACAAATGAAAGGTTTCGTTGCAAGGGAAAACACCACGTTCAAACTTCAAGATGTAAGGCAATTATTACTCGCTGGAATAGAGAGGATCGAAGAGGATAATTGTAAAAATGCTATTCGACATGTTATAGAAGAAGAAAATAAAATGTGGAAAACTTGGCGAATACATCGAAGAAACTGTGGAAATAGAATCCTTAATTATTAATATAAGAGAAGTCGAGTCTTCAGATTTTGAAGATGATGATTGTTTTTGATTGTAATTAAAGTACTTATATATCGTGAATTGTGAATTTGTATATATCAGGGTACAAGTATAAAAATGCGGATTTTTTTTCTAAAAAACATGTTAAATTCGGAAGAATGATGAAAAGTGCTTTATTCAAAGTATGCTCCATCGCTTGTTATATACATTTTTTCCATTTTTCGGGCAATTTGTGAATATCACGCCAGTAAAAATCTTCCCCTTTTGCTGCGAACCATTCATCAAGCCATTTTTTCACATCTTCGTACGAACCAAAGCGCTGCTCATCAAGTGTCATGAAGAAAAATGACTTTGTGGTGCCTTTTTCGGTATTCTGGCCTTTTTTCAAGCAGCGAACGATTCAAATTGGTCAATTGTTGTTGGTAACGTTTAGTATTAACCGTTTCCCCCCCAGGTTTTAAGAGCTCATAATTGACCACGCCCCTCTGGTCCTACCAAACACAGAGCATCGTCTTTCTGTCAAAGCGATTCGGTCTTCTGAATTTTTCACATCTCTCGTAGCCGATTGGAAACAGCTTGTTGACTAACGCCTAATTGCTCTGCGAGTTGTTTTTTTGTGTTTGCGAATCATCTTCGTTCAACAATGCTTGCAATTCCACATCTTCGTATTTTTTTGGCGGTTTTCCACGTTCCTTGTTTACAACATCGAAGACATCACTTTTGAAACGCCAAACCACTGTTCACACGTATCTTGCAATGGAGCATGTTCACCATAAGCTTCTCGAAGTAATCGGTATGATTCAACAGCAGTTTTCTTCAAATTAAAACAAAAAATTAATGCGGTCCGCGAATGCTCTTTGTTCGGTATAAATTTCGACATATTGAACACAACACTATGCACACACTTTTCCAATTTATCACTCGTGCGCGTCTGACCCTTGTTGATGACACAAAAAAAATGGCGCAGTGTCAAATCTTTATAGCACAAACTGCATTGGTGCACCATCTGTTGTCTGAAATCCGCATTTCACAATACTTGTACACCTGGTATACATAGATCTATAGATTAACAAATCTTATATTTCTATAACTTTAATACTAAGATAATTTTAGTTATTAAACACTAAAAGCAGGTTACGCTCGGACGGCTATGCTACCGATGAACCCTCATTTACATTTTATGACTCCATTATATAGCAGAAGTTTTCTGCCTAAAATAAGGTGAACCCTTAAAAATAATTTAAAACAGGTAGCAAAATCCAGTAAAATGCAGAAGAAATCTCTCTTTATTTTGGGCTCACCCCAACAAGTATTTGCATCAACAATGAGAGAATTCTGCTATCAACGCCAAACAAATACACTGTAGCAGACGTACAAAACCTTTTTCAGAATGCCATGCCAGAAAATTGGCGAAAATACGTCGAGCATGTATTGAGGGTGGAAGATAAAATGTGGACTATGGACATGGCAGTGAATGCCATCGTTGAACCTTTAATTTTACATGTAGATTCAAATGAGTTGGACAATGATAGTTTTTCAAGCCTGTCGGAGATAGAAATTTGGTAATACTTTTTTCATTGTTGTTTGACTTCCTTGTATTTGTGTATTTTTTAAATAATAATATTTCATTATAAAATATTATTTTTTTCTAATAAATGTTTAAACATTATAAAACTGCTTCATTCATACTATTCGCAAATAATACGTATACTTCCAGACGCACCACCACTAGATAGAACTATTTCAAACTATTTAGCCCCAAACAACAAATAACCGGACAAGTGCAAGTTGAACTTGCGCAATTAGTGTTCCATACGTTGATTGCTTTTCAAATAAAAATTTTTGTTACAGAGGTATAAAATGATCAGTGACTTCACAAAACACAACCCAAATGAGTTTTCAACAAAGTTTGTTTCCAATCTTTACTGAAATCTGATGATCTTGAAATTTTTGTTTTTTTTATATACCAGATAAATTATTAAAGATTGATAATTTCGTTCAATCTACACCCCGTGGAGAATATTCCAGAATTTTTTCAAAATTTTTTGATAAGTACTTTTCGAGATAAGGCGGGTGGACAGTAATTTTCGCGATTTTTTAAAAATAATACAAAGAAAACTGCGCGCAAGTATTACATTATATATATATATATATATATATATATATATATATATATACTCGTATATATATATATATATATATATATATATATATATATATATATATATATATATATATTTTACTCGTGTTTTCACAAGCTTTCATTTGATACCACACTCGATTACCCAGTAAAAAATTTTTTTTTTCACTTCCGATTTCACCCCCCAAAACTAACCCCTTAAGTCAAAATTTAACTTTCAAACCTACATGGCTCTGATGAATTCCTATATTATTACCAAATTTCAACTTTCTATGACAAATAGTTTCAGAGAAAATCGGGTGTGAAAGACGGACAGACATCGAAGTGATCTTATAAGTGTTCCGTACGGAACACTAAAAAAGGGTCGTCTGTTGTATTCAAACATAAGAGATTGCGAACTTTAGACCGTGCCAGATGGTATTCCAATAAAGTTGCTGCATTACACGTAAAATGTAGGTAAAACTCTCTGGGGCCCTTACTACTGCTTGAGGCTAATTTGCATAATTCTAGATAATTTATTGCCATCATTTTCAAATAAATAGAGTATAACTAAAATGTGTCAATCAAAAAAATAGAGGAAATAGGTATAAAAATAAGCAATATAAATAAACAAGCCTTAAAAAGAAACTAGTAATATTATATTTTATTCAGGTTCTTGTTTGGGAGCGGATTTCTAACAAATTTCTTAAGTTTTTATTTGTTGAATATAACCAATATTATTAGGGACTTTTTATAGGCTTGACAGACTAGGCATTTGTTTGTTCTAAAAATTTAACTTTAACTTGGAATATAAAAAAAGCAGACTACGTCGTTTTTTATCAAATAACTGAACGCTATGGCAAATTCTAAACATACAATGTGTCCCAAAAAACTTTAATTTTAAATTACCTATAGTAAACTAAATAACTGAAACAACCTTAACGACCAGATTCATTAAAAGGGTCTACGATCTAGTGATTATGAAACTTAAAACTTCTAGCTTCGTTCAAGTGTCTTGTATTTTTGTCAGCAAAAAAAAAAAATCCTTTTTAGAAAAAAATTTTAAATTACAAGGGAAAAATAAGACCTTGGAAGCGGCAGTAAAGTTAACAGTTTTTTGGAATTTAAAATAATTTTACTTTATATGGGTTTAATTATAAATAATAACAAATTTTCTTGTCTTGTACTGTTCAGCTTCATACCTTTAGTTAGGCTACTGTACATAATTCTTGTCAATTTAAACCTCTAATTGTCAAATCAGACCGGTTAAACCTTTATTTGCACCAGCTGGATCTTGTAGGCGTGCAAACATTCATCTTTCCGAAGACTACACTGCTTTTACAACGCGTGCTCGTTTACATACTGAGAGGTCTTAACAATTTAGACATATCGTAAAAAACTGGTTGTGAGTTTCGGAGTACAAAAGTAAATATACGGTAAAGCGACAAAAAGTTAGTCGTAGGTAACGGGACTTTCTAATGTCCTTTGTAACTTCAGTGATGCTAATCGTGTAGACCACGAGAAGAAGCTAGTCGAGAAGACAGGTTAGTTTTATATAGCTTTAAAAATATTCCGTAAAATGTGGGTATCTCTTTTTTGTTTGTTTTTTTTAAATTGACAATGTCGTACTTCTGTAATGAAACACCCGCTATACTTAGAACACGTCTTAAAAAATTGATACTTCTTTAAATAAGTAAAAGATATATGAGACATATGTATGTACCCTATTATTCTACCATTAAAAACATTTTAGTATTCTTTTGAATTAGTTTTTACTTTAATCTAATTATGTTTAACTTTGTAAATATGCAGAAAAAAAACTTACTTTCTTCAAATTTGGTGTTAAATCTTCTAGAGGATTGCTGCCATTATCGCGGATTTTAGCCCTAAAAACTAGAGAAGAGAGCAAGGCAGCTACCTCGGTAGCCTGAAGGTCTTGGAACATGTTATTGACAACCAGTTCGGTAATGAGCAATTCGTTCATCCCCATTTCGCAAGCTACTCGACCTTTAAGTTGAACTAAAAAGAAGGTAACAATTTTAGATTCAAGAAGAAATACTACTACTTCGACAATTTCAAACGGCTTTGAAATTTAAGCTGCTCAGAACTCAAGCCATTTTTATTTTTAACGAAATTAACATCCAAGATTGAAGTTGAGTTCCTGTTTTTAGTTGCCCTTGCGTCAATTTCAACCGAAGATAAAATGAAATAAAATAAAATAAACGACATATAGCAAGATATAATAATTCTAGATCGTTAGTTCCTATCCGATTGGTCGCAACCTACAAGGGCTTGGCTTTTTTAGGGGGTCGCCGGTTATCAATTTTAAAAGCCAAAATTAAATTTTAAAATTAAGAGGTAGATATTAAAATGTTAATAATTTATTTATGCTTGGCAACATAAGAGCTATGTAGTGACGTAATCAGTGGACGACTGACGCACGCACCTCTCCTTATGCCTGGCCAAATCCGGCAAGCTAGTCGGGTAGTCCGCGACACTCCGTTGCCTCTCGAAGACACGTGTAAAAAGAGAAGTTTCGAGACGGACAGCTTGACGTTCCGCCGAGCTGAGAATAATCGGGAAAGAACTCTTCTGCAGATCAAAACAAAAGCCAGGAATAAGCTGGATGTTCAAGATGACATAAGACTAGCTTTGACAAAAACTCAACCAAGAATTATAATTACTTGTTAAGCAGATGCAAACTCAATCATCACATTATTCATTAATACTTAATAACACTGCCAACAAAAAAATACTTCTAAAAACTTTTTAAACCAATACATCTAAGTGTTATGTATTTTTGGGTGCTGAAACCGTATCTGGTATCAGTTTTTTTTGTATCACCCACAGTTCTCTCACAATATGACATCGATTAAATTTCAAAACCAAATCCTCTTCCTGCCTGAAAAACTGAGCAAACTGTTGATCTCTTGTTCTATAATGGTAAATAGATGTTCCAGATTCCATAAATGTTTTTCTTTCAGCCTAGAACCAAGCAATTCTGCTTTTTCCTTAGTCAAATCCAAATCTCTCACTAAATCATTTAACTCAGCTCGTGTAAACAACTGTGGTTTTAAATTTTCGAGAAAACATTGAAACTCATCATCATTCGGTCGACTTTCATTAAATTCGGGACTGGACTGTAAAACGTCATCAATAGACTGAGGTGGCTCAGGGACAGGAAGTCCCGGTCCATGTCCTACCGGCCGATTAGCTGAAGTAAAGTTAGGATAGACAATTACTTTCTTATTTTTGGAGCTATATCCAGAAACATCAACGCTGCAAAAATAACAATCATTTGAATGATTTTCTTGCTCTCTCCATACCATAGGTACTGCAAATCTAAATGCTTCCTTTTCTTTCTTATACCATTTCCTAAGATCCTCGACACAAACATAATATACTTTGTGAGGAGCCCAACATTTTTCTTGATTACTGATTTCTACACCAAAATATGCAAAGTAAACTTCTTTTACAAAGTCAGTAATGTTTCTTTGATGTTTTTTAACTACAAACTCACCACATATATAACAAAAAGTGTTTGGAGAGTTTTTACAACCACGAATAGCCATACTTTGAGTGTGAATGAGAGCACATGGGCACTGCAATGCGAGGTTATGTTGTTGTTGTTTCTTTGTTTATGGCGCTACACTCTTAACGAGGTAATATGCCAGCACAACACTCTCTCTCGTGCTTCGAGATAGAATGCCTTATTTGATGAGAGAATGAGTAGTCGGACCTTCATGTCCTCCTCATTTCTCTCTATAGATATTATTCTTGACAACTCTAGACTTTAAAAATTTATTTCTTGGTTAAAAGATTACAAGTGCTGTGGTTGTTTTTTTCGGTACTGGTTTGCGTTTTAGATTATTATTGTAACATATTCCTCTATACACTTAATGTTGATTAAAACTTATATTTAGTGTTTTTGTCTTGTCCCCTCTTTTCCCTTTTTTTTTTTAAATTATTCTAAATTTGTATATTATGACACTTTAAGAATTTATATATGAGATTAATAGTACAATGATTTGGGTTTGCCAATATAATTCTCATATCAAGCGGTACATTGAAACCTTTTTGGCGAAATTCTTCATATATATTCCTACCTAAATTTATATTTTTACTACATTCAAAAAAAATATGATTGAGGTCTTGTATTTGTCCACATTCACAATTTGGCGAATTCTTTATGCCAATTTTTGAATAAATGATTAGCAGCTAAAACGTGTCCAGTCCTCATCCTTATTATGTTTGTAATGTGTCTTCGATTTTCATATTCGTAGCCATCAAACCATCTTTTTTTCAAAAAACTATTATTGATTTGCGCATAGAATCTGCCTTGATTGATCAACGATTTTTTCCAGGATTCACCAAATTCCTGACTTATTTTATTTTTTATTATGGGTAGGAATTCGCCTCCACTAAATTCTACGTGTTGTGGAGAATTAAGTATTCTTCCAATTTTGGCCAGCTTATCTGCTGTTTCATTACCTAAAATCTGTATGTGTCCTGGAACCCAGATCAATCCTATATGAAATCCAGAATCATTTGCTATTAATAATAGTCTTCTAGTGTGAAGTGTTATGTAATCGTTTTTTGCTTTTTTATTTGTGTTTTATTCAATTTTTCTATAGCGCTTTTTGAGTCTGATAATATTATTGCATTTCTTAAGTTTTTTTTTAATGATTGTTGATATGGACTCTTGGATAGCTATAGTTTCAGCTGTGCATATAGATATGTGATCGGGCAATCTTGATGAGAATTTGTACTTAATCTCAGGAATGTATATCCCGTAGCCTACATTTGGGCCATTTTTTGAAGCATCAGAATAAACACGTGTATAAGAGGGGTTTTAAATTATCCATACATTTTAAAAATTGTATTTTACAATCTAGGGTGTTTTTGTTTATTTTCCATATTATTTTGTCGATGTTTCTAATTTGGTATTCTGGACTAACTTCGAATATGGGTAAATTGTTGGTTCTCTGAATCTTATTTATATATGGTGTATAATATTTTAATGCTTGTACTAAATATGGTACTTCTTTATTTCTCCAGTATCCTGTTTTACTGTTACATTTAATTTTTAATTCCAAAACCGCCTGTACCAGGGGATGATTATTGATGCCTATAAACTTAGAGATAAAGCTTACAGCTAGAATTTTCCTTCTGTGTTCTAAATCTATCTCGCCTGCTTCTGCTAGCAAGGCATTTGTTGGAGTACTTTTCATGCATCCCATTGATATTCTAAGCGCTTGGTGATGTATGACATTAATTTTGTTAAGATTCTTCTTCGACATTGGTTTTAAAAAAATGGATCCATAATCCAGGTGTGATTTAATTAATCCATTGATTGCCATTAACATAGTTTTGGGGTCTGCCCCCAACTGACCCGGCAAAAGGTTTTTAATATATTAATTCCTTTCCGAGCTTTATTTATCTTGTCCTCGATATGTTTGTTGAAGTTCAAATTTTTTTGTAGATGCATACCTAAATATTTAACTTCAATGCGAGGTTATATTAACTGGAAGAAAACAAACAGCTGTGACATTTATCGGAACTGCCAACCTTACAAAATTCTTATTTTATTGCCAACCTAATAACATTTGAATGATAAAACATAAACTTTTCACATTTTGAATATTAAAATGTGAAAAATTGGTGGGTGATACGACTTTTTTTTATCATTATTTTCGAACTCAGCACACCAAAAAAACATAGGGATTAGGTAAAATTATTAAAAAAGTTTTTTCATCGTTGGCCTGTGTAATTACTTTATAAAAATATCACTGTTAACACATGGGCTGAAAAGTCCCGGGCCTAACAAAGAAAACACGGTTTTTTTGGTTCAAAATTAGCTTTATTCATCAACGTAATCTCCATCAAGAGCAACGCAATCATTCCAGCGCCGCTCTAACATTTCAATACTCAGTTTCAGCGATAACCTCTTCATTCGTGCGAAATTTCTTACCGCGAGCATTTTTTTCAGGTCTGCGAACAGCCAGTAGTCGCTGGGAGCCAAATCTGGCGAATACGGTGGATGTGGGAGCAATTCGAAGTTCAATTCATGTAGTTTTGCCATTGTTTTGATTGACTTGTGACACGGTGCGTTGTCTTGATGAAACAAAATTTTTTTTCTTTGCCATATGCGGTCGTTTCTTTGCAATTTCGGCCTTCAAACGCTCCAATAACGCTATATAATATTCACTGTTGATGGTATTTCCTTTCTCAAGATAGTCGATGAATATTACACCACGCACATCCCAAAATACCGAGGCCATAACCTTTCCAGCCGATTGTTGTGCTTTCGGGCGCTTTGGACGAGGTTCACCAGTTGCTGTCCACTCAGATGACGATCGTTTTGATTCCGGAGTGAAGTGATGGATCCATGTTTCATCCATTGTCACATATCAACGCAAAAATTCCGGTTTGTTACGTTTAAACATGGCCAAACACTGCTCAGAATCATCAACACGTTCTTGTTTTTGATCAACAGTGAGCAAACGCGGCACCCACTTTGAACAGAGCTTTCTCATAGTCAAATGCTCATGCAATATAAAGCCAACACGTTCTTTTGATATCTTTACGATGTCAGCTAACTCACGCAACTTCACTTTACGATCATTCAAAACGATTTTATGGATTTTTTTGATGTTTTCTGGTGTTACCGCCTCATTTGGACGTCCACTGCGTTCTGCATCATCGGTGTCTCTACGACCACGTTTGAAGTCAGCAAACCAACGTTTTATTGTTGTTTCTGATGGAGCGGAGTCCCCATAACACTTTTCAAGCCATTGCTTCGCTTGAACGGTATTTTTTCCCATCAAGAAGCAGTGTAAAATTAAAACACGAAATTGTTTTTGATCCATTGTTTTGAAAATAACAAAAGTAGCGTCACTCTTAGCACAATAACTCACAAACTAATGAATAGAATATTATGAAATTTTAACAGCTCTCTTTTGAAGGTTAGTATTAACTGAAAAAAAGGTGACTGCAATAAAACTAGCGCCATTTATGTGTTAGGCCCGGGACTTTTCAGCCCATGTGTTATGTCCTAAAATATATTTTTCAAACCCTTTATTTTTTGTTTTATTGATCCAATATGGCGGATGGGAAAGGGGGGGGTCGCGAAGGTTTTTAAAAAATCTAAAGAGTCGCGATTAAAAAAGCTTGAGAATATCTGTTCTAGATGAAGCAACATCATCTTTCCCGGGAGACCTTATACTGGACAACACGTTAGACAAATGATGTGAAACTGACTGCAGGGCTGAACTGGATGAAAGAACCACAGGATCGAAACAGATGGGGTACAATGAGGGGCGCCGATGTTCATAAATGGACGGTCGATACCTCTATGAACAAGGGAGTAGAGGGCTTAGAGTTTCTGAGTGAGATGGTGATGCGAGGAAGCATTTAAACATCTATCCTTGTGAGTAGGCTTCATGTATACTGAGTGACCCAAAGTCATATCTGATTTTCGATTAATAAGAATATCTAGGAAAGGAAGAGTGTTATATTTTTGACGTTATTATATTGTTAAGAACAGCGAACATTAATAAAATATGCATAAAAAACTTTTGTGTGGCAAAAAAAGGTTAAATTTTGTAGACTAGAGTTGCTATTGAGTGTATGAATTAATTTTGAGGGATTTTTCGGTAAAAATATCGCCTTATTGTAAAAAAATGGTTACAAACTGATTATTCAAAGTATTGTTCATCTTTTAAGGCTATCCACGAATCGACGCATTTTTTGGTATCCTCACAAGATTGGAAGCGCTGTTCGGACAGGCCGAGTGTCATCGATCGGAACAAGTGATAATCAGAAGGAGCAATGTCTGGTGAGTACGGCGGGTGAGGTAGGACATCTCATCCAAACGCTTCACAGTAGTCTGAAAACCCGAAAAGCTGGTCATAGTGCAAGAAACCAAAGGTTCTAGTTAGGGATTTTTACCTGTTTGAATACTTCTGCCAATTCGTCTACTACGATTTACGACCATTCTGGTGTATCTTCCGCTGGCACCTGCCTCATAACTTTAATTTCATTTCGAAGCGTCGAGTACCACGCAGTATCTCTCGTGAAGCACGTTAGACGTCATCAAGTTTAAACTATTATAGAAAGTTCAAAAGTAAACGAATTTTAATTGTGTAAAATGAATTCTGTCCCTGAAGGTGAGTACCATTTCACTGTATTTCTAGAATTCCATATTTACTTAATGTTAAGTGAGTAATTAACTGTTCAATTATCGAATTTTTTAAGAAAATATTCCCAAAAAATCTTTAACAGGTTGACTGCCGACCACTCCGATCGGAGTGCGTCGGGTCTCTTCGCCAACGCCGTCTACTCCGATCGGAGTTCGACATGCGTTCTTACGAAACGTTTTAGTATTCCATCGGCGTTGTATATGAAACGTGTTTCTAGTGGTGGCGTTGCTTAAAAACGCAAGTTCTAACAGGTGCTTAAGTGGTTCCGCGGATTTGCTTTTGGTTGGGTTGTAATCTGCCGTACAATATGGACAATCAACCTGGGCCTTCTGGTATTAAAAAAAGACATTGTAGTGATGAAAAAAAGGTATATGATAAGAAAAAGAAGCTAACTGACACTGAATTATTGCAGCTATTGGAAGAAAGCGGAGGTAGTAGTGACGAACATTACGTACCAGACACAGACGATAGTGATGTAAAATCAAGCTCCGAGTCCGAAGAAGAGAATTTTATAGACCCTATTCGGCCACATCAAACACTTCCTAGCCTTGATGAGATAAAATGGAACGACAGAGGTGCGTTTTTTTTTTTTTAAAACAAATTTTGTTCCAGAAAACCCAGGAATTATTGGTGCAAATTCCAGGACAGGGTGCACCTATCGATTTTTTCGAAATGATCATTGATGATGATTTTTTACAAACTATTGTAGAACGAACGAACTCTTACGCAGTCGAGGTTTTGCTGCGCCCAGAAACAAGTACAAAATCACGTATTACTAATTTTAAAGATCTTACTCTTGACGAACTAAAAATTTTTTTGGTCCTGTTACTTCACACTGGCACAATATCCTTGAGCCATCTTAACGATTATTGGAAAACTGATCCGCTATTTAATCTACCTGTTTTTTAGAAAATATATGTCAAGGAATAGATTTTTGCTTATCTTGAGGTGTTTGCATTTTACATCTCCAGATATGGATCCGGCAGATCGGCTAGGAAAGATTAGATTTGTGGCAGATTTTTTTAACAACAAGATGGGAGAAATTTACTATCCTGGAAGAGAGTTGTCTTTGGATGAAGCTATGGTACTTTATCGGGGTCATCTCCAGTTTAAACAGTATATCAAGAATAAGCGTCATAAGTATGGTATGAAGTTATACATGCTGACAGAGCCTAATGGACTTATTTTGAAATTTCGTGTCTACGAAGGTGCGACAGATGTTTATGGTGGAAGCGGACATACTGAAAAGATTGTTTTACATTTATTGGAGGAAAAATTGGGTGTGGGACATGCTGTTTATCTAGACAATTTTTACAATAGTGTTAATTTAGCTAGGAAATTACTTCAACAAAATACATACTGCACTGGTACGCTGAGAGCTGAGAGGAAAGATAATCCGAAAGAGGTAATGAGTGCAAACTTAAAACGTGGTGAGAATAAATCTATGTTTTGCAATGGAGTGCATGTCGGAAAATGGAAGCGAAATGGGCATTTTTAAAAACAAAAGAAATCAAGAATCTGAAAAACCTTCCGCAATCATTGGATATAATGCTTTTATGTCCGGTATAGATAGACAGGATCAAATGATGGCATATTATCCTTGCAGCCGTGGTACAAAAAGTTATTCATGCATGTGCTGCAAATGAGCATGATAAACGCCTATTTTTTGTACAATAAATATTCGCGGTCTGACCAGTTACGATTATATGACTTCCGATTGGATGTCATAAGAAATTTACTAGCCAGACGACCAATTACTAATTTGCCGCAAATTCCTCCAGGCCAAATAAATGTCCACAGCATTAGCAAAGTAGAAAAAATTGTTAGTGAAAAAAAAGGAACTAAAGAAATAAAACGGGTAAGCAGAAAGGAATGCAAAGAATGCAGGAAAAATAAAATAAGAAAGCAAACAGTGTATGAATGCAAAATGTGCCCTGGACAACCAGGTTTTTGCCTTAATTGCTTTGAGGATTACCATAAAAATGTACAAAAATGATTTAGAAATAAATGTTTTGAGTTCATGAGTTCGATTTATTATTTCTTTACTTATTTAATTGGACACTCCGATCGGAGTGTTCGGCATCTAGTAAAAATTTTCACTTGCAATGCCGATTACTCCGATCGGAGTGAAATTTTTTTTTTCTAATATTTTGAATGGCACATAAAAAAAAACTCATTTTAATTCATATTTACCACAATAAAATAAAAATATTTGGAAAAATCTTACCGGCGTCAACCACAAACTCAAAAATATAGATCGGCAGTCAACCTGTTAAAGAACAAGCAATAAGTTAAAAACTCCATTAAAATCTGACGTGAAATGGGTTGAAGGTTGTTTATTAGATATTTTTTGCCAAAATATTGAAAAATGGAGTGCTAGATGTCGCAAGTTTGGTATCTAGGTTAGTTTTTGTGCGAAAGTGTGTATGGACGCCATGGACTGTCAATCTTACTTTCATCTTAAAATTCGGGAAAAATGTTGCAAACTTAAAAAAAAATCGAGATAATATTACAAAATTCAACCAATTGTTTGGAAATTCGGGAAATTGTTGCAAAATGTGAAAAATAGTTAACAAATTCGGGTAAATGTTGCAAAATGGGAAAAATACTGTAAACTATTGCAAAATGCTAAAGTTAGTTAAACAATTCGGGAAAATGTTGCAACATGTAACAAATTGTTTACAACTTCGGGAAATTCCTGCTAAAATTGAAAAATACTTGAAAATTTCAATAAAATGTTACCAAATTGGAAATATAATTTTAAAATTCTGGAAATTGTTGCACAATGTAGCAAATTGTTTAAAAATTCTGGAAGTTGTTGCAAAATGGTAAAAATTGTTTAAAAATGGGGAGAAAGTTGCAAAATGGAAAAAATACCTTAAAAATTAGGTACAATGTTGCTAATTTTTCCAATTTTATTTAACTAACACATGGGCTGAAAAGTCCCGGGCCTAACAAAGAAAACACGGTTTTTTTTGGTTCAAAATTAGCTTTATTCATCAACGTAATCTCCATCAAGAGCAACGCAATCATTCCAGCGCCGCTCTAACATTTCAATACCACTTTTGTAGAACGATTTATCTTTTGCCTCAAAATAGGCCTCAGTTTCAGCGATAACCTCTTCATTCGTGCGAAATTTCTTACCGGCGAGCATTTTTTTCAGGTCTGCGAACAGCCAGTAGTCGCTGGGAGCCAAATCTGGCGAATACGGTGGATGTGGGAGCAATTCGAAGTTCAATTCATGTAGTTTTGCCATTGTTTTGATTGACTTGTGACACGGTGCGTTGTCTTGATGAAACAAAATTTTTTTCTTTGCCATATGCGGTCGTTTCTTTGCAATTTCGGCCTTCAAACGCTCCAATAACGCTATATAATATTCACTGTTGATGGTATTTCCTTTCTCAAGATAGTCGATGAATATTACACCACGCACATCCCAAAATACCGAGGCCATAACCTTTCCACCCGATTGTTGTGCTTTCGGGCGCTTTGGACGAGGTTCATCAGTTGCTGTCCACTCAGATGACGATCGTTTTGATTCCGGAGTGAAGTGATGGATCCATGTTTCATCCATTGTCACATATCGACGCAAAAATTCCGGTTTGTTACGTTTAAACATGGCCAAACACTGCTCAGAATCATCAACACGTTCTTGTTTTTGATCAACAGTGAGCAAACGCGGCACCCACTTTGAACAGAGCTTTCTCATAGTCAAATGCTCATGCAATATAAAAGCCAACACGTTCTTTTGATATCTTTACGATGTCAGCTAACTCACGCAACTTCACTTTTCGATCATTCAAAACGATTTTATGGATTTTTTTGATGTTTTCTGGTGTTACCGCCTCATTTGGACGTCCACTGCGTCCTGCATCATCGGTGTCTCTACGACCACGTTTGAAGTCAGCAAACCAACGTTTTATTGTTGTTTCTGATGGAGCGGAGTCCCCATAACACTTTTCAAGCCATTGCTTCGCTTGAACGGTATTTTTTCCCATCAAGAAGCAGTGTAAAATTAAAACACGAAATTGTTTTTGATCCATTGTTTTGAAAATAACAAAAGTAGCGTCACTCTTAGCACAATAACTCACAAACTAATGAATAGAATATCATGAAATTTTAACAGCTGTCTTTTGAAGGTTAGTATTAACTGAAAAAAAGGTTGACTGCAATTAAAACTAGCGCCATCTATGTGTTAGGCCCGGGACTTTTCAGCCCATGTGTTATATACAAGAATTACTCAAAATTAATGGAAAATATTCAACTAAAATGTATGCATTTTTTATTTTTACAGAAAATGAAAATTTTTTTGACAAGAAAAGACCTTTTGCTACTTGTCAAAAACCAATTACATGAAAACATAAATGTAATTATTGTCACTACTGAAGCGGAAGTTAACTTCGCCAGAAAATTTGAAGAAACCTATTGTCCATTTGGTGATAGAATTCCGAAATAGATGGCAAAACGTTTACAGAATCCAAATGCAGTTCTTCGCAAAGTTTGATGATTAGCTCAACGTTTGTGTACCGTTAACAAATAAGTATGAAACGGAAAACACTAAAGCAACAGGAATGAACACCTCAGGGCGTCCTTTATTAGGTTGGGATGATTCGCCATTTTGGACCCCTAATTGGTTTTAGAAATTTGAACTTCATATTCGTAATCAGCGATTCCAAAAACTCATTTATACAGAGTTTCATAAAACTAACTCACGTTTTTCCAAAAATAGTCCGCCATTTTGTTTTTTTGAAATTTGAACTTCATATTCGTAATCAGCGACCCAAAAACCCATGTATACAGAGTTTCATAAAAATAATTCACGTTATTCCAAAAATAGTCCGCCAATTTGTTTTTTGAAATTTGAACTTTATGTTAGTGATCAGCGATATACCGAATTTTGTCAAAATCGAATAATACCTTCATATTTTGGCCAACTTTTCGGAACATTTTTCTTTTGTGTGCTCTTAGCGTTTCCGTGACGGGTTTGGCAACATGTGGCCGAACTTTGTCATGTTAAAAATCACTTTGTCGTGTCTTTTGGCATATTGCGATCGTTTTTCTTCAAGAATCGCCTCAACTGCATCAACTGTTGTCGGTAATGTTCCCCAGTAATAGTTTCGTTGGAGTGGAGCAGCTCACACTATACCAAGCTGATCCCACCCGATACACAGCAGAAACTTCGAGCGATGAATATTCGGCTTTGGCGAGGATGTTGATGGTTCACACAGTTTCATCCATGATTTTTTTGCGTTTTAAATTATCGTAGCGTATTCATTTGTCACCACCAGTTATGATACGATGCAAACAAACCTTTCCGATTGTGCCTTTGAAGCAGTTGTTCACAGGTGCAAAATCGCCTTTCAACGCGCTTGGAAATAGTTGTGCGATCAACTCCTAGTAATTCGGCAAGTTTTTTTTTTTTCCATTTGGCACGAGTCTTCATCGAGTAATTCTTCCATTCCTCATCTTTAAATTTTTTCTTATAGCCTGGACTTTCTTTGTCTTCCGTGTGCGTCGAAACCAGTACTCACGTTTTTATCGATGAAATATCATCACCATAGGTTACCGACAGTAGTTTCAGCAGCGCTTTTCTTCGAATTAAGCAACAGAAGTATCACTTCCCACAAATGGCACGTAATTCGACATATTCAATGCTCAAAAAAAATATATTGTTTACACTTCGGCAAAATATTTAAAAATTAAAGTCTAAAGATGGTGCTTCACCATAAATATAGCCACAGTATGCCCCGATGCGATATAATATAAGTTACGCCCTCTCTTAGAAATCCCTCAAAATTAATTCACACTCCTTATAAAGTAAATATCAGAGTTCCAAATAAATCTAGCTTACAGTCTATGGCACATTTTTCTTAAGTACAAATTTGAAAGTACCTCTATTCTCAAAATCAACATAGTTTAACATTCTAAGCAGGTCTATCCTATTTTGATAATCGGGATATAACGTTAAACTGGCATTTGACAACCTGAATTCCAATTTTTTCTTTTTTTTCTTCTAGAAATTTTCTTTCGAAAACAGTTGCAAACTAAAAAAATGTTTCATGTAGTTAGATCGTTTTTCTAAATTTATCCGTCGTGCGAAAAGTTCCCGGACTAGCACTTGAAAGTAGTCTCCCTGCACGCATTGTCTGTATGTGAAGGTTTGTAAAAAATAGAAAATTTGTGTTTATTGTAAAGATAATCCCATCAAAAACATAAAATGTAAAAAAAATGCCAAGTCTCACGACGCAGTCCTTTCACCACAAAAAGTTGTGAGATCTCATGTAAAACCAAGTCAGTTATTTTAGTTAGTATCTATGGAAGCAGCTATTCAACAACTTTGTCATAAATTGTTATCTATTTAGTTACCTGCCAACATTTATAGTGACCGTATTAATATTAGACATCTCTATTTCTATAATAAATATAATGACTAGGCAATCGCACGGCAGCATAATCACATAAGAATAATCTACTATTTAAAATACTTTATTCTTAAGTGCACTGTTTAGACTTATTAGCAATCGAAATAGTAGATTATTCTTATGTGATTATGTTGTACATAATACACCATACATGTAATGGTATAACAGAGGACGAGGGTAATTGATTAAATAGATCGCGGTTAAGGAGATACTTCATTACCTGTTCTTCAAAATTAGGAATCTGAGTACTGGGCAGGTAATCTAGCAGTTTGTCCTCAATTTGTACATGTCATTTAAAGCATGGTGCAGATCATGTTCCTTTATTTTTAAATCAATTAGCATGTGTTGAAAGTCTAATTTTTTGTTATCGTTTGCCAACATGCTAAGTTTTTGTAATTCTTGAACGGCTTGCATACAAGTTTGACCTGAAAAGAAATAATAATAATGATGAAAATAAGGTAGAGTAAAATTCATTTAAACATATACCGTTTTTTTTTATGGGCACAGCATAGTACTTAAAGGAAATCTCTTAAACGTTACGAGAGCGACATGTGTGCGGAAAAAGCGATTCCCATTGGTCTTGAATCGCTGTAAATTGTACTTGGTAGGAAGCACAGTCCTGGGTAAATCGTTCAAAAGTGATGAGATTCTTCATAGATTCTATTTTAGAGGCCGGAGAACAATTACTATAGGCCATATCTTCAGGTAATCTTTGGGATTCCATTATTTTGTTGTTTATTAACTGATATTTAAAACTCATCTTAAGCAAGGCCTTGTAGGGACTAGTTCTGCTACATAGTACATTGGCCCTTCCGCGCGTTGTCGTCAACAAATCGTTGGCCTCCCAGCACTTCTTTGAGTCGCCCAAAGAGATGAAAATCGCAGGGCAATAGGTCAGGGCTGTAGGGAGTGATGTCCAACTCATATTCTCCAATATTTCGCGAGTGAGAGATGCAGTGAGCTGTCGAGTGTTGTCATGGAGAAGAATCACGTCTCTTATGGCTTGAGTGCTCCCGTAACTTATTCCGACCTCAGAAGACATTTCGGAAACCGTTAAACGTCGGTCACGGTCACGAATGGTGCGGATATTCTTCTCGGTAATGCTCATCCGTGGAGGACGATCATGGCTATCATTGTTGAACTCCTTATGCCAGAAGAACACATGAGGCCTTGACAGTGTTTGATCCCCGAACTGTGCCGTCAATCTTCGCAGAATTTCGATTGGTTTCACGTCTTCACGAGTGAGAAAATTTAATAATGACGCGTTGCGCAATCGAAGGCGGCGGCCCGCTTCGAACAATACTAAGCACTCAGTATAGAAAGTCTAGTTTATATTTGATCCACCCTTGTAATTGTACGTGGATGTGTGAACTCTATCGGAACATTTACAAAACTGAGCTCAATTTCACCGAATCTCTTGTTTTAACCCTATAGTCATTATTGTTGGTTTTATTTTCCCTGATTATGGCAAAGGCTTAAGTACGAGCAGGTCGCGCCTACTGAAATAGGTAGTAAAGACAAGAGCGATAAAGATTCAAACACTATATGTTCGAACGAACTTAACATTTTAGAATAAAACGCATGTAAATTCCTATATTAAATTTCTATTCTGAACATATCGACTGGGAACCAACAGTGTAGGATTTTCTTTTATTTTTGATTAAGGGGTAAGGCCACTCCAGATATAAGAACGGTATTATAACAAGCATACGAAGGTATTTTGAAAATTGTTTTTATCACAAGTTTGAAGTTACGCTTAAAAGTTCAGTATTGCTTAATTTTGTTCAGCAGTTTGTATTGTGTATTGGCAATTTTTTTAACTAGTTTAAAAGGTAAGGCCGGTCCAGCTCCCAGGAAAAAAGGCTAAGTTCGTTTTTTTCAAGAATATAATAAAAGCAGTCGAAAATTTATTTGAAGTACTTTATTAAACAAATATATTTTTTTTTTTTATCTTTTTAATTCAAAATGGCCGCTTCAGAATCCAAGACCTCTTCGAAATCGAGCAAAATGAGAGCGGCCACAAATCTTTATCGATTCGCTTGAAATTTTGAGAGCGACTTTTCAGATACATTATCTAAGGGAAAATGTACAGATTTGGCGATAAATTATAAACTTTTTTTTTTCATTCAAAAGTTTTGCGCCTTCATGGATCTACCTCATCCGATTTTTCATTCGTTTTACGATAAACTTGTCGACAAGATTCGTACTGCAAGTGAACTTGTTTGCAAAATGAGTATGCAAAAAGCAGCAGAACAGGAAAAAAGTGAGTCTTTTCGAAATAATGAAAACGGTTTGACTGTCTCAGGTGACGGGTCGTGGAGAAAACGTGGCTTTTCGTCTTTGTTCGGATTAGTGTCGCTTATCGGTTGGTTTACCGGGAAAGTTGTTGACATATGTGTGAAATCCAAGTACCGTAAATCGTGTGAGTTCTGGAAACAAAAAAGCTGATACACAGGAATATATCAAATGGGCAGAAACACACGCGGAATCATGACAGGCGAATCACGAGGACTCTTCCGGTAAGATGGAATGTGATGCAGTTGTTGAAATGTTTCAGCGGTCGCAGGAACTTCATTCTGTTAATTATTCGAATTACATCGGAGATGGCGATTCGAAAACTTTCAAACATATTCTTGATGCAGACCCATACACAGACTGTCATCAAAAAGAAGGAATGTATTGATCACGTTCAAAAACGAATGGGCATACGTCTTCGGAATCTGAAGAAAAATACCAAAGGACTCGGAGGAAAAGGCAAGCCGACCGGAAAACTTATTGACGAATTGACAATTTACTATGGATTAGCAATTCGTCGCAATCACGATTCGATAGAGAAAGTGAGAAATGAGATTTGGGCCACATTATACCATAAAATTTCTACTGATGATAAGCCGCAACACGACAGATGTCCACCTGGTACTGATTCCCGGTGCTCGTGGCAAAAGTCGAAATCCATGAATACTTTACACGAATATACGCACAAACCTGCTCTCTCGAAACAAGTTTTTGATGCAATCAAGCCCATATACGAAGATCTAAGCAATGATGATCTCCTTAGTCGCTGTGTTGGAGGATATACGCAAAACAGCAACGAAAGTTTCAATTCTGTTGTTTGGTCCTTGGCTCCAAAATCTACATCGAGTGGCAAAAATGTATTGGACATTGCTGTAAATATTGCCGTGTGCATGTTCAATGACGGCTTGAATAGTATTATGAAGATTATGGAAGTTTTGGGCTTCGAAATCGGTACCAATTGTTACAACTTCTGCACTTCCGTTGACGCGCGCCGAATCGAGCTGTCAGACAATTCCTTGACAGAGGCTGCCAAAGAAGCACGAATGGCCCGGAGAGCTGCCAGAAAGGAGCAAGATGACTCGGAGATAAATTTAGAAGGAAGATTCTGTGGCGCAGGCATCGCAGAATAAATGCAATAATTTGATCAAAAACTATAACTTAAACTTTAAACGCGTTTTTTTCGAAACCATATTTTTCAAACTGGGCGGACACGTAACTTTTAAACTAATCAACGAATTGACATGCATTTTTTTGCCATTGACGCAGAATACTTTTTTCTAGAGAAGTACCTGAGATTTTATTTTTAAAATGCATAGTTTTTTTTTTATAAACAATTTTCAAATATGTCCTATTTCTTCACATTTGCATATTTTTTCAAATCGGCTTGGTACTTCTGTAGTTTAATAAGTCAAGAATAAAGGGATATTTTTGTTTTTGTTCTAGGTCATTACCTGGGTGTGCCCCGAGTCCGCCCGACAGACGCTACATCGCCGGAGACCCCTCCGAATTATTTATATACAGGCCCTATTTTATGCTCGAAGTCGTTAAAAAATTTCGAAAATATACTTCAAGACTTACTGAATAAAGATATAAAAAAGATTTTTAAATTGCGTATTATTTACACTGAAAAAAAATTCTTGAAAAACAGCTTTTTTTCGCCGCTCTAGGGTGGCCTAAGGCCTTAAATGTCAGTTTAGTTATTTTTGGGTCAATACAGGAAACGCCCAAGTCATTTTTCTCCAAAAGCTTTTGCCCTCAAAATAGGCCTCAGTTTCGGCGATAACTTCTTCACTGGAGCCAAATTTATTTCCCGCGAGCATTTTTTGTGAGGACTGCGAATACATAATAGTCGCTGGAGGCCAAATCTGGAGAATACGGTGGATGGGGAAGCAATTAGAACTTCAATTTTACCATCGTAACCATTGACTTGTGACATGGTGCATTGTCTTGATGAAAGAGCACTTTTTTCTTGTTCATTTGGGGCCATTTCTTTACGATTTCTGCCTTCAAACGCAACTTCAACTTCATATAATATTCGCTATTGATGGTTTCTCCCTTCTCAGCATAGTCGATAACAATTATTCCATGCGCAGCCCAAAATACAGAGGCCAAAACCTTCCCAGTGGACTGTTGTGTCTTTAGTCGCTTCGGGCGGCTTTCAGCGGCTGCTATCTACTCAGCTGACTGCCGATTTGATTCCGGTGTATAGTGGTGGATCCATGTTTCATCCATTGCCACATATCGCATGAAAAAATCCGTTTTATTGCGCTTAAACAGGTCCAAACAGCGCTCAGAATCATCACGTTGTTGTTTTTGGTCCAATGTGAGCAAAACGCGGTACCCATTTCGAGCAAAGCTCTCTCATGCCCAAATGCTCATGCAAAATATAACCAAGACGTTCTTTTGATATTTTTGGGGTGTCAGCTATCTCAAACAATTTCACTTTACGGTCATCCAAAACAATTTTATGGATTTTTTTTTATGTTTTCCGGTGAAGCTACCTCATTAGGGCGTCCAGAGCGTTCAGAATGATTTGTATCTGTATAACCGCGTTAAAATTCAGCATATCAGTAAATGATGAGTGATTTTCCAGGGGCAGAGTCCCCGAAACATTTATCAAGCCATTGCTTTGCTTGAACGGCATTTTTTTCCATCAAAAAACAGTGTTTGATCAACACACGAAATTCGATTTTTTCCATCGTTTTGAAAATATCAAAAGTAGCGTGACTAAAACCACCGTAACTTGTAAACCAATCGTCGAAATGTCATGAAATTTTGACACGTATCGTTTGAAGGCTGGTACTTCCCAAAAATCATATGGATTTTTGAAAAGGGCGACATCTACGTGCCAGACCAAAAACTTTTCAGCCTACGTGTTAGATTATATGTTTCGTGTAAACATAAAAGAATGCGTAGGTAAAGAAAACATACCTGGAGGATCGTATTTAAATCTCTCCATCTGCCTTTTCTCCCAGTCTTGAACCACTAATTCAGTCTTCAATTTAATGGCTTTTGAAGAAATCTCGAAAATATCCATACCACTAATGGTCAAAACTTCGTGGCTAAGGTTGCCAGTGGGGTAAAAGAGTTTGTCCTGAGCCTGAGATAACATTTGGTACCACAGAGGATCTTTTTCGTTAGCATCTAAACAACAAATTTATAACACTACACAAACGTTATCACCACTACACTAAACAACTTTATGTTAGCATCAACAGGAGTTTCAATCATCGCAACTGATAATGCTAAATTGGTTAGGAAACACACGCGTCGACTGAAAAAATAAAGTTTGTTTGGTGTAGTGGTGATTACATTTACATTATATGTATATTTATATACATATATATATATATATATATATATATATATATATATATATATATATATATATATATATATATTATATATATATATATATATATATATATATATATTATATATATATATATATATATATATATACATATATATATATATATATATATATATATATATATATATATATATATATATATATATATATATATAATATATATATATATATAGTTACGTGCGAAAGTTTTGGGACAAGAATATTTTTGGGAGAAGAGAAAAAAACTAAATATACCATCATAAACTACTTTAATTATACTGAGTACATATGCAACTAAAAATCTTCTACTATAAATAACAATCATTCCTAATAAAAATAACATTTTTCAGTTATTCATAAGGCCAACTTCTAAGAAACTGTGTTTTACTCAATCATACTTACATTTCTGATGGTGAATCCAGGTAAACATCAAGAATTTAGTTCACCTCATAATTGTGTATTAATATCATTGAGGGAAGACGCCGAAACGCACGTCATTAAACATTCGGAAAACTGTTATAATGTTGTATGGTAAAGGAAAAGTTTTCACGTGAAACAGCTGAACTTTTATCTATAGGAAAAACAACGGTTAACAATATAATTAAAAAATGGGAAATTACAAGTACTCTGAATGATAAACCATGTTCTGGAAGACCAAGGAAAACAACTATTCGTGTCGTCAAATTAATTAAAAGAAAAACAGTTGCAGACGTAAAAACGAATGCTGCAATTATTGCACGTGAATTACGTGACGAAAATTTAGCTGAGAGTACTGTTTCTCGTAGACTAACACAAGTTGAACTTGTTGGACATGTCGGAATAAAAAAACCGTTCATCAGTAAAAAAAAAAAAGAAGGCCAGATTAGAACTTGCAAAATACACCAAAATTAGACAGTTGGAGACTGGAAAAAAGTGCTGTTTTCGGACGAAACTAAAGGTAATTTATTTGGAAATGATGAAAGAAGATATGTTCGACGACCAAACTGTACTACACATGATTCTCGGTATCAAATACCGACTGTTAAGCATGGTGGTGGTAGTATTATGCATTGGGGGGCATTTTCCTGGCAAGTTCAATAGTTAGAATTGAAGGTACTATGGACGCTGTTATGTATAGAGATATTCTATCAGAACATATGTTTCCTTATGGACGTCGAAGGTAATGATCCGAAACATCGATCCAAGCTTTTACAAGCATTTTTCAGAAAGAATAACCTTCGAGTTTTAGAATGGCCAAGTCAATCCCCGGGCTTGAACCCCATAGAAGATTTGTGGGAAGAGTTGAAAATGAAAGTAGGGGCCCAGAATTGTTCTAACAAACGGTGCTCCCTGGAAAAAAGTTCAAGAAGAGTGGGCCAATATCACAACAGACAGAATTCTCAAATTAATCGAATCGATGCCTCAACGGTGTGCCGCCGTATTAGCTTCGAAAGGTATGGCTACAAAATATGATATGACTTTATCTTTTACTGCCAGTTTTCTCTGAGTTATAGTAATTTTTGCTATGTTATATACATCTTTATTGTGAAATTTGAAGTTGGTCTAATACTTATGAATAGCCGAAAAATGTTATTTTTTTTTATAAATGATTGTTATTTATAGTAGATTTTTGAGTTGTATATGTTGTTGTTAGTATAATTAAAGTAGTTTATGATGGTGTATTTGGTTGTTTCTCTTCTCCCTTTATAACTCAATTAATCACATAAATACTTTTTAGCTTAAAACTAACGAGGATTAGTATTAAAAACAACTACGGAAACATTCTATTTAGAAATTACGTCATTGTTATAAAAATATAAAGAAAATTAATGTCAAAAGTTTCCATACACTCAAGAACTGCACTGAAAAAAAACACGTTATAATCGATCGCATTTTATCAAGCTATCTATTGCTCGCTAAATTGAAAACAAATAAATAATTTTCGGCCATACTTTATAATCTGTCACTTGTTGCTTGTAATTTTGAGGTGGGTTTTCAAAGTAGTATTAAAAATTAGCGAGAGGAATTGTGAAATTGCATTTCAAGTTCGATAGATCATAATTGTTTTGTGGAAAGATGGAAAATCGTACAGAAATATAGGAAAAATTGTTAAAAAGTCGCGTGCTACTGTTCAGTACATTGTAAACTAGTATAAATCAACGGGTTCCTATAAAATTCAACCACGCTCCTGTCGTTCCAAGAAACTGACTCCACGTGAAGAGGCAAATATTGTTAGATAAATAATTATAGATCCCAAGAAAAGTGCACCAAAATTAAAAGAAGAAGTACGGAAACTATTTTAGAACAATGTTTGTTCATAAACAAGTGAGAAATTTTTTACACAGGGCAGGCTATAGGGGGTGTGAAGCCAGGAAAAAGCCGTTAATTTCGGAAGCTAATCGCAATAAGTGGTTGGTTTTTGCTAGGGAATACGTTACTAAACGTTCTGAATTTTAGGAATCCGTAATCTTTAGTGATGAAACTAAAATTAACCTTTTTGGGTCTGATGGCAGAACTAAAGTTTGGAGAAAGAAAAATACCGCATTCGATATTAAAAACATTTGTTCCACGGAGAAGCAAGGGGGTGGCAGTGTCCTGCTTTGGGATGCATGTTCGCTGGAGAGGTTGGAAATTTACATTTTATTAATGGTACCATAGATCAGCATATTTATATGAACATTTTGAGAGACAATTTAAGAGAAAGCGTCCAAAAATTAGCATTCGAAAAAAAATACATTTTCCAACAGGATAATAATCCGAAACATACCGCAAACTTGGTGCGAGAATGGATGATCCATAACGTGCGACAGCAGCTTCATACACCTCCGCAATCACCCGATGTTAACCCCATCGAGAATTTACGGGAGGAACTTAAACGTTCGCAAACATAATGTTTCAAATAGAGGAGAATTAAAAAACAGAATATTGAACGAATGGGAGAACAGCCCGCAGAAGTTACTAGAAAGCTGGTTGCAAGCAGGATAAAAAGGCTACAGGAGATTATCAAAGCCAACGGCGGTCTCACTAAATATTAGTTTAAACGAAGTTGTTATCTTCCGTTAAACTTCGTCAAACTATTATTGGTAATTGTTAAGTGTATGGAGACTTTTTTGATATTAATTGTGTTTACATTTTTATAACAATGATGTAACTTCTAAATAAAATGTTCCGTAGTTGTTTTTAATACTAATCCTCGTTGGTTAAGTTTCAAATATTAATTAGTTAAATAAAACAGAAAATTAATATAGAAAGCAGGAGGTGTATGGAGACTTTTTGAACTATATATATATATATATATATATATATATATATATATATATATATATATATATATATATATATATATATATATACAGTCCCTGGCCAAATTATTAGACGCACTGCAAGATTTCATGTAAAATATTAATTACCGAGTGATATTGTACCGTTTTATTATTTTAAATTGATTTGTTTTTTATTTTTATATTATCCAATCAATTACGTATTTATTTGACATAAATAAAACAGCATTAATTTAGAAAAGCATAAGTTTATTAAGTTTTAAAGAAAAGTGAAATTAATGTTAGTAAAAGTCAATATTTAGTTGAGCCACCTTTAGCCGCTATCAAAGCTTTAATTCTGCGCGGCATGCTATCAATGCAAGATTGTACTGTCTCCTGCATTTGAGGATGATGATTCCACACATGAATAATCTTTTCTAGGAGCTGGGTTTTGTTGGTAATCACATCTTTAGCTACTTCTCTTTTCATCAGCTCCCACACATTTTCAATCAGGGCTATTACCCGGCCAATCCAACAGACGGATATTTTTTTCTGCCAAAAAAGCTTAAACAGACCGAGCAGAGTGGCAGGGAGCTCCATCTTGCATGAAAATGAATGGTTCCCCATTTGGAAACCATTCTCTGAGCTGCGGAATCAACCGATTTTGTAATACTTCTTTGTACTGATCTTGCCTCATTATTCCTTTGACGACGTACAGACGTCCAGTGCCCTTGCCGCTGATGACTGACCAAATCATCACTTTGGTGGGATGTTTAACCGTCGGGACGACACAATCAGGATGAAACTTTTCTCCATGACGACGACGCACATACTGAGCTTTATTCTGCAAAATTTCGAATGTGCTTTCGTCACTGAAGCAGACCTGTCAAAAATAGGAAAAATATATAAACTTCCATGTTTATTTGCTTTATTTAACTGAAAATGATAATAATGTATCAATTATTGATTAAATTGCTGTATCTTACCGATCTCCAGAAGTCCACATCTTTGTCTTGCCATTGTTTGGCCCACTTCAGGCGCTTTGCTTTCATTGCAGCTGTTAACTTGGGCTTCCTGGCGGGGCGACAGGCCTTAAAAACCTAATTCTTTCAATTTTCTTCGAACAGTGCGCTCAGAAGCATTTACTAGCATCCTGGAGTTGTAATTTTATTACCTTTGTGGTAGCAAATCTGTTTTCTACACAAATTTTCTTCAAACATCTCTTTGACCGTGGAGTGAAAATTGGTTTTCTACCGCATCTTTTCTTTCTTTTCGGGCTTAATTCCTTCCCTGACTCAATTTTCTTTTTTATGCGTCGTACACTAGCTTCAGAAACGTCCAATCTTCGTGATATTTCTCGGTTTGTAAATGTTTTCGCAATCACAAGGGCCTTCACTTCAGCTTTTTTACGTGGTGAAAGATCGCCTTTTCTACCCATAATGAAAATAGTCCAATTACTTTTTTAAAACACTGCATACAAAAATAAACTAATAACTGAGTAGTATAAAACTGTTAAACAATCACAGTCCATAAAGCCACAGAAACACGTCCGTACCTGACTCGATTCCGATCGCGACTGATACAGGTTTGTACTTGTTTACGTTCATGTATCACTTTGTCCACACAGTGTTGCCATATGTTAAAAATAAATACAAATATGTAGTCTACAACAATTCTTTTAAA
This sequence comes from Pachyrhynchus sulphureomaculatus, assembly GCA_019049505.1. Taxonomy (NCBI): domain Eukaryota; kingdom Metazoa; phylum Arthropoda; class Insecta; order Coleoptera; family Curculionidae; genus Pachyrhynchus; species Pachyrhynchus sulphureomaculatus. The sequence continues at coordinate 28,407,751 of CM032446.1, forward strand.
TAAAAATCAATAATATTGTAGTTTAAATATACCATTATTGCATAAAAACTTTTAAGAAACATAAAATTACTAAAAAAAATACAGTGCGTCTAATAATTTGGCCAGGGACTGTATATACATACATATATACTTATATATATATATATATATATATATATATATATATATATATATATATATATATATATATATATATATATATATATATATACATATATACATATATACATATATACATATATATATATATATATATATATATATATATATATATATATATATATATATATATATATATATATATACATATATACATATATACATATATACATATATATATATATATATATATATATATATATATATATATATATATATATATATATATATATGTATATATATAGGGTGTTACGAAATTCACTGCATATATTGAAATGGGTGACTCGTGGGGTCATGTAGAAGCACATTCGATCCTTTTTTTCAAATTCGAAAATTTTTGAAAAATTAAAAAAAGGGGGCAACACTCCCTTTTACCAAGTTATTTATAAATTTAACCTGCCTATAAAATACTGACATCGACAAGCAATAATTCCTTGGAAGGCCGAAGAACAAACGATCATTGCCTCTTAACAGGTGATTTTTCAAAGTAAAGGAGTGTAGGGAAATCAACCCACTAAGAATATATATTTAACGTTGATGAGAGTGGATTTTCCACCATTCAGAAAAAAATGCAAAAAGTTGAGATTAAAAAGGAAGAAACAAATCGGCGCAATCACAAGCGGGACAATAGGCCTTGTGTTGTGCCAGGGTGCCTGGATACTATGTGCCACCAATGCTTATATTCAAAAGAATGAGACAAAATCCTGAATTGGGGAATGGCACACCTTCTGAGGGCGTTGTCACCATTCCAGACACTGGCTGTATTAACTGAAACTTATTTGTAAAATGGACGAAACATTTTACAAGCGTAGCAAAGCCAACCCCTGAAAATATGATGGTACTTCTGATTGATAGAAATACAACACATTCGAATAACTTGGAGACGTTAACCATAGCGAAGCCTAATGTTACAACTGTCAGGCCTTACTATACATCGGCTTTAGCCACTGAACGTATCTTTTTTTTTAAACCTATGGACAATTATTATATTCAAGCAACAGAGAAATGGTTGAGGACAAATCTAAGTCGTCAAGTAACGCAATATCAAGTTTATCTGCAGCTTAGCAAAGGGGTAATCATTGGCACCATTGTGAACGGATTTAAAACGGCTGGAGTTTGGCCGGTCGACAAAACGTTTTTCCCGCATTTGGGGTATTTCTAATACATAATTACCTGGTTTTTGTGCGTTAGAGTCAGAAAGTACCAACACTTTGTATAAAGCAGGTTTTTTCAGTCGGTCAATAGATAAAATTAAACCTAATTTGTTGATATGAAGTTTATGAGTTATCAACACAACTGCTCCGGGTACCAAGAGTTTCTGGATTTTAGGCGAATTTAATAATTTTGGCTAAAAAATTAAATAATCGTTAAAAAACTTTTATATCATTATGATCCTAAACTTTTAGACATACTCTACAGCACAAACTCTCAAAATCTTTTATCTTTGAACTAGTCGGTCAAGTGAGAACGTGTTACGCATTGTTCATTAAAAAAAAAGGATTTATTTAAAAGTTTTTTTTAACATACATCTGCTTACGACGCCGTCTCCTCACTAGGTTTGTCGATCCATATAGCTAGAACTTTAGAGGCTGCTGCTCGAAAAATATCACTGGAAGCACATCCAAACCACCCTCTCATGTCCTTCAGCCAAGAATTCTGTCATCTTCCAATCGATCGTTTGCCCTTTTTTTTGCCTTCAATAATTAGACGTAGCAATTCGTACTTTGGGATCCTCATTATATGTCCGAAGTGGAGGGTGACCCATATGTATGGAATAATGATTCCATAGATCAGTGTATCAAAAAAATGTTTAAATAAAAGTTATACGGCGCACATGCTGACGTTGACGACGACGACTAGAGAACAATATATATTTAAAACTCTTTCTTTTCTCAACACAGACAAATTTCAAGTATTAAATAATGACCCAACAAAAGTCTACCAAAAATTAATAAATTCTACTTTAAAAGATGTCACAATTTTCAATGATTTTGAAAAAAGTACTTTAACAATAATGAACTCACAGACTCCAAAATTATATTCCCTAATTAAATTATATAAAAAGGATTTCCCTATTAGACCAGTGGTATCGTTTGTTACGGCACCATCAATCAAATTATCACAAAAACTCATCCCTTTACTACGACAACATTGCAAATTTAAACCGAAATATTTACTTACCGGAAAATTCTAGAATTATCTCATTTGATGTACAAAACTTATTTCCTAGTATTCCACCATATAAAGTCATAGAATTACTAGATAAGCTCTTAATCAAGAATAAAGTAAACGAAATTATTAAACGGGATGTTTTAGATTTACTTACGACATGTTTGGATCAAAAACTATTTTGAATTCAACGATAACTTTTATACATCTAAAGAAGGTCTAATAATGGGCAATCCTTTAAGCCCTTTACTAGCGGAAATTTTCATGGATCATTTAGAACTAAAAATTCATCAAAACGCGGTAAGCAAAAATATTGTTTACTGGTATAGATATGTTGACGATATCATTTCCTGTTTCACGGGAACAGATAGACAACTAACAATCCTCCTTAACTTCCTAAATAATTTGCATCCTAATATTAAATTCACCTTAGAATTAGAAACCAATAACTCTATAAATTTCTTAGACATATCTATATCAAAAGTGAACATTAAACACGATTTCTCGATTTTTTACAAACCTTCACATACTGACACAGTCATACACAATAGTTCATCCCACCCTTATACTCAGAAAATAGTAGTTTTTAACTCTTTCATACATAGATTGTTACATATCCCTATGACTAAAACTAATTTTAACAAAGAATTCAACATAATCAAACAAATAGCAATTAATAATGGATATGACCCCATCATTATAGATAATATCTTAAATAAAAAAACCTTTAAACAAGCAGCCTCTCTAATTTATCCCACAATTAATGACAAAAAAGAAAAATTTAGTACACTCACATACACAGGGAAAATAACCAGAACAATTTCCAAACACTTAATAAAAAAAAACAATAAAATAGCATTCAAAATCAGTAATTTCTTAGGGAGAATAATTTTGAATAACAAAACCAAATCTAAGAAATCCTTAAAATCAGGAGTTTATTTATTACTACTAAAATCTACGTAGGACGAACTGGTAGATCTTTTGAAACTCGCATTAAAGAACATAAACATAGTTATTTAAAAAATAAGAACAATTCACATTACACCCATATAATAAACGAATCCCATAATTTTGATGATACGTTAAAAATCCTACATGTAGAAAATAAATCTAAACAATTAAATTTGCTTGAATGTCTTGAAATTAACAAACGGAAAAACTCCAATCTATTATTAAAAGAACATGTAGACTTAAACCATTCATCCTTACTTAATCTTTGTTAGTTCTCTGAAATAGTACACAGATTTGCATTCTTAAAATAATTCTGTCTGTAAATAATATAATAAAATGATTAGCATAATCTTAGGTACTTAAGGATAGTTTTAAGCACTATATAACCAGGATTACTACCAAATATTTTTCTTTGTTATTTACTTCTGAAGAAGCCATTGTATGGTGAAACAATTGTCAGGTGACTTTAAATATATTGGAAATTAAAACATAGTGTTGTTAGTGTTCCGTACGGAACACTTATAAGATCACTTCGGTGTCTGTCTGTCCGTTTGTCACACCTGATTTTCTCCGAAACTATTTGTCATAGAAAATTGAAATTTGGTAATAATATAGGAATTGATGGTCTCATCAGAGCCATGTAGGTTTGAAAGTTAAATTTTGACTTAAGGGGTTAGTTTTGGGGGGTGAAATCAGAAGTGAAAAAAAAAATTTTTACTAGGTAATCAAGTGTGGTGTCAAATGAAAGCTTGTGAAAACACGAGTAAAATATATATATATATATATATATATATATATATATATATATATATATATATATATATATATATAATGTAATACTTGCGCGCACTTTTCTTTGTATTATTTTTAAATAATCGGTCAAGTGCAAGTTGAACTTGCGCAATTAGTGTTCCGTACATTGATTGCTTTTAAAATAAAAAATGTTGTAACGGAAGTATAAAATGATCAGTGACTTCACAAAACACACCCCAAAAAAGTTTTCAACAAAGTTTATTTCCAGTCTTTACTGAAAATTGATGACCTTAAAATTTCTGTTTTTTTTTTATATACCAGATAAATTATTACAGGTAATGCACTCGTGATAATTTTCGTTCAATCTACACCCCGTGGAGAATATTCCAGAATTTTTTCAAAATGTTTTGATAAATACTTTTCGAGATAAGGCGGATGGACAGCGATTTTTCGCGATTTTTTTAAAAAACAATACAAATAAAGGTGCGCGCAAGTATTACATTATATATATATATATTATATATATATATATACATATATATACATATATATATATATATATATATATATATATATATACATATATATATATATATATATATATATATATATATATATATATATATATATATATATATATATATATATATATATATATATATATATATATATATATATATATATATATATATATATATACATATACATATATACATATATACATATATATATATATATATATATATATATATATATATATATATATATATATATACATATATACATATATACATATATATATATATATATATATATATATATATATATATATATATATACATATATATATATATATATATATATATATATATATATATATATATATATATATATATATATATATATATATATATATATATATATATATATATATATATATATATATATATATATATATATATATATATATACATATATATATATATATATATATATATATATATATATATATATATATATATATATATATATATACATATATATATATATATATATATATATATATATATATATATATATATATATACATATACATATATACATATATACATATATACATATATATATATATATATATATATTTTACTCGTACACAAGCTTTCATTTGACACCACACTCGATTACCTAAATCGGAAGTAAAAAAATTTTTTTTTCACTTCCGATTTCACCCACAAAACTAACCTCTTAAGTCAAAATTTAACTTTCAAAACTACATGGCTCTGATGAGGCCATCAATTTCTATATTATTACCAAATTTCAACTTTCTATGACAAATAGTTTCGGAGAAAATCGGGTGTGACAGACGGACAGACAGACAGACACCGAAGTGATCTTATAAGTGTTCCGTACGGAACACTAAAATTCGCGAAAAAACGCTGTCCAACCGCCTTATCTCGAAAAGTAAAAATTTTGGAAAACATTCTGGAATATTCTCCACGGGGTGTAGATTGAACGAAAATTATCACGAGTGCATTACCTGTAATAATTTATCTGGTGTATAAAAAAACAGAAATTTCAAGGTCATCAATTTTCAGTAAAGATTAGAAATAAACTTTGTTGAAAACTCATTTGGGGCGTGTGTTTTGTGAAGTCACTGATCATTTTATACTTCCGTTACAACATTTTTTATTTTAAAAGCAATCAACGTACGGAACACTAATTGCGCATGTTCAACTTGCAGTTGACCGGTTATTTTTATATAATTTTATGTTTTGAACTGTCAATTCGAAGAAATTACGCCATCTTGATTTTCTTAAAATGGAAATCCCTGTATATTATTTGTACGTGATACATGTATGATATGCGTAGCATCCGTCGGTAACACCAAAGGTCGAAAGACTCCAGGCGCTTAGTGGTATTGTCCGTAGATGTCCACGCTTCCGCACCATAATAAAGCACAGAAAGAACATAGCATCGCAAGACACATAATCGAAGTTGTAAGTTGAGGGAGAGATTACATAATACTTTTTTCATTCGATAAAAAAAACTTCGCGCTCTCTCAATCCGTATCTTAACTTCTCGTGAGTGGTCCCATTCCTCATTCAGGTTGCAGCCAAGATAATTGAAATTTTCCATTCGTTGAAGTAGGGTGTCTTCTGCATAGAATTGTGTAGCCACGTTCCTGTTCTTGCTTATTATCATCGTTTTGGTCTTTTTGGCATTCAAAATAACCCGCATTCTCTGCCAGTGTTGATTACATGATCAATAAGTTCTTGCAGTCCTTGGGCGTTGTCTGAGAGTAACACAGTATCGCCCGCGTAACGCAAACTGTTAACTCTAACGCCGTTGACCATTATACCTGTATTTATCTCTTCTAAAGCATCAAACATTTTTTCCGAGTATACAATGAATAAAAGTGGAGACAATACACATTCCTGCCTACCACCTTGTTGTATTTCGATCTCCTCTGATACTTGATCCTGGACTTTTAAAGACGCCTTCTGATGCCAGTATAGATTTCCGATTATTCGTCTTTCTGTAGGATCTATTCTGTTATTTTCTAAGATGGACATAAGTTTGTTGAGTTTTATTCTATCGAAAGCTTTTTTTCGAAATCTATGAAGCAGGCGTAGACATCGCAATTCACGTCCCGCGCTCGCTGAATCAGCACCTGAATACCAAAGAGCGCATCCCTTGTTCCGAGACCACTCTTAAATCCAAATTGAGTATTGCCTATATGTTCTTCAACTTTGGTGCGTATCCTTTCGTGAATAATCCTTAAAAATACTTTCAAGACATGAGACATCAGGTTGACGGTCCTATGTTCACAAATGTTCAAACCAACCAGTCTTTCGGAATTTGTGCAGTGTCCTATATAAAGTTGAAAAAATTGACGAGGGAATCCAAATGTTCATCTTGAATAAGTTTCAAAATTTCTTCGTGAATGCCATCCGGTCCAGTGGATTTACCGCCTTTGAGGCCTTGTATCGCTTTTTTAGTTTCGTCTTTAGTTAAGGGTAAAAATGTATCTTCATTACTCATTGTAGGTTCTAGCCTTTGTTCATCAGCAAACAGATTTTTAATATACCTTTCCCATTCTTTAATCTTGTCTTCCACCTTCCATATAACCTTTCCGGAGTCATTTGTTAAATTTCCCTTCTGTGTTGTCTTTATAATTCCAGCCGCTTCTTTAACTTTTTTATGTAAATTCATTGTGTCGTTCTTTTTTTCAAGTTCCTCTATCTCTGAACATCGCTGGACCAAATGTACGGAGCTCATTGGAGATTATGTTGAGAAAGAAATATTTATTTTTGCAAAAAAATGCTATTTATCTTGTTTTTTACAAGATTTTTCAATCCACTCTCATACAAGAAAAATATTAATTATTAGTCTCGTGAAAACCTGAAATTATTTAGTGACGTAGACAGAATCTACGGCCATGAATTTCAAAGGTTTGTTTTAGGGGAGAAATAAAAAATAATGGATTATTAATATGACAGAACACAAGGATGCTCTCATTGGCAAGGGGGATGGTGCATCTTTCATCCCTCATTCAAAGTTTCAATAAATCCGATTTTGAGAAGACTGCGTTTTATTGTGCTAGCCATTCTTCTTTAGCTTCTTTGATTTTCCTTTTGATTTTCATGTTAAGCTCCCTATATAAATCTTCATCTCTATTTTTGTGTATTCTTCTCTCTTCAATTAACTGAAGTATTTCGTTTGTCATCCATATATTCCTTTTTTGATGTCGGTCTGTTATTAAATTACTATTCGCTGTGGACGTTATGGCCTCATTTAAATTATTTCATTGTTCTTCCACTGTCTGTTGTGATGTTTCTGTTATGTTGGACATTTTTTCACATTCACTCATTTTGAACTACCTGCCTAACGTCATCATTTCTTAATTTTGTAACATTATTTCTCTGTTTGGCTTTCTTTTGTTGGGGTTGTTTGAGCCTCAGTGTCACAGTTAACAGCAGCAAGTTGTGGTTCGAAGATATGTCAGCACCAGGATACGCTTTTGCACATATTATGGAGTTTCTAAATCCGTTTATTAACCAAAATATAGTCTATTTGGTTCCTGATTATTTTGTCTTTACTATCTCCTGGTACTTTCCACGTATATAATCTCACCGGTGGCAACTGAAATTGAGTGTTCATAATGGAGACCCCGACGAGATAAAAAGAACAGAGATAGACCACTAACAAGATAGTGCGATGACATCAAAAGAGCGACAGGAAATTGAGTTAACACCGCTCAGGACAGAGATCAGTGTAAGTTCTTAGAGAAGGCCTTTATCCAGCAGTGGATGAGGATGGCTGATGATGACTAATGCCTTGTGGTAAATCTGGAGCATTTTTTTCAGCGTTCAAATTGTAGGTAAAGCTAAGGGCTTTTCAAAAAACTTTTTTCCGAAAGACAACTCCAAAACATGGACCTTCACAGGATATTTCACGATGCGCTGAACCAATCGGTAGCAAAAAATACATTACTCCAGTCTCGATCCATGTTTTCCTCTGCCCACGCGAGTCGTTTCTCTCTATGTTTCTCGCTCAGCAATGGTTTCTTGATTGTACTCCGCCACTTCAAGTCGTTGGCCCGGAGATGAATGTGAATCGTTTCAGACGATATTTTCAAACCTTTCTGCTTTAGTTTTTTACGCCCCTTGGCGTAAAATTAATTGAGGATTTCGGGAAAACATGTTCATAATCATTTTTTCGTCCTTGTCCGATACTGTTCCTCTCGAATCACGTTCTGGTAGATCAACATTTTTTTTAACTAAGAGTATGGTTTCAGCCACTTGATAATGAACATCCTCCACTTGCCCATATACTTAGCAGCCGCTATAAGTGTAATTTTTTTGACCTTTTGGATGACTACATAGGAACACAGCCTCGAAGCGCGAAAACATATGCAGCACTCATGTTCGATAATGTTTTATTTGACCATGATAAATCATTGTTTGCAAGGGTGCCAACAATAAACTTCACGTTCTTACTTGGCCGACTGTATCAAGGATTTTCTGTATATCTGATTTAATCAATGGGAAGTTAGATGGATGTAAATGCTCACTGATCACGCAACAATAAACATAAAGCTTTTTTATTTTCTTTATTACCATGACTTCACTTCTTTTATCCAAATAGGCACTGCAACTTTCAAAATATTTAACAAGCGGCTGCAAATAGCTACTTAATTGATGTTTGTTTAGTTCTTCTAGCTCCTTCTCCGTCTTTTCCATCTCTATTTGTAAATCTGCAACTTTCTTCTGATGATCAGCTTCTCCAAAACTTCTCAACATCATACCTTCGACGCTAAGACTTTCAACTCTTAATAAACTAAGCACCTAAAAGTGATAATTATAATATAAATAATCATATAGAGTGCTGCAAAAAAATCTTATTCCGAGTCAACTTTTTTTTTAATAGGACACCCTGTATATTTCAACGGATAGAGTTAAAGCCTTATTGCTCTTACCATTCCATAAGTAAGTCGAAACTGACTTATTAACTTGTTAGGTAAGCCAGTCATCGTTGTTTTAAGTTCTCCATCTTGAGGAACGTACCACTTACATAGTATAATGACTGTACCCTTTTCGTCTTTACCACGACGTCCGGCTCGACCTAAAAATAAAGAGTTAATAAAGTATAAGTGGGATTAGCGCACTGAGGTTTCTGTATCTACCAATCATATACTATGTAGCACATAATCGTTTAATCCATTAAGGTGCTGCAGAGCAAAACTTCAAAAACAACTGGTTTAATCTATTTTGTCTAAATTTTTCTGACGATTCATAAAGTATACAGTATAGGGTTATGTATGGAATAACATATGGGGTAAATGGCCTCCACGGCTTTGCTGGCACATACGCACTCTTTTGTGGCTGAATTTCGTTGATACAGCGCTTAATTTCCTTTTTTAAGTCGTGGGCTTGTTGGCATAAACCTTAAACTTTAAAAAACCCCAAAGAAAAAAGTCCAACGGCGGTAAATCGCATGATCTGGGCGGTCAATTCTGATCACCAAAATAGGATATTACACGACCAGGAAATGACTCATGCAGTAATTGAATTGTTTCTTGGGCTGTATGGCATGTGGCACCGTCTTGTTGAAACCACATGTCGTCCACATCCATATCTTGCAATTTAGGCACAAAAAAACTGGATTATCATATCGCGATAACGATCACCATTAACTGTTTAAGATCACTAATTGATCCAGTCTCCCTGAATTTTTCAATTAATCTCTTCACAGTTGATGAGGTTAAATCACTATTCCGACCATATTTTGTACGAAAATTCCGAACTGTAGCTGCCAAACTTGCATTATTTTTAAAATATTGCTCTACAATGAAAACACGTTGTTCTTTTGTGTAGCGCTCCATTTTTAATAACTCTGAACTGTCAGCTGTCACGCTGTGTTTTTTGTTTTGTTGGCAACACTTTATCATACAAATGGCGCCAAATTCAAATCTTGCGTGAATTTTGGGACACCCTTTAATAAAGGTGAAAGTAGTAATCTGATAGTAGGTAGGCCTATGGAATTTATCATATTGAGTTATTTATTACTCCATGTTTTTTAAAGATAGAGTCCCCTCTTCTGATCTAACTTAAAAAAACCCTTTTTTGGAAATTAACTTTTCGACTACTCTTTGCTGTTAAATTGGAACTTAAATTACCTTCAAGTTCATAGCACAAGTAACAGGACATGAAAATGACTGACAAACAGAAAGATGATGGGGTACACAAGTTGCAACGTACGAAATATGGAACTGTAGAAAAATTACGAAAACTTACCTGCCATTTGTATATACTCAGCAGGCAAAAGAGTACGCAATGCCTGACCGTCGTGCTTTTTAATAGAATCAAATATCACAGTTCTAGCGGGCATATTGACGCCCATGGCAAACGTTTCGGTTGCAAATAAAATCTAAAAAAAAACATATTAACAGACGCAATTTTAAAAACATATATTCATTTAATTATATATTTTCTCATGGCCTTTTTAGTGTTCCGTACGAAATATTTATAAGATCACTTCGGTGTCTGTCTGTCTGTCTATCCGCCTGCCCGTCTGTCACACCCGATTTTCTCCGAAACTATTTGACATAGAAAATTGAAATTTGGCACTAATATAGGAATTGATGGCCTCATCAAAGCCGTGTAGTTTTGAAAGTTAAATTCTGACTTAAGGGATTAGTTTTGGGGGGTGAAATCGGAAATGAAAAAAAAAAATTTTATCAGATCATCGAGTGGGGTGTCAAATGAAAGCTTGTAAAAACACCAGTTTAAAACTGCACATAATGTAATACTTTTGCATACTTTTCTTTATATTATTTTTAAAAAATTGCGAAAGATCGCTGCGCCCTTTATCTCGAAAAGTACTGATCAAAAAATTTTGAAAAAATTCTGGAATGTTCTCCACGGGGTGTAGATTGGACGAAAATTTTCACGGGTGTATTACCTTTAATAATTTATCTGGTATATATAAAAAAAAATCAAAGTCATCAGTTTTCAGTAAAGATCGGGAAAAAAAAAAAAAAAATTATTTGAAAATTCATTTGAGGTCTGTTTGTGAAATCATTGATCATTTTATGTCTCTGTAACAAAAATTTTTACCTTGATAAGTCCTTTCTGAAATAACATTTCAACAATTTCTTTTACTATAGGCAGCATCCCACTATGATGGATTCCTAAACCTCTACTTAAAATATCCTTCATTTTTACTATTTGGGGTATATTTCGATCTGGTTCCTTTAGAGACCTAAATCAGAATAAGTCCGTCCGTAATTTTGTCTTTAAACGGGAACAGTTTTTAGTTATAAATGAATTACCTCCTGAACTATTAAATTCCGCCATTAGAAAAAAAGTTTTTAACGAAATAAAAAGCTTTTACACGTCCTCTTTTTATTGGGCATAGCACACGTGCGGCAGGGAATTCCTAAAACGCGCCAGGAGCGATGCGTGTGCGGAAAAAAAAAAGCGATTCACGTTGCTTTTGAATAGCTGTAAAAATGGCAAACTGAACCTTATACGGATGTGAAGTATTAGCGCGACGCTACACCATCGAACACTTTCTATGAACATACTTGTAGAATAGACACAAGTCGCCAACTGTTCTTTGATGTTCCAAGGAATCACGGTTGCTGGTGAGTTCTGGGTCTCCAATCGGGCGAACAGGTCTCTAATGAATAGAACTCAACAAATGCAAAGTATGTTTGGGCTTTGTACAGAATTAATAGTTGTTGTGGACGGTAAAGCTTTCTAGTTCGAAATAGTATTCCCAACAGGTGGCGGCCGGTGGCTCTGTGGCGTAGTACTTGCTTGCGATGCAGGTCTCAGATTCAATCCTGGCAGGTCGGCATATTTTTATTTAAGTATATATGGCCTGGTGACGTACATAGGTAGTAGTTGTTAGCAGAAATGCAATAACGTCCATGGAAGTACTACGGGTATTATGTCATCCCCGCCGATATCCTCAAAATATGAAAAAGGGTAAAATATCTATTCAGAGGGAGGTGAACAACAATAAAAAAAAAAAGCTTTTCAGAAGCTCTCTTTACCCATGCCCAGCAAATTGAATGACGATGCTAGAGGAACGGAGTCTCCTGATATAACTATATCGGGTTCAGCAACGTTAACTGTTTTAGAAAAAACTGCCGCTGCGGTTTTTATAGCGTTAAATTCTACTTGGTTCCTGTCACCCCAAGATATTGTAGAACCTCTTGCAGGTCTTTGTTAAGTTGAACGACTTTCTGCTGTCTGCGGATATTTGCAATGAGTATCCGATGTTCGAGCGTTCTCACAAATGCATGGTGGAGTTAGATCGTATTAAATAATAGAAGAAAACCTTGTACTTACTTAGATTTTATATTCAATTTCAGGCACATTTAGTGGACCATATCTTATTCCTTAAATTAAATAGTTTTTGTGGTATATTGCAAAAATATCGTCAAATTTGAGCTACATGGAAGTCAATTTATCTGTATCTTGTAAGGATGCAGACAAAATCTTTATGAAGACAGCGATACAACAAACTCCTGGGCACAATTAAGGACGTTCCCAAGGAGCAGTCGTGCTCAACTTACAGGAGGATCCCTCCTATGTAAACTACCATGCGTACAATAAAAAATAGTTGAGGCGAAGTGCGCATTTCGCCCCGTCTATATGCGCAGGAATACAAAAAAAAATCCCAGTACGTCGTTTAACGGATCTGGCAACGTTACATTCTTACTCTGATCGATACAAGAGTTGTTTATGTTGGGTTTTAATGTTTTGGAGTATTTTTCGAGGTTACGTTTATAGTAAAGATATTTAATAGTGTATAAGTAATGACTTCATGATTAAAAAATGGCAGATTTTTTAAAAGAAACTACTAAAAAATAAATGTCTGCATGTCTAATGTATAGTTCGATCTAAAATTCCTTATGAGAACAGTATGTTCACATGTGACATTTTATTTTGAACTTTGAACGAAGCCCTTCCCTTTTGAAATCACTCAATTTTTCCATATCTAAAAGACTTCTGCAGCCAGTGCATTTCAGATTTCTAGCTAACTCTCTCAATGAAACCATACTGTTCTCATAAGGAATTTTGTAAATACTGGAGTGATAAGAAACCAAGTCTCTGATATTAATTAATATGCTACTTATTTATGTTGAATACTAATAAATATTTGATTTGTTATAAATATTGACTTTTTATTTACGATAATCCATATTTTTTCTATATCTATGAGCCTTTATTAAAAACAGCTGTGCGTTGATGGTATTTCAAACTTCCTGCGCAGTGCGACGTTGCTAAGTCGCGAACTTTTATTCAGCAAGTTAAGCGAGGAAAACTGAAAAACGATTAAAAGTAGCTCACTTTCAACATTTTTTATGAACAACGAATACCGCTTGGTATAATTTTCTTTACAGAAAAATATTTATTATATTTTTAATTGATGATTCTAAGTTTTTCAAAACAATCGTAAGAAAATTACCATTGTTATATTATAAAACATCCGTTTCAACATAGGTCGGAGTAGGGTTCGTACATCAATATTTACAAATTTAGTGCCGCAAGGAGTATTGAATTTTTTTCTACGTATAACGGACACTAATAACTATGGATATTCAAATTTTCTAGATAATCGTAAGAAAATTTATTTTCTTGGGAACGTTCTTAAGACACTTGATCGCTTGTCCGTATGCACAGTTTCGGTTTCTCGCGAACTGACAACCCTCACTACAGAAAATATAGCTATCGCCACAGAAAGCCAGACAAGTGGAACAAAACGTAGCCACATTATCGTTACATTTAATAGAACTTCTACTTGCGCGACATCTCTGAAAAACTCGACGAGGTACAATTTAGCGATTCGGCGGTAATCACCTATTTGTAATTCTGTAGAGTTAGCTATATTTTCAGTGCTCTCACGTACAAATAGCCCAGTCGCCAGGGGTTTTTAGCTCTCATTATATGTTAACAGGCTGCATTTTGGCGCACAGGTAATTTTTTGGATGTAGAATACGATAAAAAAAATTCCTAAAGTTTGATGTATGATAAGCTACAAAATCCAAAATAAAAAATTCGAAAAACTAATCGCACCCACGTGAAAGAGCGAGAAATTTTACAAAAAAAAATAGCATATAGATTTTTTTTATTAGAAGTCTACGCGCACCGCTCGAAAGTTAATCTTACTTTTTTTCAGAGCGTAAAAAAAATAAAAAAGATAGCCTTTTAAAGAGGAAACTTTCGGCTTTCCGATGATACCAATACTTTTTATTTTTGTCGCTTTATTATTTATAAAACTTAAAACGAAATTTTTGTTTGTATATACACCTTACGTCTCAATATAAGAACAATTAAAAATACCCACATTGTCTGTGTTATTTAAAAATTAAGTGTTAAAATAGGAAAATTTGCCTGCTGTAGTGCGCTGCCGGCAATTTTACGTTCAAAGCAGTACGAAATGGTAAAAAAAAGGACAATTTTTTAAAAATTACAGTTAAAAGTATACTTGATATTAGAAAATCATTAAAAACTTTTAAAAAACCTTTTTTTTGTAATTTTGCTCTTAAAAAAGTGTTCATGATAAACCTATTTTTTTTTGCTTATTATTAATCATACAACTTAAACTTAAAATAAAAAAAATAAAATATTTAAAGATGGGAAATGAAAGATAAAAGTCTAAGCTTTAAGTATAAAGTATTTATATTTCATTTAAACATCCAGGCAAAGAAAATATTAATGAAAACACAAAAATTCAAAATTCTTCGAAGAAATTAAATGAATTACGTACTCTCTGGCCGTCATATTGAATCTGTCATTTTGAATTTTTCAAATCTGTCATCGGATTTTTAATCAACACCCCGAGAAACCCCTGATAGTCAATTTTGAAAATATTTAACGGTATACAGAAACGTTAATTTAATCATAAATGAGGTTGGAAGCATGATTCCCACTGAAACTGAAGGAGATAAACCAGCCATTGTATTTAAAACATTTTTTTTTGAATTATGTAAAATTAAAAAAAATAATCTACATACTATTTTTTTGTAAAATTTCCCGTGGTGCTATTAGTTTTTTGATAACTTTTTTATTTTTAGAGATATTTGCGAAAGACCGTATCTTTCATTTTATTTTCGATTGTATAAGCTTAGCGTATACCAGGGGTGCTCAAACTTGAACTGCTGGCGATCTACCTCAATATTGTTAGACTACGATCGATCAACTCTGAGAGGCTGCAAGTAAGTGTGATGCAGGATTGTCGTCTAGGTAGGGTGTATCGTGGCATAGATATTAGTTTTCCGCACAATATACATTTTTTTAGTCAAGGTAAGTGTAGGTCTGCTCTAAAACGTCAATGAAAAAACTCTTATTCAAAATTGCGAGTTTATTGGTTCTTACAAAACAAACGAGTTCTAGTGTCTAAACTTAACTAAAGAGTGACTTTGGATGTTGAAGCGTGGCACTGCGTGTCCTCAGCATACTTTTCATAAGATAGTACGTAATTACCGAGTGCTAATCGCAAGCATGATGACATATGTTCGTCAGTTAGTCGATTGCGATATTTTGACTTAATTATCTTCATTTCAGAAAACGCAGACTCGCACAAGTAAGTTGACCCAAACATTGCCGTCAGTTGACGGGCGATTTGCCTTAGATTCGGATATTTATCTTCAGATATAAAACACCAGAATTTTGTATCAGATGCTGTGGCTTTAAGATGTATATCTGATATAATCTGCACTAACTCATTTTCAACAGAACATGAGTCCATGTTAAACTAACTTGCTATTTCGGTAGCTAATTCCTCAATGTTTTTACACGAAAAAGGATGATAACTCATAAATGATGCGATATTTGCCAATTTACTGAAATCATAAAAACGTATTTTGAATTGGCCCAAAATATTTGATAATTCTGCCTCATAAATATCATAATTCAACTGAGGAATCCTTGCTTTCAAAGACCGAAAATTTTTCAGATCCTTTCTTTTCAGTTGATCTATCATAAGTTGCAATTTACTTTTGAATGCGTTTATTGCGCAGAAAAGCTGTTATTTCGGGCAATAATTCTTGAAACCTTTCTAGGAATTTTCCGCGACTCAACCACCTGACGTCCGTGTGAAGAACTAAATCAGTGTGTTCAGCTGACTCACTATCTTCCGACTGCAATTTAAAGAGCCGTCGTTGCAAGCTACGTGCATGGATAGAATTCACAATTTTTATTGCAATGCCCATAATCTCCTCCATCTTTAGAACTTTTGAACACAAAACTTGTTGATGTATAATGCAATGGAAGGAGAAAAATGAAGGGAAATCATCATTAGCTCGACACAATGCCACAAAACCGTTTTCGTTTCCAGTCATTGCTGGTGCTCCATCGGTTGTAATGCACACTAGTTTATATATTGGTAGCTTGTAGTTTGTTACAAAATTGAAGAAAACGTCAAATATATCTTCGCCACGGGTCTTTCCTTTCAGGGGAATCATTGTCAAAAACTCTTCCTTAGCCGACATGTCATTGAATACCATTCGAATAAAAATACACAGCTGGGCAGTGTCTGTTATATCGGTGGATTCGTCGAACTGTAAAGAAAAGTATGTACATTCCATGATATCATGTTTTAGTTTATCTGCCATGTCCTGACTCATGACCTCAACACGCCTTGTGACAGTCGGACGAGATAACTGAAGTTCTCTAATAGCAGACATAATCTGTTTTATTTTTAAAATCTCCAAATAAAGTCTCACCCGCTTCCTTCACAACCAATCCATCATCAAATGGTTTCTTGTGTTTCGCCAATATATGAGATATTTTAAATGACGCGATCGTTGCAGCTTTTGATTGTTTAGCTGGTCTTATGAACATGGTTTGTTCTTTTTTCAAACAAGTTATCAAATCACGTACTTTTCGTTTTCTTAATTCACTCTGTAACGGAAAATCCTTTTCATAGTTTTTATGAACCGTTTTATGATGTCTCTCTAAGTTCTCACGCTTAGGTATTGCAACTGACGCACGCAATGAGACAAATGCATTTATCCTTTACCATACAAAAGAAAAATTCTTCCTCCCAATCGTTATTAAAATGATAAGTTGTACTTTTCTTCGCCGCACTCATTTTGGACTATTTATTAATAAACTTTGTATCGATGTATCGCCTTCAAGTTACAACTCAGACTGACTCCGATTCCTGCAGGCGCAACATTTATATCGGCGCGAACGAAGTCTCGAATGTTCCCGTCAAACCCGCCGCCCGAAGTTTCTAGAAAAATCGGCGGGAATCAAAAACGCGGCTTTTCTTTGACAAGTACCGCGCGTTCCTTTGATAAAGCCGCCTTTTGCCGCTAGCAGGGGGTTATTACGATAAAAGAAAGTGATGAGGGGGTTATTCTGGCCTAATTGTGGATCGAATAAATTTTAGTAGTTTATTCATTACATTTTGTTTTAGTTACCTAAAACAAAATCTGTGAATAGTTTTATATCGGAATTTTTTTCTCGAGATCGACTCAAAAAGCACTCGCGATCGACCGTTTGAGCACCCCTGGCGTATACTTTAGAGCAGCAAACTTTTTAATCGTATTCTACGTCTAAAAAACTACCTATATCAAAAAATGCAGTCTGTTAACATTTGATGGGAGCTTTTCGTCAACATTTGCCTCTGACGATTAGGCTAAAAAGGCAAACTCCGCAACAAGTCAAACAAATGATGTTTAACGAAATTATTTTAAAAAAAGTTTTAAATTAATAGGTAAACTGATTGCAAAAAATATTTATAAGAAATATTAAAAACGAGAAATTACCTGATACACTTATTAAAAAAGAACTGAATCTCCGACTTTTCTTTCTGGGTTGTCAAATCCAGATTCGACAATATTTCAGCGTTGGAATCGCATTTTTGCCTTGAAAATATGAAAGCCACCACGGGAAGCAGTTCGCATTTCCTTAAATGATCCACTAAGCTACTCCAGAGTGTCTTTTCCTGTTGTTTATTTAGAAATTTTATGTTCTGATCCTTGATCGGTTCAAGAGCATTTTTAGCTTTAACATATCTGAAAATAAATGTTTGGATATATTACTTTCCGCTAATTTTAATTTAAAAAAGGCTCGAAAAAATTAAAATTCCCCACCAACAAAATTACAAATTAAAATTTCCGTTTTTTATGAAATTTATATTTTTCTTTTATTACTTCTATTGTTGCAATAAAGAAATATATTGACTATTTATGATACAAGTACGAGTAAATTGAGAACATATTTATAGATCTCGGCACCTAATTTTATATAAAAACAAATTAACTCTAAATGTTAATAAATGCTTCAATATGACATTTACAAATAAATTGGATCCCGTTAACTCTAATTACCACATAGGGGGTATTCCCATTAAGAGTTGTAACATTTTTAAAGATCTCAGAGTCCTTTTTGACCTCAAACAAAAGTTTGTTAAATTTGTTGCATTTAAGAGGGTTGGGTATATCCTACTAAAGATCTGGAACAGAGCTTCCTTCTACATAGATTTCAAATACCGTCTTTAATAGTAGACATTATATATTAGTTCAATTTTTACTTAACTTACTATCCACAGTAACTACATTTGTTTATAGTCCAGGCTAACTAATTATCAATACTCTTTTGAAATAGTTATTATAATTATAATTACGACCCACAAATATTGACCCGCTTTTTAAAACTTCTTGTACTTACCCTTCATTACGCCATTTCTCTGCGTCCAAAATTAAAAATCTATTGTCTCTACTACCGCCCCATCGTCCTGTATACAAAAAATGTTGTAGGGGCACTGGCCTTTTCGATGTTGTCACTACGTAAACTTTTCTAAAAGAAGTGAAGTACATAGATAGAGTCGTTCTAGTGTGTAATTTTCATTTCACCATTCGACTTTACTAAGAATATGACATTACTAATGACTAAAAAATTTACAACAAAAGGAAAATGGGGTAGGGTAGGGAGTTAGAAGGGTTTTTACATATATATCCAGCTATATACTCTTTTCAGTGGTCTTGAAGAAGTGTGAAAATTAGGTTATTTTCTCATTACTATCAATTTTAATAGGGGTAGGGAGGAACGAGATGGTAGAATCTTATATAGGTTCAATAGCTTTATAAGAATTTTTCCAAGGTGATTGGATGGAAGAAAGTATAAATCTTAAGCATACTTATTTATATTATAACATATGAGGTGTCAAAGACGTAGGGAAGAGTAACTTCAAATCTGTCTTGTCATGGGTCTTTTTCGAAATTCTTTCAGTCAACGAAATTATAGGATTACTGTCTCTGCTATAAGGAAGTATCATATTTGTAAAAAAAAATTCTTTTTAGGCTAGAACAAAAACATATTTTTTTAACTTCCAACCTCATAACAAATAATATTAATTATCGCAAAAATAATAATCTAGCCATACATCTCATCATCATTTACATATTAAGAATTTACAACCAAACATTTTTACAAATTTACAAACCTGTAAATTTTTTTTTATCTATATCGTCCACATTTGAATTTTATTCTTTAACATACGTACATATTTGGTTGGCAGAGAGCATATATTTTGTTCGATGTGATTTTGAAAAGGAAGATTATAGTTTTTTTATTCATTAAATACTTTTTTTGATTATTTCAACAAGGTAAATATTTATTTTTTTTTACTAATATTTCGGAATAAAGTGGTTTTGTATTAAGTTATTCTTTAGTGCGAAATAGTCAAGTTTAATGTTTATTTTAAACCTACATGGGTGCAAGGAAAGTACTGAGTAAATCAGTTTACCAGTTTTTTTAGATGTACTCTACAGATAAAGTATTTTCTTTCCATGGACATTCTGTATATACGGAACAGTACTATTGCAACATAAAAATAAACACATAAAACAGTATAAATAATGAATGTCAGTCATTTTGCACGTTTTTTTTTGGTATTTATGATGAATTTTAAAAGCACTGCTATGTTATAAATTACATAAACCTAATAAGATAAAACAACATTTACCTCTGATGTGTTCTTCCTAACCAATCGGCAAATTCTATAGTATTTGGCACGGTGGCACTAAGAAGGACTACACAAACGTGCGCTGGGAGCATGATAAGTACTTGTTCCCAAACATGTCCTCTGTCTCTGTCGTTTATATAATGCACCTAAAACCGTAGAATCTTTTTAATAATAGCAGCCCCAATTTACATCTGATTGTCATAATGTAATTTTTTAAATAAACCTTATCCTCCCATTCCAAAACTATATGCTTTGTCCATATGATTTAAAAACCATTTTTTTTAGAAATTAACGTTTAATTAAACAATTAGAAAGAAACAACGTAAAATACCTTTATAGATCAACGTCAAAGTCATAAATATGAAAGGTCATATGTATATGTATGTGTGTGTATATATATATATATATATATATATATATATATATATATATATATATATATATATATATATATATATATATATATATACAGTACAATCCCGATTATCCGAATCGCGATTATCTGAAATTCGGCTTATCCGAAACAAACTTTTAAAAACCAAATTGTATTCCCATTAAACGAAAAAATCCCCATTATTCGAAACAGACGATGAGTGGTTTCCATAACGCTCCCCGACGTCTAAAATTTCATTGATGTGTCTATGTTTTGGTTAGTCGACGAGTGTTATAAGTTACTCATTATGTCTATTATTATCGCAGAGGTAATAGTTTCGTTTTAATAGATATTTTACAAAATGGAGCGTCATAATAATAAGCGTAAACGTGTTGTTATTACCTTAAAAGAGAAACTTTAAGCAATTCAACGTTTAGATAATGGTGAACTTCTTAAAAATATAGCGAAGGATTTAGGTGTAGCCGTGAGGCAGTGAATTTAAGCGAAGAGTTGCCGGTTATTGAAGCTCCTGTAAATTTTGTGTGTGATGGATGGCTAGACAGGTGGAAAAAAAGACATGGTGTACGTCAACTGAAAGTTTGTGGAGAAAGATTGTCGGCTGATGTATCTGCTGCAAACAAATTTGCAGAGAATTTTGAGCAGCTTATGAAAGAACATGGTTTACAACCAGACCAAATCTATAATTGTGATGAAACAGGAAATGTTGCCGCCGTCAAATACCTTAGCTTCAAAAACGGAAGCTGGAGCACCTGGTTACAAACGTAGCAAAGAACGTATTACTGGTCTTGCATGCGGTAATGCTTCTGGAAGACACAAACTCCCATTATTATGTATAAGTAAGTCAGGAAATCCACGAATCTTTAAGAATATTCGTCGCAATGCTTTTCCTGTTTTGTATAAAAATCAAAACAATGCCTGGATAAACGCGACTCTATTTAAAAGACTGTTTTTTGGAGATTTTGTTCCCAAAGTTCAACTTTTTTAAAAATAACATGGATATCCTAGAAAATGTATTCTGTTACTAGATAACGTCCCCACTCACCCAAGTGCGAAGCAACTTGAAAGTAGGGAAATAAAAGCAATGTTTTTGCCTCCTGCTCTAACTTCTCTCATTCAGCCTACGGGTCAGGGTGTACTGGAAAATTTAAAACGCAATTACAGGCGTTTATTATTGGAGCATATTTTAGAAGAAGTAGATGAAGGTGGCAATCTTACTGATTGTCTAAAAAAGATAAATTTGAAAAATGTTATATATTGGATAGCTTCAGCCTGGAATCAAGTAAAGAATAGTAGTCTAGAAAAATCTTGGTCAAAATTGATTCCACAAGAGGAGAGACATTACTCAGAGGCAGAAACAGAAGGTAATGAAAGTTTACATCAAATTATTACAAGAATATCAGGATGTTTGTAAATGGTTAAACAGTGATAGTGTGGAAGATGAAATGACTGACCAAGAATTAATTAAAAGTGTATGCAAAAATGCTAATAAAATAGACAGTGATGACGATGATGATAACGAAGTAGAAGCCACTGACAATATTCCACTAAAAATGTCACATTCAGAAGGACCAGAGGTCCTAGAAAAAGCGTTAACTTATGTAGAACAACAAGAAAATGCAACCGCCGCGGACGTTTTGCTTATCCAACGTTGGAGAGACATAGCAGTCAAAAACAGAACTAACGCAAAACGAGTGCAGTTAAAAATTACCTCATTTTTAAGACATTAAAGTTAAGGATGAAACTGTTTTATTTTCGATTTTCCGTACATATACATAAAATAAGTAAACTAATTTTTCCATTCTTTGTTTTAATAAATACCTATGTACGTAATAGCATATCGTATAAATGCTTTTAAGTCAATCTGCAATGTTGTATTCATTCTAAACTTCTATTTTATAAAAAATTCGGATTAACCGAAATTTCAATTATCTGAAATCACTTTGATCCATATTATTTCGGATAATCGAGATTCTACTGTATATATATATATATATATATATATATATATATATATATATATATATATATATATATATATATGTATATATATATATATATATATATATATATATATATATATATATATATATATATATATATATATATATATATATATGAAGTGAAACTTCTATGGGCGTGTCACACTTTTTTGTCTATTTTATTCGATTTTTAAACGAAATAGGATAGGAGAGACATCAGCAAAGGAAAATTTATTATCACAAAAAAGTTCTTCTGTCTCACATTTGGTCAATGTGGTTCCATGTTTGGCTGACAGGCCCAACCAAGTCAGCACAAAAGCTATTACCATTGTGTATTAAGGAATCACCTGACAATGTTACATGTTTTCAAAATCACTGACTTCTGAATATTTCTGTGTATGTTTGTGTTGAGTCCTAATTGTATTAAGTGTGGTGTGAATGTTATTGGTGTAAGGCCTGTGGCTGATATGATGAGGGGGACAATGATTACTTTTTCTTGTTTCCATAGCCTTTTTATTTCTGTTGCAAGGTCTGTGTATTTGGAGATTTTTTCTGTGTATTTCGTTTGGATGTTTGTGTCGTTGGGTACAGCTATGTCAATTAGGTAGGTGACTTTTCCTTTTTTGCACTGAAAAGTAATAGCGGGTCGATAGGCGGAGACTGTTTTATCTGTATGGATACTGATATTCCAGTAGAGCTTGCTCATATCAGCAAAAGTAAATTTATTATTATTATGATTATTATTATTGACATTATAAAATTTGAAAATTAGTTATTTATTTCAATAAATAATGTAAAACAATTATTTTCTTTATCCTTGCAGACTATGGTTGAAGGTGAAAATAAAGACGATAACAATTTAAAAGCACCCAATTTAATTACGCAAGATCAAGTAGCTACTAGTATTACTAACAATTCTAACACTGCTGCTGATACTGTGACTTCCTCCGCATCCTTAAGTGATTTTAATTCAATTGCTTCGCTGTCCCTTCGCATGAAGATTCCGTTTCCACTATTAAACCTCAAACTACAAATTCTTTTGTAGTCGAAAATGATCCAGCTCTGCGGTTAGTAAATGAAGACTTAATAGATTATTTTTCAAGAAATGGCTTTGAACAAAATATTGAAGAAGAAAATTTTTTCGAAATCTAAACAAAGAGCCGATGACGATATCGCTTGTTACGCAAAGATTTGTTTAAAACGAATCTTGTAAACGGGAAAAAGGTTTCTCGAAATTACTTCATTTATTCGAACTTGGATCTGTATTTTGCGGACCATGTCATCTTTTTGATAGCGGAAAAAGTCCAGTTGCTTCGTGTCAAGGCTTCAGTGATTGCAAACATGCATATGAAAGACTACATGTACATGAAACTAGTTTGCGGCACAAAAATTGTGTTCTGAAAATGAAAAATCGAGGACAAGCCGAAGCCAGAAAAAGGTTTGGTTAAAAATGAAGCTTCAGGACTATTGGCTCAACTAAATTCCCCAGAAACGGCTATATTATCGGAATTTTGGGGATCTATATAAAACGATTTAATATAGTTTCTAAAATTCTACAAGATGTCTACACAGACTTAGAGGTAGTTTCCAGGCCCTACGACTCACTCAACACCTTCGTAGAAAATAAACGGGAATCTTTTGATACTTTTGAAGAGTCTGGTAAAAAAATCTTCAGACGAATACAGAAGCGATCATAAGAGAATTATTAAGAGGAAGAAACGAGACGATGAGTGTCGCGAGAGAGAAGTGTTGTTACAAGGACGTGACCATTTCAGGGTTAATACCTTTTTCCCAATATGCGAAATTGTTGGACAAGTTAAGGAGGCGCAAATCTTGGTATGACGCAGTAACCGCCAATTTTGCATTCTTATGCAAATTAGATACAATGTCTGAAGTGGAAGTTAGAGTTCGAACTCCGAAAATTATATCCGATTGATTTTGCGGATGATTTACAAGAAGAATGTGTTCTTTTAAAACAATTCTTGACGTCACATGAAAACAAAATGTGTTTTAGGAAATTTAACCTATTTATTAAGCAAAAGGATTTGAAGGAAGCATTTCCGTATACGGAAAGAGCATTACGTATGTTCCTGTGAACTGCAGTGACAAAGTGCAGTGCAGAACCTTCGTTTTCCGTACTTAAAAGAATAAAAAATTATCTACGTTCCTGGATAAGCGAAGAACGTTTGAACAGTTTAGCCATCCTTAATATAGAACCTGACTTGACACAATCCGTTAATTATGACAGTGTTATTGACGAATTTGTCAACCAATTTGTGCATCGCAAAAAAATGTAAATATTTAATAATAAATGGTGTTTATTTCTTTTCTATGGCCTTTTTTCATTATTAAATGATTTTTGCTTTTTTTTTTATATTAATTTATACGGCGGCAAACCTTAAAGGCTTAGAGCACCAAATCTTAAAATACGCCACTGCAAACAATGTTATATTGTGTAAACGCAAGCGTGTAAAAGAAGGAAGCTAAGAGATTTATAACGCTTTTAGTAACTTTATTTGGTGAGTACTATCAGTATTGCGTCCAGTATTTATCAACTAACGTCGTTGTAATAATAAATATTGTGCCACCTCAATAAGCCAGACCCCTGGTTCCAACATTGGAGAATTTGGATCAACCCAGTGAAGACCCAAGCCATCATGTTTACCAAGTCTTGGAGCACCACGCCGGCAAGCCTAATCATCCAAGGCACCAGGCTCCAATAGTCAAACAGCATCAAATACCTGGGCCTCCATGACAAGCGACTAGTATGGAAGGACCAGTCTGCCAAAAAAAGCTAACCAACTTCTCGGCAAGCTGTACCCACTCCTTAACAAGATCAGTAAAGGTTGACAAAGTACGAGATGATCATCAGAGCCGAATTTTTTATTCCAGCCCAGCATGGTACGAAATGTCACGTGCACATAGATTTACCCTCCAGACCATCCAAACAAGGCCCTCCGCATCATCCGCAAACCCCATGGTTCGTACGGAACACACGGCTTCACAGAGACCTGCAGATGCCGACAATCCTAGAATTCATGAGCAACACCCAGCTTAAATTCCTCGACAAAGCCACACAGCATCCCAACCTCACAGTCAAGAATGCTTACCGCCCCCACGCCAGGCCCGACTTCCATGACCCTCGGACCTCCTACTCCTGGATTAGCTTAAGGCAACCTTAATTAATTTTAAGTATAATTTAAGTTTTATGTTCATGAAATATATTAAGTTTCCTCAACACATTTGTATAAAATCCTTACCTAGGCTAAGTTAGTTAGGTTCCTGGCACGTACATAGCTTAAAATCCAATATGTAAACACACTTTTTAATCAATCATTGTATAATAATAATAATAATAAAAAATATTGTGGAACCAGAATAGCTACAAGGTGTGCATACTGTAGGTGTGTCATAATTTTGACAGACATTTGTCCTGTCAAATTTGATGTCTTAATATTCAGATAAATCAAATTAAAACACAGCAATAATCATGCTCTATGCGGTAAGTGCCGAATTTTATTTGTAAATTCTCTTTATTGGCGTCAAAAAATAAGTAACATGTCAAAAGAAAATATTTCTAGAATCTTTTTTTCTCAAACTGAATTATATTAAAAGTTCTTATTGTTTTACGATTTTAGAATCAAAGCAAATCAAAATCAGGCCCAGCTTTGGATGGAGATCAAAATGTAAACAGTGATCAAGGTAAGCATACATACTTGTAAATATTTTTGGGAGAAATTGATCGGTAAAATGATATTCCTTCTTAGCTCAAAGACAGGTGTCCATACAAAGAAAAAAATATGAGAACTGTGTTATCAGTATGGTATCTGTGGGCTTTTGGAAGGTGATTATGCTGGGGACCGAGTCACCTGTAGTTCTATAATTTGATGACACTGAGCATATAGTATTTCTGTGGGCGCTACGCTGGAGAGAGTTCAAACACTTAGCGGCTTGAGCTTTCCAGCAGCAATACCACGCCGACAGCCGCACTGGATGCTCTGTTTGGGCTGGCAAGTCTTCCGATTGATGAATGCTGGAAAAAAATTGGCGACCTAAGAGTTAACAAAATTGGCCCAACAGCGGAGGAGGGAATTATTTTGCTAACTTTCAGGGCGACCACGGTAATAGATGAATTGAGGTTTATTAAGTATTCACTCTCATAATTCCCAACAGGGAAATTAACCTTTCTCAGGACCACCTCGTATGTTTCACTGGTGGGTTGCGAATTGCCAAACTTGAGCCGGTGAGAGCAAAAATTTACATACAGATCATAAATTTGCCCAAAAGCTTCCCAGTGGAAAAATACACTAATATTTTTCAGGCAGAAATTTCCGCTAACATAATTATCTAGGTGCAAATAAGTTGGGATAAGTGAATAATGAAGGGTGTAAGGCAATGAGAGAGTAGACGAATTCGTCAGACTCGGAGGGTTATTACAGGTACCTAAATCAGCTTTAGGCATATCTAAGTAGCAAATACCTTAAAGCCCTTAAAGAATGGGCCGACCACTGCTATAAAAGTAATGGTATCAAAACCTACAGCACAGACAGATCAATTTTTTTTCCTGGGAAGGTACAAATTGAGTGACTGCCCAAGAGAAGTAGACCACTGATTTTCGAGGATTCTGGAGATTAAAAAGGCATTTAACACTGTTAGGTATAAAGAGTGGTGTAAATTGCCTGGGTTGTCTGGAAGCTGAGTAAATGCAAGTCTATGCCAATAACGCGCTGGGAACATTCAGATACCAGATCGTTTGATAGGCGATGCTTCAAAGCTTTAAAAGTAACGTTATGATGATTTATTTTTCTAAAACTTTGTTTTACTTAAAAGCAGACAGTCTTATCTAAATGTCTGATACTGTTTAAAAGACCTGATGGTCAAAATTTCTTGTTACACAATAAAAAGTTTTAGGTAATCATTAAGGATCATATATGCGGACGATACCACGTTGATTTTTGTAGAAGTTGGCGCGGAAAGGATGATGGAAAGTGTGCATGCGGCTTGTAATGCTCTTGACCTGCACTTTTCGGCCCACGACCTGCTGTTAAACGTGTGAAAAACTCAACGCCTTGTTTTTGGAAATCGGGTCGAGCATGTCCTTACATTTTACCATGGAAACAATGAATTTAAAAATTCGGAAAGCATGTCTTTTCTTGGCTTGACAACTGACGGGCGGCTGGACTGGCACATGTTGGAGCTGTAGCAGTGAGCGTAGCTAAATACCGCTTTGTACTAAAGGTGGTAGCACAACATGTTGGCACTGATGCAACCATATCGGCTGATCATGCTTTTGTTCAGTCTAGGCTGAGATATGGTGTAATTTTTTGAGGCAATTCATCAGAAATCAAGACAAAGGAAATGTTCGTTAAAGTATATTTCTGATGAACTATCAAGAAAGCTGTAGATTTTGACACTTATCAGTATGTATATATTAGGTTCATTTATATTCATACAAAAAAATAAAGATCTGTTTGAGAATGCCGTTCACAGCCACGCCTGACATAAGACGAACCTAGTGCCTGAGAAATATAATTTTAGTTACATGTAAAATAATATAGAAATCATAAATATTTATAATAGTTTTCCGTTCACAGTTCGAAATTTATCTCATGCTGAAGCAAAAAAATATTATAATGAATTATTTGTTGAGTAAAGCATTTTACACACTGGGTGAATTCTTCAATGCTTCTGATAGGAATGAGATGGGGTAAGAAATGTTTATTTGTTTGTTTGTTGTGATATTGGGGAGGATGTCTTTGGGTGCTTGGTTGTAGTTTTAGTTTTGTTGTAATTTTAGTTTTGTTTTAACTCATATGTTTATAATTCTTATCTGTTTGTTCAATTTTATATTGTATTCTATTTAATTTTAACAATGTTCAATAGCACTTACTGTAACTGCATATTGTTGCTGGGAATGAATAAATTAATATCTATCTATCTATCTATTTTCCAAGCAAACTAATGAACCTAAAGAGTTAATATATCAGAGTTATAATATAAATGATTAAATTTTTTTATGTCTAAATTTACCCTCATAACAATTAATTTAATTAAAAACTGGGTATCATTAATCTGTTAAAACTAACAATTTTTACAGTTTTCTTTTTAATATATTTGTCCTAAAACCTAGTTAAAACGGTACAATTAGATTTTTGATACATCATTGGTGATTTAGTTGGTTGTTGGCGGGGTAGGTGATTGGGCCTGTTGGTGCTCTTTTCTTCTTCTTTAATAAGGTTTACTAGCTTCCTTTCGAGCTCTTTATATGGTAATTTATAGTTACAATTTAGATCTCAGAACAGTTTATGTTGATTCTGAGTTACAGCCGCACATTAATATAGGATGTGAATAGAGAGCTTCCTCTTCACCACATAGTCTGCATGTTGTGAGACCAGTGTAGATACCCATTTTCTGTAAATGGTTCCTCCGGAGACAGTGGTCAGTGATCAGAACCATCACTAGTTTGGTCTGGGGCCTTGTTAAAAGAAGAACATCAGTTATTAGTTTTTTTAAAGGGCGGCCAATTATTTCTCTCGTATATTTTTGGTCAGATTTTGTGATCCAATGACCTAGATATTACTGATATGACTATCTGTTGATTGTCATTTTTCCAACCTGTTTTGGTATATCAAATGCTGGCTTTTGACACCTGTATAGTTCTGTAATTATATGTAATGTAATCTTACCCTAATTACATTTTATCCTCGAATGCCCTAAAAACCACAGTAGTTCAATCCTGTTATTCCTGGAGGATAGTTCTAACAGGTCATGTTTACATTCTATTGTGATCTGGGAATTGGTAGAATGGCCATCTAAGCCTATAGAGCAGCTTAACTATCTGAGGAAATATATACTTCTTGGTTGCGGTAGTCCCATCTAATATTCTTGTGAACACATGTTTGTATAGAGCGAATTTTGTGCCTGGAACATTATTGCACTTGTCCCTAATGGAATGCTAAACTTCCACTTGAGTTTTTCTGTATATATACCTATTCCACTCAAAGTTTTTAATCTGTCTGTGTAATAGACTAGACCCAGTTGGTTTCATCAAACAGCCTTCACCATAGTGTTGGGTCGCACCTAATTCTTTATGGTTTTTCAAAATCATATGACGTCATATAATCAGATTGCATGTCCAAAAGATGCAATATGACCATCATTGATTAGCTTTATAACTCTTGGGTGCCGAAAATTGTACAGGATGTTGTTTCTATTATCCAATAATCCTCATTCAATAGGAGCTTTTGGTAGCTTCACTTTATATATATATATATATATATATATATATATATATATATATATATATATATATATATATATATATATATATATATATATATATATATATAAAAGGGCAACCTCTATATCCAATTTAACTTTGTGGTGGCTTAATAGTTTGCTAATATTTATAGCATTTTCAAAAATTACAATAACAAAAAAATAATTTGAGCTTAGAACAATTTTTTAGCTGTCAAATATATTTAGAAAAATCATTGACTTACCTCATCAAAAATGACATACTCAAGGTCCCTTGTTATATCACTTCCACAATAGAGCATAGATCTTAAAATTTCTGTTGTCATTATAAGACAAGATGCTTTTTGATTGATTTGGAAATCACCAGTTATTAAACCTACATCTTCAAATTCTTCCCTAAAATGAGGATATTTTATTAACTGTTTCTTTGAAGAATTCAATAATTAGCCAGATTTAAAGAAAATAGTATATATTCCTTTAAAAAAAATTAAATGACTAAAATATTACCTAAAATCCCTGTATTTTTGGTTGGAAAGTGCTTTTATAGGAGAAGTATAAATTGTTCTGGTCATATGCTTTTTGGATAAAGCTATAGCATATTCTGCTACTACTGTTTTTCCTAAAATATATCTTCTAATGTAAAAATCTACTATTTTGTTGACTAGTGTTGTAAATTTGAGTTTGTTTACCAAAATCTAGGAGTAATTCAATTTTAACGTAAAAAACTATTTTTATACTGAACATACATATAAAATGCATTATAATTATATAACATTTAACCTGCAGATGTGTGAGCAGCTACAAATACATGATTATGCTGTTCCAGTTGCAAAATAGCCAATTTCTGAAAAGTATCCAACTCAAATGGAAATGTTTTTGCCATTTGTGGTATCTTCTTTTCAAAACCAGTAACAGGTTTATTGGGATCAAGCAAAATTGCCCATTCGCTACCCTTAAGGAGATTAGGAGGGGGCACAGAAGTAAGGTTAAGAATCTGAGGTTCTTTTGGCAGTACTTCTTCTTCTTCGGGCAACAGTTGTGTTTCTGTTTGTATCTCTTCAATATGATCTTCTTCTTTTTTGATTTCCCAGTCCCCTAAAAGATATATTTATATAGAAAAGCTTGAAGCTGGAGTTCTTTGCATTTAAATTAAAATAAAAACCAGTTTTGTACCTAACAGATTTTGCTCTTGCTGAATTAACTTCAGCAAATCTACACTGTTTTTAGATTGCTCTGCAACTTTAATAACCTTATTCTGGTCTGAATCTCTTATCACAGTTCGTCCATCCTCAGCAAAAACTAAACCTCTGTTAAAACCAGGTGGAATAGTTAACAATTCTGGAAACAGTAAATAAATTAGTTAAGTCTATACTTTTTTGTTAAATTCTATATAAAATTATATATCAGAGAGATTCCAGACACACAAATGGCCTCAAAAACCTATTTAGTTTATTTTACATATACCTGAATCATTCAATACAGTTGGCTTTGGAAGTTTTATAATTGGTTCAGGAAAACTTCCAGGCTGGAAAGGAATATATGAGGCACTACCTCTAGTTGCCTCATTTGGAGGGACTGGTGCCCTATTAAAAGACATAGAATTTCTTGCATTGGCACCAGCGAAATCTATAGGAACTTCTCGGAATTCTATGATCTTACCTGTATCAAGGTCTCTTTGCACCTACAACAATTATTAATTACTATATCGCCTTTGTAGCTATAAAGAACTTTACCCTAAGTGTTGTAGAAACAGGTGCCCCCTCAAAACTTAACAATTCCATTGGTTCAGGTTCTCTGGGCCAAAATTGTTGATTCTTTTCATATTTGTGAATGGGGAGGTTCTCAGGACACAACAAATACTTTTTTAATTCTTCTTCTATGTCGGAAAAAATTGGAACGGGTTCAAAATCACCCATATTTTTTAGTTAGTGTTTAAATTTAAAAAAGAAAAATAAAACAAACCATCTGTCCTATGAGGTTAGAAATGTGAGGTTAGATTAAAAAAAGAAAATTCAAATATCTGTAAAATATCAAAAAATCAGTACTGCCAACAAAGACTAAAAGAAACCATTGACAACCAAAATAATTGAAAATTACCCTAAATTAAAAAATTTCTAAAATATAAGAAGGTATTTCTCAGCCAATTAATTTGTTTTTGGAAGTTTTATTTACAAATAAAACTATTAAAAATACCTGCAGTGTGTCACCATTTAAGAGGAATTTGTAAAATTTGTAATAATTATAACGGAAATTTTGCTATGTACAGTTGGCAATTCATTTAGTAACTTTTGATGGTCGCCTCGATGATAGGGATACGTGAGGCCGGAAAAGTTTTTACCAAAAGAAAGTATTAGTTCAGTGTTCAAGTAGTGGTTGTTTTTAAATTGTGACTGCCGACTACAAAAAGGTAATTAATTGTTTGAAGTAATTAGACAATTTTTCTTTTACGTACGTAAGAATACAAAAAGGTTGACGAGTGAAAATAGAGGTTTGACATCTTCGCCCGCGTTTCAAATGTCATGGCTACGTTGTGATAAAATCAACCTATAAATTTAGCTGGATTTTTCCGTTTTTCATTTTATAATTAGAAAAGTAAGTGTTAAATTAAGATTATTTCGAGCCGGGAATAAAAAGGAACAGCCCCTGATGTTTCAGTTATTTTTAGAACGCGGCGTTGGTACTTTCTTTAACGGTAGTACTTGGTTCTTGACGCATCCTTAAGAGATAAAAAAACCGGTACGTTTTTTGCCTGGAGTTATTTGTGTTTTTTTTCCTCTGTAGGATGATACATCTTGGGAATTACGTACATTCTTTACCGATTGAGTAGGCATTTTAACCATATTTGCAATACTACACTTTAGTAAATGTAAAGAAGGCCACCGGTGGAGTATAATGTAGGTTATTAATTCTTAATTGTAGGTAGTAGAGTCATTAACATTTATTAATAAAGTTTCAATTTAATATATTCTTGAATATTATATGTTGATAAACCTGTAAGAGTAATGTGAACAAATTGAAATAAATTAGTATATTGTAGTAATACAATAGTTAGACAATGGTTACTCAAAGATAAATTACATTCAATTTTTTTTTAACTTGAAAATAGTCAGGGGGATCAGTTGAAGCAAGAATAAGCAAATATTTTATGACACTATAAACAAAACAGTGCAGAGAAAATGCGCGACCAGCAACCAGAATTTGGCAGGATTAATTATCTGTTTTGGCTGGTATTGTTAACCCTGCCAAATCTAGCTGCAATAAACATCTTCCAAGTGCGTTTTTGTTTAGTGTTTTGTAATTGTATTTCTCCCAATTACAAACACCAATGAGCATTTATAATTCAGAAAAGCACCATTTTGCAACACTGCAAATAAAAGACTGCAGGGAAGATGTTTTTAGCAATCAGAAATTGATGGCATTAACACTCGGGCACAACAGACAATTAATGTTTGACAATGTAATTACAAGTAATGTAAAAATGTAATTGCGAGTATAGTGTGTCTTTGTTCCCAAGTTAAAATAATTTTTGGTATAAAGACCTCGAATGTCAATATTAAATGATTTTATTTATGAAACAGTGTTATGGTTAAACTATTATTTATTCCATAGTATTAATTAATTTCTTATGTTAATTCAACAAACTATCATAATTATTTTTAAAGACTTAATAGATTCAGCATTAACTACAGTATTTCGAATATTCTAGTTCCGGTAAACACTGTTTGAGATAAAATGCTGATCAAAAACCTCTCTTAGCAATCTTAATAATTTAAATCCACTTGCAGTATAATACCTACTACTCCCATTAATACTGTTACAGTGGAAACATTGCCTAAACATTTAATTTCTATGAAAATTAAAACAAACTATTATGGAATTAATTCATAGTGACAAAATTAATTTAAAATTTACTTAAAATGTGCCCCCCTTGCTTTAACAAAAGGCCTCAAATGATTAGACCATTTGTCTATGGCAACACGCTCTTGATCCAATGAAAAATTCAACATCTTAGACTAGCCGATTTCCCACCCTGACCAACCGCCGATACTGGGTTTCCGAGTCCCTGCATCGTAATTCTCTTTCTTCTACCTGCCATGACGGTATCTAAGCCGTTATCCAGGGACTCTGCCGGCTAGTGGAGTAACACCGTTGCCCACCGTCACCACGTGGAGGTGCCCTGGATGCAGGTAGAAGAATAAAAATCGACCGATGAATTTTCTCGGCGTTCAAAATGGCGCGAAAACATCTGCCATCTTGAATTTTGTAAATCCAACCTCAGATTCATGATCAGCAACCCAAAAAACCCCCGTGTACCAAATTTGGTAAGAATCGGTTGAATTTTAATTTGAATTCGTTTTTGCATTCGAGAAGCACTATATCTGTCTGATTTATTGAGGTTAGAATGAAAACAGAACTGTATGGCTTAATCCAACCGATGAATATTAGCTTAGCGTGTCCGAATACATATTAACACATCTTTGGATTCATGAAAAAGCTTGAATCAATTTTTTAGGAGTATATTTTTCTTAATTTTTACTAATTTTTACCTATTTTTTGAGGTTAGAAAAAAATTGAGATGTGATGGCGATATTCTGACGTCAGATTCGTGATCAGCGGGCAAAAATACTACGGATCTGATATATCGCATCAAAAGTATACCCCACTTATTTTTTGTGGGGCTGTGTTATCATGCCGTTTAATTTTGTATTACATGTTGTAATAAAAGTATTATGTTTAATAGTAATTATA
>CM032446.1:28442755-28470255 GCA_019049505.1 Pachyrhynchus sulphureomaculatus
CATGAATCCAAAGATGTATTAATATGTATTCGGACACGCTAAGCTAATATTCATCGGTTGGATTGAGCCATACAGTTCTGTTTTCTTTCTAACCTCAATAAATCAGACAGATATAGTGCTTCTCGAATGCAAAAACGAATTCAAATTAAAATTCAACCGATTCTTACCAAATTTGGTACACGGGGGTTTTTTGGGTTGCTGATCATGAATCTGAGGTCGGATTTGCAAAATTCAAAATGGCGGATCCAAGATGGCGGACAAAATTTTTGAAAACCAACCGATTTCTACCAAATATGGTATACAGTTGGCGAATCCTCAAACCTGATACTCTTAAACCCTAAACCCTGAAACCTTAGACTCCCACACCCTGTAACCTCAAAAAATAACCATAACCCTGTAACTTTAAAAATGAGACCCAATAAACTCAAAACCAGGACTTTTAAACCATATACTCTCAAATAGTAGACTTAAGCCCTAGAATTGCGAAGATTATAATCTTGGTGACTACAGTGAGTAGCAAGGGGAACGTTTTCACCAAGATCTGAAAATCATAGAAAATCGGTATCAAGGACGATGGGATGACCATATGCTAGCGGACTATTGCTGGTCGCTAAAAAGAGAAACAAGTCCTCAAAAGCGTTTAGGCAGAAAGCCTTTGAATAGGTCATTCGCGGAAAAAAGAACAAGATACAGCCAAAAAAAGGAAAGTTAGGCGTGGGTCTAACCTTCGCAATTCTAGGGCTTAAAGGTCTACTATTTGAGAGTATATGCTTTAAAAGTCCTGGTTTTGAGTTTATTGGGTCTCATTTTTAAAGTTACAGGGTTATTGAGGTGTGGGAGTCTAAGGTTTCAGGGTTTAGGGTTTAAGAGTATCAGGTTTGAGGATTCCCCAACTGTATACCAAATTTGGTAGGAATCGGTTGGTTTTCAAAAATTTTGTCCGTCATCTTGGATCCGCCATTTTGAATTTTGCAAATCCGACCTCAGATTCATAATCAGCAACCCAAAAAACCCCCGTGTACCAAATTTGGTAAGAATCGGTTGACTTTTAATTTGAATTCGTTTTTGCATTCGAGAAGCACTATATCTGTCTGATTTATTGAGGTTAGAAAGAAAACAGAACTGTATGGCTTAATCCAACCGATGAATATTAGCTTAGCGTGTCCGAGTACATATTAATACATCTTTGGATTCATGAAAAAGCTTGAATCAATTTTTTAGGAGTATATTTTTCTTAATTTTTACTAATTTTTACCTATTTTTTGAGGTTAGAAAAAAAATTGAGATGTGATGGCGATATTCTGACGTCAGATTCGTGATCAGCGGGCAAAAATACTACGGATCTGATATATCGCATCAAAAGTAACACATGGGCTGAAAAGTCCCGGACCTAACACATAGATGGCGCTAGTTTTATTGCAGTCACCTTTTTTTCAGTTAATACTAACCTTCAAAAGACAGCTGTTAAAATTTCATGATATTCTATTCATTAGTTTGTGAGTTATTGTGCTAAGAGTGACGCTACTTTTGTTATTTTCAAAACAATGGATCAAAAACAATTTCGTGTTTTAATTTTTTACACTGCTTCTTGATGGGAAAAAATACCGTTCAAGCGAAGCAATGGCTTGAAAAGTGTTATGGGGACTCCGCTCCATCAGAAACAACAATAAAACGTTGGTTTGCTGACTTCAAACGTGGTCGTAGAGACACCGATGATGCAGAACGCAGTGGACGTCCAAATGAGGCGGTAACACCAGAAAACATCAAAAAAATCCATAAAATCGTTTTGAATGATCGAAAAGTGAAGTTGCGTGAGTTAGCTGACATCGTAAAGATATCAAAAGAACGTGTTGGCTTTATATTGCATGAGCATTTGACTATGAGAAAGCTCTGTTCAAAGTGGGTGCCGCGTTTGCTCACTGTTTATCAAAAACAAGAACGTGTTGATGATTCTGAGCAGTGTTTGGCCATTGTTAGAGCGGCGCTGGAATGATTGCGTTGCTCTTGATGGAGATTACGTTGATGAATAAAGCTAATTTTGAACCAAAAAAACCGTGTTTTCTTTGTTAGGCCCGAGACTTTTCAGCCCATGTGTTATACCCCACTTTTTTTTTTTTTTTTCAATTTTGTGGGGCTGTGTAATCTAATTTTGTCCTTATTTGACTGAAAGGTGTTGATTACTTGGGTGAGAGGGGTGGAATAATGTGAGATGATCTCATGTTAGAGAAATGTTCAGCCTCAAAAATATGTTTAATAGATAGTGAAGAGTTACATACAGGGCAAGAAGGAATGGGCTCAGTTTTTAGTAGGTATGAGTTAGTGGAATACGTGTGTCCTGCAGCTAATCTTCTCAAAATGACGTTGTCAGATCTGGATAAGTTTTGATTATGAAGAGGAGGATACACCATGGGCCTGATTTCCCAGAGCTTGTTGTGGCTGTCTTCTAGATCCCCACTCAGTTGAAATAGTTCTTTGCTAATAGTGACTAATATATTTTGGAAGTCTTTGGGGTGGTTTTCGTCATATGTTAGAGTGCCATTTAATATTGCTCTTTTGGCTTCTTTGTCAGCCGGATCATTGCCTTTTATGCCTCTGGGGCCGGGAATCCACAGATAAGCTATTTTCTTGTTTCTGATTTTGGCGATATATAGAAGGTCAGCCAGCTGCCTTAGGTATGCTTGATTCTGATCTTTTAGTGGAGGAAATAGACTTAAGAGCACTCATAGAATCAGAAACGTATCAGGACATTTTTCCCATGACAATATTTGATGGCAATTTTAGTGGCTTCTTTAATTGCGAAGAGTTCTGCTGTATATACAGTGTTATGCAGTGAGAGCTTGTAGGATTTAGTGGTGTTATTGTGAATTAGTGCAGCTCCCACTCCATTTTCTGTCTTGAAACCATCATTGTAGATGATAGTCAAATTGGAATAATTAGTGTGCAATCTTTCCAAGATAAGTATTGGTTTATGTTATTCCACTTGTATTTTTTTTCTGAATTCAGGGGAGAATTATGGTTATCAGCAGGTAGAATTCCTACCTAACTTTCCGAAATCTATCATATTAAAATTGTTTGCTAAAGTTAAATTACATTATCGGCTAAAATTTGCTAACCAAACTTTCAAAACTCGATCCGGGCATGCAAAAATAGTAATTTTCCAGGACGAATGAGTTTGAATAAATTAGTGCATGGTTTTAATTTTTTGATATAAGTAGTAGATAGGCACGAAAAATCATCAGTTGTATGAAAATTATTATATTAGATTTAATTAATGATAAAATGGAGCAAAAAGGGTGTTCACTTCATTTTTAAGTTCAGAAGAAAGACGATCTCATCTTAAAATGATAATTATAGTTTTCAATCTCTCCAGATTACTGGGATTTGCTGAAATATAATAAGTATATAATTGTTGACATCATACGCGCTAAGTTCAAGGTGTGATATATTCTCAAAATGAATATCCCCCCCCCCCCGGACAATATCTCTAATAGTTGAGAAATATAAATTCAATAATGGGATATTTAAATGAATAACATGTAGAAATCGTTGAAGCCAAATGTATTTTTTCCTTGTATTTTATGCCTTTTTCCCTGTTTTTTTGTGTATCTGTTTTAATAAGAACTTAATCAAAAAATGTTTCTAAAAACAACTTTACTCCTTTACTATTTTTATTTTACAGAATAGATTTTTTTCTTGAAGGAAGGAATTTTAATATTTCAAAAACTCGCTGGCATCATACCGGCAATATGGCGACAGGTCATGTGATCATTACAAACTCAAACCTCTGGAGATCAAAGGTGCCGAGTCGGACTGTCGCTACTGTGTTTTATGTAATACCTTACTACAAAGATACTTTATGTGTAAAACTCAAAATTCCAAAAGCTATGTGAATCAGACAGGAAATTGTATTGAAAATTTTTCCAGGTATTCCACTGTGTACACTTTGAATGCCCCTCCTGCGAAGATGTAAACAATCAGACCTGTTCGGTCACAGTCTCTGTAGGCAATAAAAAGAAAGAATCAACCAGTAGCATAACGAGTAGCAGTAGCGAAGAACAGACACCTCAGTTCGCCGAAACAGCTACAGAAGCTGAAGAGGTTGTTATGCCTGTAGTACCTAATCCCAATCATCTGTAGATCTGTTTAAATTCTCTCTTTAGGGCGAAACGTTGTCCGTTTTTCATTTTACTTACAATGCAATGTAACTGTTATAGAATAAGAAAAACAAGTGGTCAAAAAATATCATAAGTCTGTTTTTAAATAACGCTTCCATCTGAGTAAAAATTTCGTCTCGGATTTTCATCGTCTTTGTTTTTCTCCTTATAATTTTCGCGAATACTCAGTATATAATTAATATATTTACTATGGTTTCAAATAGTGATTTCAATCCCTCAGCTGCACTAGAACAATTCCAATAATTCATAGATCTGTTTAGATTCTGGCATTAAGTTAAAACGTTTTTATTTATATGTAAGTGTAACTGTATTAGAATAAGAAATACAAAATGACCTCTCTATAGAACATATGTAAGGATATACCATTAATATATTTTTAATTATTGTATGAACCTGAGTATAAGTGTTTTCTCAAACTTTTATTGTATGTATATGTTGGATTTTATTCCCAATGTTTTGATTAGTTTTTATTCCTAATAATCTTCACGTGAAAACTCAGTATTTACTCAAAAACCCTTAGAGATACTCTAGTTTCAAGTCAGGATTGCAATTCCACAGTAGTAGGATTCAGCGCTGTAATGTGCTCGAAATGTGCACAAGCTATAAAGCTGAGATTTTTAACAACTTAAACCATATCTTCAAGATGGAACAAAATATTCTTCATCTCTAGTTTCAGTGAAAAGGTGCTTTTAAGTTAATAATCCTCCAACTGAAATATTTAGAGATTTTTGGTCATCTTAATAATTGGACTATATTATTTATAGGTCAGGATCAGAAAGGAGCACTTTTCAGAACAGCAAGTAAGGCCTAAACCTCGCAAACCCGGAAACAGCACTTTCCGAACATAACCCACTCAATATTTACTAGCAAAATTTAATTTAATATTGTTACTGTTTTCTCATTTGTTGTACCAACTCAGGATGCGTTTCATCAGCCGAGTTAGGACCGACGACTTCGAAACTGGGCTTACAGTAGCGAAAGATTGAAATTTTTCTATCTCATTGATAAGCTAGTCAGTTAGAAATGCTTCAGAATCGGAAAATATATCTTTTTCTTATATAGGACTACAAGATTTCATTAAAAATGGGCTTTAAACCTTTTTTCTGAGACGACAAATATACCTAATAAGCAGCAGCATATTGTGAATAAAATAAAGGCAGTAGATGTCCGAGACGAAAATTTTAATCATAGGTCTGCTTGCTGGTTATTATACTGTTCAGATAGCCTTCTGAAAAAACTTATATATATATATATATATATATATATATATATATATATATATATATATATACATATATATATACATATATCACACTACACAAAGCCCAATTCGCTCTTTAATTTTTGGTTTTCTAATACAGTTACATCGTTTTTTGTTATATCTTGAATAACTTATTACGTAGAAGACACGTCAGCTTTAAAAGTAGCTAACCTGTTGCTAGTTTTAAGGATTATACGTACATAATAGTGATAATACGTTATAGAAAACTTATCTGTATATTTTGTTTAACAGTTTATTAGAGTTAGAAATGGATGGTCCACAATATCAAAAAAAGACTTGTTTTTAAAGAAGCTAACCGAAAATGTATACAAATTTGTAATGTTAATAAATTCCTTTGATAATGTAAAACTTCACATAAATTATACAGGATTGCAGCAAACTCCAGAGCCGGTTTTTCTGTAGTGGGTTTGATGATTACTAGAAAATATGTCGGTTCTGCTACAGTTTTGGGCAGCTTATTTTACAATATTTTAAAAACGCCATTTCTTTTAATTGCTTATTCTAATAGTAATCATGCTATTATTGCTGGATCATTCAGTCTTATTGGAGAATATAAACTCTCAGTTGGACATAAGATTGTAAATAATATTTTATTTCTTTGAAGTGTTATTTTTTTAAATAAATGAACAGGGAAATTTGTTTTTTTTTTTTGTGTTAAATTTTTTCCGATTTCGTTTTGGATAACGTCCTTTTAATTTACGAAATGATAGGAATAAAAAAACCGGCCAAGTGCAACTCGGACTTGCGCAGTTAGTGTTCCGTAACATAATTACATTTAAAATAAAAATTTTTGTTGCGGATTTATAAAATAATCAGTGACTTCACAAAACAACAAACACTACAAATGAGTTTTTAAAAAATCAATATCTATGATTCGGACACAAACTTATTCGCGATGGCTAAGAAAACTTTCTACAACGT
This sequence comes from Pachyrhynchus sulphureomaculatus, assembly GCA_019049505.1. Taxonomy (NCBI): domain Eukaryota; kingdom Metazoa; phylum Arthropoda; class Insecta; order Coleoptera; family Curculionidae; genus Pachyrhynchus; species Pachyrhynchus sulphureomaculatus. The sequence continues at coordinate 28,449,134 of CM032446.1, forward strand.
GAACGTCTGTATCATTAGGAAAATTGCAAAATATATTATAGAGATTTTGTAACGCCTATTTTGGTAAGCCACTGTCTTAATATTTATTTGAATCATGCATCCACCGTTTGGAGTTTGGGCAATATTAAGGGAAGAATTGTGTTGACCCGTCGAAAATGTTCCTGGCTGAAAAATATACGAGATTAGACAGGTCTGGATACCCATACTTTATTAAGAATTGCCCAGGATAGGGAAGAATTCGCCGTGATTACAGCCCAACTTCAGTAATCGCGATGGCACTATAGGAAGACGAACTTGACCCGTTAGATACTAATAACAGGTGTGCTTAACCATGATAATAATGAAAAAATCCCTTAAGTTTATAGAGATAACTATTAACCTAACCTTGAGATAACGATAATGACAAAGGTATAGGAAAAATAAGCGCTGCAAAATCTCTTTAATACTGGAAACAATAAAGTGCATTGAAGATATTTATAACAACAAGAAAAATTAGTCCTGCTAAATTGTGGTTGCCATAAACATCTTTCCTCTCTGGCAAATGATAAAAAGAGGTAAACAAAGGATAGACGCCGTAGAAATGGGTTGTTTAAGAAGTTAATGTTCAATATTTGGACAGGAACACGTCCAAAACGAAGAAATCGTAAGACGGACAGGAAGAACAATAACAGCAGAAAGCACAGAAGCCAGACAGTTAAATTGGTATGGTGACGTGAAAAGAATGCCCAGTTCTAGATGGCCAAAAAGAGCTTTTAAATGTATTCTGTCAAATAGAAGAAAGAAAGGAAGATCAGCACAAACATGGATTAACTGCATAATGGGCATAATGAGAGAAAGCTATACATGAGAATGATTGGAAAGACAAGAAAGCATAGCGGTTGAAATGCGGTAGAAGCTTATATATATATATATATATATATATATATATATATATATATATATATATATATATATATATATAAATGTATATATATATATATATATATATATATATATATATATATATATATATATATATATAAATATATGTATATGTATATATATATATATATATATATATATATATATATATATATATATATATATATATATATATATATATATATATATATATATATATATATATATATATATATATATATATATATATATATATATATATATAGGGTGTTTTTTTTAGAGGCATAGAACTTTGAAATAGAATAAAACAAAGATGAATTTTTTAAATTGACATGAAATTTACTTTATTCGAAAGATAATCTTCTGGCATTATAATTTAAATATGACTTCTGGCATATGACCGCCACGGCTGGCTCGGACGTAGTCTAATCTGGAGGTCCAATTTTCGATGACTTTTTCCAACATTTGTGGCCGTATATCAGCAATAACGCGGCGAATGTTGTCCTCCAAGTGGTCAATCGTTTTGGGCTTATCGGCGTAGACTAGCGACTTCACATATCCCCACAGAAAATAGTCTAGCGGCGTTAAATCGCACGATCTTGGAGGCCAATTGACGGGTCCGAAACGTGAAACTATGCGGTTACCAAACGTTTCCTTCAATAAATCAATTGTGGCACGAGCTGTGTGACATGTTGCGTCGTCTTGTTGAAACCACAGCTCCTGCACATCATGGTTGTTCAATTGATGAACGAAAAAGTCAGTAATCATGGCTCTATAGCGGTCACCATTGACTGTAACGTTCTGACCAGCACCGAATCTACGCCTTGCTAGGTGATCGTGTGGCTTCAATTGTTGCACGAGTTGGATTTTGTAAGCACGCAAACCAAGATCTTTCCGCAAAATCTTCCATAAAGTGGATGGACACATATCCAATTCCTGTGCACGATGGCGGATAGACTGATTCGGGTCTTCCTCTACGTTACGCTCTACAGCAGCAATGACTTCTTCTGTACGCACTGTACGACGTCTCTGTGGATGCGTATTATCATTTAGAGTAAACGTGGTGCGAAAACGTTCCATAGTTAATCGAATTAATTGCTCTGATGGACGATTATGTTGACCGTAAAATGGACGTAGTGCGCGATACGTATTTCGAACAGAACCATGATTTTCAAAATAAATTTGCACAATTTGGAAGCGTTGTTCAGGCGTCGGTCTATTCATGTTGAAATGCCAAACCAAACTAAACATAAATCACTTGACAGCTGACAAAATGGCCGCCAGTTAAAAAAGTATTGCCAACTTAAAGTTTTATACCTCTATAAAAAACACCCTTTATATATATATATATATATATATATATATATATATATATATATATATATATATATACGAGGCTGGTTTGAAAAGTCCGTGCAAAGTCCGAGAGATGGCACCACCGGCGCGTATCGAGGTCATGTTTAGTTAGTAGCATCTCTTGAATGAACGCACACCAAGTTTAAGCCATATTGGTCTATTTCTTTGTGTTTGGCATTCGTGTGAATCAAGGAAGTCGAGTGATTTTCAAGAAATGGACGAAAAAGAATTTCGTGTGGTGATTAAACATTACTTTATGAAAGGCAAAACGCCTCAGGAGACTAAAGAGAAGCTTGATAAACATTATGGTGACTCTGCACCTTCGATTAGAACAGTTTATAAGTGGTTTCAAAATTTTCGGACTGGCCATATGGGCACAAGTGACGCTGAACGTTCTGGACGGCCTGTGGAGGTTACGACTCCAGAAATCATTGATCAAATCCATGATATGGTGATGGATGACAGAAGAGTTAAGGTGCGTGAGATTGCTAGTGCTGTGGGCATCTCGACTGAACGGGTACATAATATTTCGCATAAACATTTGGACATGAGAAAGCTATCCGCAAGATGGGTGCCGCGATTGCTCACGCTTGACCAAAAACGGAATCGTGTGAAGTGTTGCAAGGATGGTTTGCAGCTGTTCCAGAAGAATCTGGAGGACTTTAAGCGTCGTTTCGTCATTTTGGTCGTATTTGTAGTCATTATTTAAAGGCGTTCCCCTGTTTATTTAACAATAGACTCAAGTCAAAGGATCACTTCGAAGAATGACTACGTATGGACCTCATTTACAAAAATCCCAAATCAAATTTAAAGATATTTCTAAAATGGGCGCCTCTCAATTTAGTTAAAAATGGAGGACATCCTCTCATTACTACCCGCAAAAGGAAGCGTATTCTCTATTTCCCCCATGCTCTGGGTTTAACCAGCAGCACTTAACCTTCAAAAAGAATGACTTACACTCTTGACCAATATGTGCGTACAAGGTTCGTTAGCTGTGCAATAACGGGATAGGAACATCGCGAACTGTATAATACTTTAAATAATCTTTAGCGATGTTAATTTAACATTTATGACCCTCAAACTTAATAAAAAATTAAGGATCACCTATGGTTTAACAATAGACTAAGATTAAAAGATCACTTCAAGAAACAAATACGCATGGAGATCAATCATAAAAATCCCAAATCAAATTTAAAGATGTTTTTAAAATTGGTGCCTCTCATCTTAGTTAAAAATGGAAGACATCTCGAGTTCCTCATTACTACCCTATGCGCAAGAGAAAGAGTATTCTCTAACCCCTCCATTCTCTGTGATTGACCAGCTGAGATTATGATTGGTGAGTTTCTCCCCGCGTTTTCCTCTTTTGTTCCAGGACTTAAACTTCAAAATTTTTTAGGTTAACGAACAAGCGTTAGTGTCAAAACTAGAAAATAAGGAGTAGTAAATTTTTCTTAATGTTTTAAAATTTTCTCGTTTTTTTAGCCTTGCGATCAACGTATCTTAAATTGGAAATTATTTGTTTTTATCATGAGCTCGTACTCGTAAGTATTTATCAGAACAGTAACGATCTAATTTTGTATAAATGGACTAGAATTTTAGTTACTGATTTTTTAGGCCCAACAGGAGTCTTCCCCAAGCTAATGGTACGACAGTTTTTTAGAAAAAAGTTTAATTCTCAACAAAAAGCGGCATAAAATTAAAGAAGGCCTGTTTTGGTTTGGTGTAAACAGTATTTTATTGGCTATACTTATTTATGATGTGTAAGTATAATGTAAAAATTACAACTTTATAGCTAATGCGACCGTGGGTTTTAAATGAGCTAACAGCTTTGGTTCTGAGCTATTTCATTGCTGATTAAGTTAGTGACAGTTTGCTCAATGAAACATTCCTTCCAATTACTACTAAAATCTTAACCTGTGTAATTTTGTTCTTACAATCATTACCTTTATCAAAAAATGTTTATTCCAACAGAATGTAACACATTATGCTAGGAAATAAAAATAGATAAGCCTTAAATCCCTTTTGGTATAAAAAAACTTATTTTTAGTGTTCCGTACGGAACACTTATAAGATCACTTCGGTGTCTGTCTGTCTGTCTGTCTGTCACACCCGATTTTCTCCGAAACTATTTGACATAGAAAGGTGAAATTTGGTAATAATATAGGAATTGACGGCATCGTCAGAGCCATGTAGTTTTGAGAATTAAATTTTGACGTAAGGGTTAGTTTTGGGGGGTGAAGTCGGAAGTGAAAAAAAAATTTTTTTACTAGGTCATCGAGTGTGGTGTCAAATAAAAGCTTGTGAAAACACGAGTAAAAAATATATATATAAATATACTTGCGCGCACTTTTCTTTGTATTATTATTAAAAATTCGCGGAAAATCGCTGTCCCGGGCCTTATCTCGAAAAGTACTTATCAAAAAATTTCGAAAAAATTCTGGAATATTCTCCACGGGGTGTAGATTGAACGAAAATTTTCACGAGTGCATTACCTTTAATAATTAATATGGTATATAAAAAAAACAAAAATTTCAAGGTCATCAGATTTCAGTAAAGATTGGAAACAAACTTTGTTTGGAAACACATTTGGGGTGTGTTTTGTGAAGTTACTGATCATTTTATACCACCGTAACATAAATTTTGACTTAAGGGGTTCGTTTTGAGGGGTGAAATCGGAAGTGAAAAAATTTTTTTTTTACTAGGTCATCGAGTGTGGTGTCAAATGAAAGCTTGTGAAAACATGAGTAAAACATATATATTTAATGTAATACTTGCGTACACTTTTCTTCGTATTACTTTTAAAAAATCGCTGTTCCCTACCTTATCTCGAAAAGTACTGATCAAAAAATTTTGAAAAAATTCCGGAATATTCTCCACGGTGTATAGATTGAACGAAAATTATCACGAGTGCATTACCTTTAATAATTTATCTGGTATATAAAAAAAAGACAAAATTTCAAGGTCACCAGTTTTCAGTAAAGATTGGAAACAAACTTTGTTGAAAACTCATTTGGGGTGTGTTTTGTGAAGTCACTGATCATTTTATACCACCCTAACAAAAATTTTTATTCCAAAAACAATCAACGTACGGAACACTAATTGTGCAAGTTCAACTTGCACTTGACCAGTTTTTTTATAAACAATGATTATTTTATTTTTCTAACTGAAAGGTTAAATTTGTTAATTGTTTCAGCTCTCAAACATGCCCCTTGTATTTGAACTACTACCACTATGTAGAGTATAGTCTTATAATAATTTTTACACTAAATGTTTTGTTTTACCTCGGAAAAATTACAAGGCTGTACTTTACATCATGTGATCAAATAGCTGTAACACTGGAACAGAAAAAATTGCTGGGTGTAAAAGATTCTGGTAAGAAAGCAATACAATTATATTTTTTTATCACATAATTATGCTATATAGGAAGAGTGTTAAATATGTAGATAGATAGATATTTAGGGTTTTGGGTGCATCAACATCAAGGTTATTTAGCGCCCCAGTATGCTAATTAGTTGGGACTGATTTTGAAGGTATGCTATAAGATTGACTTCTCTCAAAAATTTTGTGATGTTGCCTTTATTATTCTCATAGGAATTAATAACAAAGACTAGGTTGGAGGGTATACTGAGTGAGTTTCTCAAGTTTTGAAAATGTGCAGCCTCAAAGACGTGTTTTACAGTGAAGAGACTTGTGCAGAGAGGTAGCAGCGTGTGTGCCAGAAGTATGTCCAATGGCTAATCTACATCTAATAACGTTATTCCTTCTGTCCATGTTGTAAGAGTGAAGGGGATGGTAGACAATGGGTTTAATCGACCACAATTTATTAAAAGGGTCTTGAAGGTCCCAATTCAATTGAAATGTGTTAAGTAAGATGGTTAGCAGATAATTTTTAAAATCCCTTGGATGATTCTCTCCAATCTATGGAGTCCCACTTGTAATTATGGTTTTAGCTAAAAGGTCAGCCCTATTGTTGCCGTGATTATTGATATGACTAGCTAGCCATAAAAAGGAGAATGTCTTATGTCTCAAAGCCTCTATATATAGCAGATCATATATTTGTCTTATGTAATTGTACTTCAAATTTTTTTTGACTGTACTGACCAAAGAGCACTTAGGGAATCTGTAATTATGAGGAATTTATGGGAGGTAGGGATAGAAAGGGCAAACGGTATACTTTCCTTGATAGCCCGAAGTCGGCTGTGAAGATGGACGAATAATAAGGTAATTTATACATCCTGTTTGTGATTGACATGTGGAAGGCCGATCCCACTCCAGCATGGGCCATCAGTGTATATGATTTCATATTGGAAGTAATTCCCTGAATATTTATCCAAGAATGTTTTGTTAATATAGGTAGTGGAGAATTCAAGTTTGTTGAAAGACATCATTGAAAAATCTATGTAGAGACATGGAGTTAGCCACGGTAGAGAGGTAGAGTGTAAAGGATAGTCAAATTTAGGTGGGAGGATGTTGTGTAGGGAGAGCAAAGAGCTGATCCTGTTTGGGGTTGAGCGAGAGGGAGAGATGTAATTAGGTTGATGAATGTTAAAAAGGTTCAGATGATCTTTGGAATGAGGGCGGAAGAAACAGGAAGAGTAGTATTTTAAGAGGGAATGATGTCTTGTTCGTTGAAGGGGAGGGAGAGAGGCCACACATTGTAGGCTGGATGCGAGCTTCGAGAAGACTAGGGATTTGTATATCTTAAGCAGGGTTGAAAGGTCAGCACCCCACTTACTGTTAGCCAAGATACAAATTAGATTAAGGTCTGAGGAGGTTCTAGTTTTAAGAGATTTAGCGTGGGCATTCCATGTCAGAGAGTTACCAAATATCAGTCCTAGTATTCTTAAATTATCAGTACTAGGGATGGATTCATTGAATAGATACAGGAGGTTTAATTTAGGGCAAATTCTGCTTTTGTAGAAATGGATGGTGGAGGATTTAAGGGGAGAAAAGGTGAATCCATGTAAAGTCACCCAGACATCGAGAGAGAGAAGGGTAGAGGTGCAGGTTTGGGATGTGGGGGAAGTTGTGTAGATTTTAATGTCATCGGCAAAGATCTTGAATTTTGTAGCAGGTGAAATTTTTTCTGATGTAAAAGCCATAGCAATATTGAATAGTGTAGGGCTAGTAGCCCTAAACTATTCAATATGTAAAGCTCGAACATTGGCTACTCATGCAAATATCTGCAGACAGCAGGAAGTCATTCAACTTCACAAAGACCTGGATGAAATTCTATCTTGGGCCGATGGTAACTAAGTAGACCTAACTACCAACCTTAATTCTTTAGAACATCAAAGAACAACCAAATAGTTTGAGTCGATTTTTCTGCTCATCAGTATATATATATATATATATATATATATATATATATATATATATATATATATATATATATATATATATATATATATTACACAAAATTAATTGTAATTATAAAAATATTTATTTTATTGTCAAAGTATTTTTAGATCCAAACTACAAGATAATAACTCCTATTAAACCTGCTGCTTCATCATTTCCTGGTACTCCCTCTTCACCATTAGAGAAAACTCCAATGAATATGACAGCTTTAAGTTGGAGATCGAATGTATCTCAAAATGACAGTAAGTCTTAATAAAAAATAGATAAAAGTCATTTTTGATTTTTATTGCTGAATTGCTTATGGACATTATGAGAAACAGAGTTCTCATATGTGGTGTATGGCCATGACCTTTTATGTATTAAAAGGGAAGGTTTATTAAAAAAATATATTTTAGGCATGAGCATGAACTACTCACCATCATGGAGTTACCAAAAAAGCCCAAGTCCAAATACTTCTGGTCAGATGACACCTTCAAGTCCTTATGGAAAGACGCAGACGCCTATGTCATCTTATCATAGTGCATCAACAGTGGAAAATATTGAAGATGAAAACAGTTTACATCAATTTCTTAAGGAGCAGGAAGAATCTGAGAAAGTAAGGATTAATACTTATAATTTGTGATATTTTGTTGAATATTTTATTTCTAGGTTATTAAAATGACAAACAAAAGTCAACGTTCGACAAATCTTCTTAGTTCTTTTTGGAATCATCCAGTAACCAAAACTGCCAAAGATATGTCTACGTTTTTAAAGAAAAGCCAGTATCAGTTGTCTACACAATCTCCAAGTAAGTATTATTAATGAATAATGATACTTTAAAAACAAAGAATATTAATAAGAAGCAAATCTGCATTAATAATATTTTGTGTTTTAATATTGATCAAAATTCATTATAGTAGCTCAGCACCAGCCTCCTAACCACTCAAATTTGATATTTTCTATTTGAGATGTTCAGTTAAATACTGCATGGAGTGAAAAGTCCCGAAACTTTCCAAGAGATGGCAGCACAAACAGAAAAACCATATGATTTTCATTTAGTGTCAACTCTCACAAGATTCATGTAAAATTTTCATGAAATTTTGTCTATTAGCTTGCGAGTTTCAGTTGTTTGAGTCACGCAATTTTTGATTTTTGCAAAACCATGATTTCGTGTGTTAATTAAACTTTGCTCTTTGATGGGAAAAGTACAGCCAAAACCCAACAATAGCTTGAGAAGTGTTATGGTACATCTGCTATGTTGAAAGCAACAACACTGCCATCAGAAAATATTTGCCCACCTAGAAATTTCAATGTAACTGCCAAAATTTAATAGGTAATTAAACCGTTTTATTATATTAGGTAAATTCAATTGTTCTTAACAAGTGTCCATCATAAAATTGTTTAGATAAGCCGTTTTGGTGAAATCACAAATTAAAAACCAATTAAAACAAATTTCCAAGTTTTGCATGATAATAGTTTTGAGGCGATTTCTGAGAATTCCAGTTGAAGTGAGAACTCATTTCAAGTTCCTAGGGATTATGGCAATTCCTAGTGACATTTTATGATAAAAATTATGCTATAAATACCATTGCCCTTTTGGAAATTAATCATTCGCAAACAGTACTTTGTCATTGATACAGGCTCAATTATTTTGTGAAATTGCCAAAAACGAAAGAAGTTTCCGTTGAAAATCGGGCTCTGATAATTTCGAGATATCAAAATGGTCACCCGAGTCGACAAATCGCGAATGATATGCGGATGCCAAGAACGGTGGACTACATTGTAAAAAATTTTCTGTGGAACATGGAATTCTCCACCAAAAACGTTTAGGAAGGCCTCAAAAAACGGCTCCCGCTGAATACAGAGCTATAACAATGTCCAGAAGACGTAATCGCCGGACAGTGTGTCGACTAGTACAAGTTAGCTGGACAAAATTATTTTTTCACTTATTTCAATTGTTTATGTATATTCTAGGCATATTAAGTTATTTTAAGAAAAAATTCATCGCGTTGGTTCTTTTTATGGGCGTGGCTAATTTTTTTCCCCCTAAATTAGTCAGCTACGCAGACATATTTAACGATAACTCGGGAACAACTTGTCAGATTTTTATAAATAAAACATTAAAAAATGCGTAACAAAATTTTATTAAAGTTGATTGAATATTACTTTATTCTATCTTTTATCGTTTTGGAGTTATTTAGAAATTAATGGAGAGAAAAAAAAAACTTTCGTGTAAAATTCATTATTTTTTTTCGGTAAAAAAGCGCAATAACAAAAGAAAAACAAAATATTATACATTTTTCTGACAGCTGCGTATCTGGAAAATAAAATAAGGTCTTAATCATGAAAATCGGGTAATAAATGTGGGTTTTATTCACAATTTACCGCAGGTACTCGATATCGATAAAATTTGTGTAATACAGCCACCCTTGCATATCGCGGTAGGATTGCATCAACTTAGCAGGTAGATAACGGAACTAAAGGGCAAGGGTATTTTATATGGTTATTAGAATTAAAAATTATAATACAGTGTCTTTCATTTAGCTGCATTTCGCTTACCTGTATTTTTTTGTCCAGCTGTACAAAACATTGTATAACAAAAACAAAATATTCTGCATATGTGCACAAATTTTTTCTACAAACTTGAATGTGCAACTAAATGAAAGACACTGTATTATTATTTTTAATAATAACCAGATGAAAAATCATTGCATTTGTCAATTAAAAAATAAAACAATTAATCCATATTACTTAGTTTATTGACACAAAAAGGATAAACTCAAATAATACCTGCCTTTCAGGTAGGTAACTTGTGCATTATACATACATAAGTAGTTGGTATTTTAAAAATGTTTTTGATTTTTTTAAGGTACATATTTCTTGCTGTTCGGTTCAAAAAAAATTGTTTTTGAAAATTCCAGTCAAAAATTGTTTTTGTTTAATTTTAAAATAAATGTTATAAATGCTCTGTAATAAATTTAGCATAATGACACTGACTGTAATTATATGTAAAATAAAAATACTCATTTATTGATAAAGAAAAATTTACAAGTCAAGGTTTACTAGCTTAGTACAAGCACTACATAACTAAAAATAGTAGCTGAACCTAATAATCTGTATAATCGTCATCATTTTGTGGCATTGTGCGACAATATGATGACGATTCCAATCTTGACTCTTCTATGCTAGGGCTTACAATTAACTTTAATACATCTGTACATATTTTTTCCGGCTTTTTTTTGGGAATCTCTCGAAGGCTATTGATCAAAGGATCAGATGTTATAATTAACATGCACAGTAAGTCTCTATTCGTGGCAACACGCCAGCACTTGCGGGTGTTGTACTCCCTAAATCTGCGGCAATCTTTGTTCCGTGCTTCTTGAGCCTCTTCGGAAAGCTGCCCAATTGGAAGCAATGCCGCTTTGATGACTTCTGTGCTGTGAATTATTATTTTATGCACAGTAGCAGGCATACAGTACCACGAATAGAGACTAAGATAATGTTTTCTGGTTTCAAGACAAAATTTTTTGAATTCAAACTAAGTTTATGTTATCTCGAATCCAGAAGACAATGTTCTCAAAATAACATCAAACTTTTTTATAATTGTAACATCCAACCCTGTGATCTGAGCACTCATCTCAGCATTCTTAAAAAAGCGACGGGCTGTATTTCCATCATTTGAAGAACCAAATCCTGGCTTTGGTTTATCTACAATGAGTCCCATCTCGTTCTTAAATTTCAATTTGATTTCCTCGGAACGAACCTTGATATCTGCTTTGTCTTCGTTGCTTCTAGCCTGCCATTTCTTAATATTCAACTTGTAACTGATATGTAAAAGACATTCGAAGCAACGAATCCAAGCATGAAGTGTAGATAAACCAAAGCCAAAATGTTCTTGATTGCTGTTAAACATCGCGGGGTCATCGTTCATCGTCTTGGGGGTGGTGCCACAGATGAAACACTTTTGGGATGAACTAGTTTCCGTTAAGGCGTTACACACCTTTCCGTCTGTCATTGTCAGCAAAAGTTCGTGTTTTACAGAGATTTGAGAATCACCAAAGTTGATAAGTGTTGAAAGAAGAGCATTAACTTCTTCCAACAATCTATTTGTCTCCACTAACGTAAAGTCGTTCGTTTCTTTGGCAAATATAAATTTGATTGGGCGACAATACAAAGTTGATGAAGGCCGAGGATTTTGCCAAATAATTTTGGACCCATCATATAACTTAAGGGGAACTAAAGAAAATGCGAAAAGAAACTCGTCCGTATATTCAGTGTTCTCAAATCTCTGTTTGTATGTGCTGTGCCCAGAATTTCCATCACATCCCCATTTACTAACAAGTGTAAACGATGAACTTGTTGAGAGCACACTGCTGATAACTTCATTCTGTGCTAATACTAGACGTTGCACTGTTTTATTTAATAAGGCTTGCAAATTTATTTCAGCACGAGTTTCTGTTATAGCAATGTGCTCCTCTGCAGGGTAACAGGCCTGTTTGGACTTTTTTAAACTAAAATATGACGGAAACACATTATGCCCCGCCTTCATGGACCACTTCCTAGTTTGTTTGTAAGAATGCGTTGTTGACTTAGAATCTATATAGTAAGCTAAGGCTTCGTCACTACTTAATTGCCTAGGATTAACGGAACTGGTATTTTTAAACTTAATAATATTATCTGGGCTCTCACTAATGTCTCTAATCACATTGGCAATTTTCCTTTGCCCTGCTGAACGCACAGCAATTTCGGCAGCAGTCACCAATTCACTGACACTTCGGATTCTACGAGATCCACGACGCGACGTTTCTTCGTCTTAAACGACGATTCTTCGAAATCTTTGCGAGGTCTTCCTGCAGGAGTCACATTCTCACTTGCTGTTGAAGGTTGTGGCGCAAAAGAACTCGCAGTAAACTGTATGTCTGCTTCATCCAACCAATTCTTATTTTTAATTAAAAAACGCTCCTTCGACTTTCCTGAAGCCAACCATTTGGCACCAAACTTATTAGACAAGTTAGATATCTTCAACTTTATTTCTTTTTGGCTGCTTTCAGTAATGTCACCAAAGTGAAATTTTGAAGAAAGAAAGTCATATACACTCCTCAAAAAAGGCTACCCTTGAAATAGAGTAAACGTGCTCTGGAAAAAAAAAAGAAAAAAAAACATGTTGTACTGAAGTGTGCTAAACAATATGTGTATTTTTACGAAGAATAAAGTTATTTCTGTGTAATATCTAAAAACTAGCCCGGATAGAGGTGAATGTCTGTATATTCTGAACTTTCAAAGTTTTTTTTTTTTAAAAAACACGCTAAAATATATAGGCTATTTAAAAAAAATACTAAAAATTCAAATTAATAGATTCTGATTAAAAAATACATTAAAAAATAGTACTTACCCTCAGTATTAATATTCATCACAAAAAACTTTCACAATATTACAATATGTCACTATAAGATGTGCACGAAAGTGTCGCTAAATTGCAACTGATTGATTGAAAGAGCTGCATTAAACTCATTACCTGACTTCTGACGCTTATGACTTGCCACTTGCAACTTTGATAAACAACCTTTTCTCGGAATTCGGGGTTTGGTGGTGTTGTTTACGTTTTGCAAATAAGATTTCCTGGAAATCATAACATGAATTTTGTCCACCTAGCATGTTGTACGCGACACACTGTGCGCCGCCTAACCGCACCAGAAATCAGGGCTCAAGTAAACCTGGAGCGGTCCATCCCCATCAGCGTGACAACCGTGAAGAACATCTTAGCAGAAGGTGGACTACACGGGAGAGAGTTGCAGTGAGGAAACCACTTCTTAGGCAAGTAAATAAACGAAAACGATTAGAATGGGCCCGAGAACATGAAAATTGGACATCAGAACAATGGAATTCCGTCCTTTGGAACGACGAATCTAAATTCGAAATTTTCGGTTCAAATCGACAGAGTTTACGTGCGGCGGTTAGTTGGAGAGAGGATGTTTGGAAGCCTGTCAGTTGCCTACAGTAGAACATGCTGGAGGTTCAGTAATGGTTTGGGGTTGTTTTGGCAATGGTAAAGTTGGAAACATCTTTAGGATAGATCGAATCACGCGAAAAGAACAATATCAAGAAATTTTGCTCAAATGCTTCCTTCTGGAAGAGATATTTGTCAGGGGAAATTTATTTTTCAGCATAACGACCCTAAACATTCTGCTAAACAAATTAGAGAACTTTTGGACCAATGGAAATCTGATGATGTCCTGGAAGTGATGACTTGGCCTCCAGAATCACTCGACTGGAACCCCATCGAATTGCTGTAGGACCATTTGGACAGGTGTGTTCGAAAACTCAATCCAACATCAGAAAATCACTTGTGGGAACTTTTACAAGCAGAATGGGTTAAAATAACCAAAGAAACTCTGAAGGAACTACTGGACAGAATGCCGAAACTATGTGAAGCTGTAATTAAAAACAAAGGAGGTCACATAGATGGGAAAAATCCTGGAAAATCATGATTATTTTTCTGATTTTCTAGACTGTACATAATGTGAAAATAAATAATAATTCATTAAAAAAAAATATTATCTGAGTTTTTATTGTCTTGGGACTGAAATAACTAGGTGGGCAAATACTTTCCGACGGTAGTGTATATGTTGATGGTTTGGTGAACTTAAATGCGGTCGTACAATCACTGATGATGCGCCACGTTCCGGACGTCCAAATGAGGCAGTCGCTCAAAAAAACACAAAAAAAAATTCACCATATTTATTTATATATTAACGGGTAACCCATTTTTACAAACTTAGCGTAACAATAAATGTATACAATTTCCTTAATCTAAGCAATAAAAATTAACAAAACAAGACAGAGAGACATAAAGAAAACCAGAACTAAAATAAATTACTATTTACATCGTAAGCCTTTCGCAACATAAGTTTCTCAAACCAGTGAGAGTCACACTGAATATATCAAAGTCCACCCTTTTACCTTCGGAAAGAAGTCTAGCGATAGGAGAGTGCAGCCCATAGTTACACCGTTTGAAATATAGAGATAACTTATCCTTTGCCTAGGTAAAAATATTCAGATACATACGGATATGAGATTGTTTTATATAATTTCCCCTAGAATCCAAATCTGAGACCGAAAGTATTATTTTGAAAGTTAAATTATTCGTTAAAATGGCCAAAAAAAAAAAACGACAAATAGTCAATTTAAAGTTAAAAATGGCCTGCAAATTGCAATTTAAATTCCCTTTATGTCCATAAAAAAACTCCGATTCATACAGAAATCAGTTTCTTGAGTAAAATTTTCCGTAGAATCCAAATCTGAGGTTAAATGTACTTTCTGAACGCAATGGTACGTAAAAATGGTCAAAAAAGGGAAAATAGTCAATTTAAAATGTCCTTAAATAATTCGAATTAACTTTCCTTTGACTAGAAAAAAAAATTAGGGTGCATACAGATGAGTTTCTTTTGTAAAATTTTCCATAGGCTCCATGCTAAAAAAATTTTTTAATTGCAATGGTATGTTAAAATGGCAAAAAATTGGCTAAAAATCAGAATATTTCAATTTTTGTTTAAATAGTTTGAATACATGTGGAAAATTGACAATTCTTGCAGCATACATAATTTTTAAATCATATTTTTTTAGATTTAAACTAGGTTATTGATTGTGCTTTTTGTATTTTAGCAAAAAATCTCAGCGGTAGTCCCTCTTCTAAACCAGAAGATAAATCCAGTGGTAATATTCCAGCACTCGAAGTTTGGACTAGAATAAATGTAGATACTGTAGCATTAACTCAGTGGAATGAAAATCTAAGAATGGTAATTTTTCGATGATTTTTTTTTGCCAGCGTTATTTTCTTCGCATATAGAAAGAGCTCAGACGTCGCAGAAAATGAAGCGTCGTATGACTCAATAGCTTCTTCTTATAATGCATCTAAACGATATTTGAGTTGCGCAGTTTTCTCTTTTGTTAAATATGTCGCACGATATGCAATTTTAAAACACTCGTGATTATCATAAATTCGTTGCAGTTTCATCTGAACTATGGCAGGTCTAATTTTACTTTTTTAGTGGATCTCCCAAACAATTTTGGAACGTCTTGTGAAGGAATTTGACGTTATTAACGATTCTTTGAAGAAGCACGGTATGACCGATATCAAAATAGGCAATGTTGGGCTCGACAGATTAAGGAAAACTGCATTAATGGTGAGATAAATGTTTTTTAGATAAATTTTTAGTGTTTCATATGGAATCACTTCGGTGTCTGTCTGTCTGTCACAGCCGATTTTCTCTGAAACTATTTGACATAGAAAGTTAATATTTGTCACAAATATAGTAATTGTTAACCTAATCATATCCATGTAGTTTTGAACGCTCAATTTTGACTTAGGCTGTTAGTTTTGGAGGGTGAAAACTGAAGTGAAAAAATCGAGTGTGGTGGAAAATGAAAGCCTGTGAAAAGACGAGTTCAGAACTATATATACAAAGTAATACTTGCGCAAACTTTTCTTTATATTATTTTAGAAAAATTTCAAAAAATCACTGTTCCCTTACCTTATCTTTAAGGGTACCAATCATTCAAATTTCGAAAAAAATTTTGAGTAGATTAAATGAAAATTATCATGAGTGCATTACCTTTGATAATTTCTCTCGTATATAAAAATAAAAATCGGTCACAAACTTTGTTTGATATATGTTTGGTCCTTGTATACAAGTCCATATCTTGTTTAATAAAAAATGTTATTCACTGTACAGATAAAGGTATAAACACACGTGCACAGCAAGGATCTAACACATGGGCTGAAAAGTCTTTGATCTGACACATAGATGTCGCCCTTTTCAAAAAAAAACCATATGATTTTTGGAAAGTACCAACCTTCAAACGATACGTGTCAAAATTTCAAGACATTTCGACGATTAGTTTACAAGTTACAGTGGTTTTATTGACGCTACTTTTTTTGATTAAACACTGTTTTTTGGGAAAAATACTGTTCAAGCAAAACAATGGCATGATAAGTGTTACAGGGACTCTGCCCCTGGAAAATCACTTATCATTTACTGGTCTGCTGAATTTAAACGCGGTCGTACAGATACTGATCTCTCTGGACGCCCAAATCAGGTGATTACACAGGAAAAAATAAAAAAAGTCACAAAATTGTTTTTGGATGACCGTAAAGTGAAATTGCGTGAGATAGTTGACACCCTAAAGATATCAGAAGAACGTGTTGTGCATAAACATTTGGGCATGAGAAAGCTCTGTACAGTGGACCAAAAACAACAACGTGTTGATGATTCTGAGCGCTGTTTGGACCTGTTTAAGCGCAATAAAAAGGATTTTTTCATGCGATATGTGACAATGGATGAAACATGGATCCACCACTACACATCGAAATTAAATCGACAATCAGCTGGGTGGACAGCAGCCAGTGAAAACCGTCCGAAGCGACCAAAGACACAACAGTTAGCTGGGAAGGTTTTGGCCTCTGTATTTTGGGATGCGCATGCGCAATCTTCATCGACTTATTGGTGCGTTTGAAGGCAGAAATTGCAAAGGAACGGTCCCGAATGAACAAGAAAAAGTGCTCTTTCATCAAGACAATGCACCATGTCACAAGTGAATGGTTACAATGACAAAATTGCATGAATTGAAGTTCGAATTGCTTCCTCATCCACCGTATTCTCCAGATTTGGCCCCCAGCGACTATTATCTATGCGCAAATCTCAAAAAAATGCTCGCGGGAAAGAGATTTGGCTCCAATGAAGAAGTTATCGCCGAAACTGATGCCTATTTTGAAGGCAAAGACAAATCCTTCTACAAGAAAGGTACAGAAATGTTAGAAGAGCGTTGAACTGCTTGTATCATACTTAAACGAGACTATATTGATGAATAAAGTCGAATTATTAAAAAAAAAAATGTGTTTTAAGTAGCTAGACCAGTGTTAAGATAACTGTTATGGTAGATTTTAATATAAATTTTTTTAGTGTGTTAATAATAGTCTATCCACCTTGGAATAGCATTGGGCTTACACAAATAATAAAAGACACTAGTTCTACTAGAGACAGAACCATGGCAGACCGTGTGTTTTTCAATGCGGTACAAAATACTAGTTGCGCAAGTCCGACTTGCACTTGGCCTTTTTTTTTCAAATAATGGCATTGTTGGTAAAGTTGCCTTCCAAATGATATAACACTATCATTATAAGCCTAGTTCTATCCAATGCTGGATGTAGGCCTTCCCCCTGAATTTCCATTTTTATCTGTTTGCAGCTGTTGTTATCCATCCAATGCCCGCGACCTGCAATCTTGTTTTGGGACGTCCTACTCTTCTTTCCTGTTCTCGTGGTCTCCCTTCTAATGTTCACTTGGTCCATCGATCATTGGTCGTGCGTGCTACGTATCCAACGCATTGTCATTTTCTTTCATTATGTATTCACTTGTTTCTTTTCTATCCTTAAGTTTTATCCCTATCATTTGTCTTTCGTGTGTTCTCTGGGTCTGAGCGAGTTTTTGTTTATCGGCTTTATTCGGTGTTCAAGTTTCAGCGCCATATGTAATTACGGGTAGGATGCACTGACCGTAAACTTTAGCCTTTAACTTATTTGGGATGGCTTTGTCTTTGAATATAAAACTTTCTCGAATGCGCATCATCCAAGCCTGATTCTTCTTGAAATTTCATTTGAGACACTGTCTTTTATCATAGTAATTTTTTGCCCCAGATACACATAATTCTCAACAATCTCCAGAGCTCTTCCTTCTGAATTTATAACTATATTGTTATTAGTGTTCCCTTACTTTTATTCATCTTAAGACCAATTGCCTTTGAATGGTAATTTAACTCATTTATCTTTTCATGTAACTCATGTGGATTACTACTGATGACTACAATATCGTCTGCGAACCTTAAGTGACTGAGATAGACACCATCAATCTACTTGGTGAAATACGTCTTCTAGAGCTGTAATAACTAGCTTAGGAGAGATTGTATCTCCCTGTCTTACACCTCTTCATATATTATTTGTTCTGTACTAGGTTTTGTGTACATCTTTGCATTTTTATATATATCTTTGATTAGGATAGTATACCTAGAATCAATTCTATAGTTGTTCAAGCCGTTGGTGATTGCCTACATTTCGACAGAATTAAAAGCCTAGTCTATGAAGGCTATGTAGAGTTTGAAATTGTTTTTATTGCTCTTCTCTAGGATAGGTGGTCGCATGTACTATAGCCGGATCTAAAACCAGCCTGTTCGCATGGCTGGTAGGAATCTAACTTATTTTTTATTCTATTGGAGATGATTTTAGTCAAAAGTTTATAAATGTAAGATAGTAAGCTAATCGGGCGGTAATTGTCTAACTTTCTTATATCTCCCTTCTTGTGTAGAAGAATATATGCCATAATGTTGGTATTTTGCCAGTTTCTAGACACATCTTGAAAAGTCCTCTCTTGTTTTCAGTTGCATTTCCTAGAAAATACCATCAGGGCCTGTTTTGTTACGCTTCATTTCCCTCAGTGCATTCTTGACCTCCTCTACAGTACCTTCTGGTAGTTCTTCTGAACCTGAACTCAAATGATGTAACCTGTTAAAAATGTCCTAATTTAGAAGACGACCGTTATAATTAAAATCATAAAAAAAACGGTCAAGTGCAAGTTGGACTTGCGTAATTGGTGTTGCATACCATGATTGCTTTTCAAATAAAATAAAATCCTTACTAAGTGAAGATAATTAGGTCCCTGACATGTATATATTTTGAGATCCATTATGTATTTTCGCATTTTTTTCTTAGTCAGTAATGTATAATAGTTATAGCAACTTAGCTACCTAATAGCCAATAAATCAGTCTAGCTTAATCTAGAATCTATTAATAAAAGTGGAAAACAAATATTTACTACCTAAATATTTGTTTAATTATAAACAAATAAAATAAAATTACTTTTTCTAGGTACCTATTCGTTGGTCGCCAAATGCTTAAAGCAGTATCTCTTTGTCCCGATTATATTCACGTTCAGCATTTTTGGCAGTCAAATAGTTGTTTTTATATACCAGTTAAATTATGAAACGTAATGCACTCGTGATAATTTTCGCTCGACCTTATGAGACATTTCAGAATTTTTTTTCAAAATTTTTTGATCAGTACTTTTCAAGTTAGAGGGGTTTTTGGGCATTTTTTTAAAAATAATACAAAGAAAAGTGTGCACAAGTATTACATCATATATATTTTTGGAACTCGTGTTTTCACAACCTTTCATTTGACAAACCGCTCGATGATCTGGTAAAAAAAATTTTTTTCACTCCCTAAAACTAACCCCTTAAGTCAAAATTTAACTTTCAAAACTACACAGCTCTGATTAGACCATCAATTTATATATTTGCGCCAAATTTCAACTTTCTGTGTAAAACAATTTTGGAGAAAATCAGGTGTATGGACGGGCACCGAAATGATCTCATAAATGTTCCGTACGGAACACTAAACGGTATGTTTGGAAAGTTTTACTATAACTTTCCTAAAATTTTTAACTATCTCCAAAAAAAAGTTAAGTAATAAGTTGATATTTTTAAACAAAATTGCAACCTATAACCTGAGATGTGCAGAAAATTACGTTATTAAATAAATAGCTCTGAATTGATCATGAATAGTTTTAAGACTAAAACTTATACATAAAAAAATGACTTGGGCTTGAAATAAAACAAATAGTGTTCTCCAAATGAATCAATTGTTGTTTATCTATAGGACAATATGGTAAAAATAACCAATACAATTTTTTAGAGCCAAGTGACCCAATTTATTCCGTCTCTCTCGACAATAATACCATTTTTGGAGTTACACGCGAATCAAGAGTACTTGACAAAAAGGATTAGGGAACTGGCCAGAGGTGGATGTATGAGTGAATTCAAATGGAATGGTGGCGGACACTACAACGGAAAGGAATGGGATGATTCATTACCTACTGATTGTGCAGTAAGTAAAGACATGTTTTCTTATTGTAGTTTCCTGTCTTAAACAATTGAAAACTTTTTTTGTTCCAAATTCAACGTATTTTTGTGTAGATTTTAATATAAATTTAAGAAAGAGAAACTGGAAATAAAAATTTTTCTCTTACCAACTGAGCTACAAATGCATATCATGCCAAAATAAAGAATTCTTTTTATCTATTCCTAGACTATTTTTGTACAGGTCTAGATAGGGCTTCGTATGAGGCGTATTATAAAAAATATTTTAATAAAGCTAGACACCAAAAAAGCTTCTGGCGCTGATGGAGTACCTGGCCTAGTACTCAAAAAATAGGCGAACGAACTAACACCAGTTTTCTGTAGAATTTTCAACCTATCTTACAGAAGGGGATATTTCCCTTTTGTCGAAAATGCGCTACAGTTCAACCGATACCTAAAACCGGTAAAAAGACCTTGCCAAACAACTACTGACCAGTCACATTGCTTTAAATAATATCTATATTACTAGCAGAACAAATACGATCATTCAGTTTTCCAGCGGCGTATGGAAGCCCATATGAGATAAGTTTCTCCATAAGACAGAGTTAAAATTTTGCTTA